>OZ014499.1:25302484-25902484 GCA_963966045.1 Xestobium rufovillosum
GCAACACCTACTTTTGGTTTCTCAGATTTAGGCACACACACAATGCCTTTCACCGAAACGACGTTTTTGGACCCACCACTCCACTGCACAAGCACATCCATCGCTTAATAATCGTATTTGCAGTAATTCAAACTGAAAGTCAAAGTTGCTTAAGATAAATGCACATGCCAATATTATTGTCACATCATCACCTACTCTATTCAGTGTCAATAATATGGAACGAAAAGCTTTTCAATTTTAAAATGAGAAAATCCAAATTAATGCGTAAAAATCAAATAGAACAGCGTCATATAGAAATTACCCACCATATTGTTAATTGCTCATTAGACGCACTTCTTTGCGCATGCGTAAATAATAAATTAAAGGAAAGACGTAACCATGGATACATGTCTAATATTATACATAATTGCATGGAGCAACGCATGAATACATAATAAGTTATTGTGTGACCATGGGCGTAACTCAGCACATTTTCCATTCTTTGGAGACCAACAGGCGTAACTCAAAAGTCTGAGTTACGCCTGTACGTCTCAAACCTATAATATTATTTGTGAGTTACGCCCGAAAATGTACGACATGTATATAATAGTTTGCTTCATTTATGAGACGTGTCAAGTAGATAAGCTATGGAGGTACGGTGACACATTTAACATTGATTCTCCCATAAGAGCTAAAAAACTACTTTTGTTGCAAATCCCAACCAAGTTTTGCCAATGACTTGTAGATCCCAACTAGGTTTTGCCAATTCACTTAACATACGGATCCCAACTAGGTTTCGCCAATTACTTGTGGTTTCCCATCTAGGTTTTGCCAAACTACTTTGTTCGTGGTTCCCAACTTGGTTTTGCCAATGCCTGCTATTATTCCCCCGTTTTCATTAATAATCGCGGATTAGTTCGAATCCTAACGGATCCTTTTGCTACCCGGAAGCCAGTAGTGCCGCTGGTAGGTCACACTGCCTCATGTCGGTAAGGCAGATTCCTGCAACGTCGTGGTAGAATGGTCCCAGTCCTTAAGCCTTCGCCCCGCTGGAGGGAGACCCCAAGTGGGATTCGACAGATATAAATTCAGCGCCGCCGCCCGCAATCTCAGATAACTTATCTGTGCGCGCGTGTTGGCTACAGGAGTCATCTAGCGGCCAGTTCCTGCAACTGCCAGGTTTGTACCATCAACGCCACAGCCGGCGTTCGCGTCGGCCCTTACGTTAAAGCTCTAGCTCCCACCCTGGGAAATCCGGAAAAGGTAAATAAAACACCCGCAATTTTGCATTTTATGCCTTTTTGCCCCCCAAATCGAGCTCTTACGGGAGAATCAATGTTAATAGTGGTCCCGTATCCCGGGCCTACATCCTAGTTGACGCAATTATGACGTCAGCGTCCACGCAGACGCCAGCGTTTGCACCAGCGCAACGTTAATAAAACACAAGCAATATCTTGGTCTGTCCCACTCTTTCTCGAAGGAACGATGACTAAAACACAGTTTAGTATATTATCTTGTTATACCGGCCCTAACGTTAGTGCCAAATAGGCTTTAACTCATAAGGAACGTAAGTAGCGCATGTGAGGAGAATCGGAATAAACAGTTATTTCGCCGCGATTACTATTGGTTACAGACAGCTGGCCCCTATGTCAAAGCCAGCCCCCCCTCAACCCCCCTTCCGCGGTGGTTTGAGTATGGCGTAACCGAGACGGAGCAACCTTGACGTCACATGTGGGCGCTTTCGCGATACGCACCCAAACCGCTACTGCTACGTCACCCAAGATGGCCGCCACCGAGCAGCCAAGTTGGCGGCAGCGTTCAGCTTCTGTGAATGTGAGAAGGTTAAATAAAACACTGTTGCGTATTATTTTTATTGGAGCATATTACACAAAAGACCCTGTATGTCCTGACATGATGCAATTTTATTGAAAATGTTTACTGGAATATAACGCCCTGTATGTAAGTACTTGCGAAACGATGAAATCTTATCGGACAAAGGACTATAATTAAATAGCACCCCGTATGTACGCTATACAACGAGCCGACTTGCAGGGTGAATCAGTTGACGATAATTTTCAGATTAACGATGGCGGACAGCGTCCAGCCTGCAACACATAAATATAAATTAAATAAAAAATAATAAACAGAAACCTAGTATTGAAAATGTTTACCGGAATATAATTACATAACACCCTGTATGTACTTACACAACGATGAAATTTTATCGAACAAAGTTGTATTGGACTATAATTAAATAACACCCTGTATGTACGATATACGACGAGCCGTTGCGTATTATCTTTATTGGAACATATTACACAAAAGATCCTGTATGTCCTGACATGATGCAATTTTATTGAAAATGTTTACTGGAATATAATACCCTGTATGTAAGTACTGCGAAACGATGAGATCTTATCGGACAAAGGACTATAATTAAATAACGCCCCGTATGTACGCTATACAACGAGCCAACTTGCAGGGTGAATCAGTTGACGATAATTTTCAGATTAATGATGGCGGACAGCGTCCAGCCTGTAACACATAAATATAAATTAAATAAAAAATAATAAACAGAAACCGAGACACGAACGAATATTTCGCAACGTACTAGAGTCTAAGATAGGAATAAAAAGAGGAATAGGTAGGCCCAGATTAGACTACTGCTCTCAAATAGTTGGGGATGTGCGATGTTCTACTTGCAGACTAACGATAGCGTGACAAAATAAAAGCACATACCAGAATTTCGCTCCTGAAACCCTTCCAAAAACATTTGCTTCACGATGGAATAAATACGTTTCTGTTTCAAAGTTGATGAATTTACGTACCGTGCGGGGGCGGCATACTAAATTACCTGCGTGCATTTTACCTAGAAAATAACCTCTATTAGTTCGTTGCAATACATTTGTAGATATGAATCAAAAGTGTCACGTCAATTTATTGGTATATGACTAGGTGAGAAACATATCAATTAACCCTGGTATTTAATAAATGTGGTTAAATAAAACACTGTTGCGTATTATCTTTATTGGACAACACAACAGACCCTGTACATCCTGACATGATGAAATTACATTGAAAATGTTTACGGGAATATAACGCCCTGTATGTACCTACACAACGATGAAATTTTATCGAACAAAGTTGTATTGGACTATAATTAAATAACACCCAGTATGTACGATATACGACTAGCCAACTTGCGGGGGGGGGGGGGGGGGGGTGAATCTGTTGGCGATAATTTGCAGATTAACGATGGCGGACAGCGCCCAGTCTGCGATACATAAATACAAATTAAATAAAAAATAATAATAATAAAAGGGAAAAACTTTTCGATGCACGAAGGAATATTTCGCAACGTGGTAGAGTCTGAGATAGAAATAAAAAGAGGGATAGGTAGGCCCAGATTAGACTACTGCTCTCAAATAGTTGGGGATGTACGATGTTCTACTTGCAGATTAACGATAGCGTGACAAAATAAAAGTACATGCCAGAATTCCGAGCCTGAAACTCTTCCAAAAACATTTGCTTCGCCATGGGATAAATAAGTTTCTGTTTCAAAGTTGGTGAATTAACGTAAGTACCTGAGGATCCGTGCGGAGGCGGCATAGAAAATATCCACAATGCATTTTCCCTACAAAATAACCTCTATTAGTTAATTGCAATGCGTAGAAATGAATAAAAAAATACATCTTCAATTAGTAAGACTAGGTGAGAAACATATAAATGTAAATTATATTTTTCACCAAATTAATTCGGATATACGTCGTGTAAACATTTGACAATCCTCACTGTCCTTAGTAAGACTAGGTGAGAAACATATCAATAAACCCTGGTATTTAATAAATGTAAATTATATTTTCCACCAATTAGTTAATTGCAATATGTAGATATGAATCAAAAAATACAACTTCAATTAGTAAGACTAGGTGGGAAACATATCAGCAAACCCTGGTATTCCATAAATGTAAATTATAATTTATTATTGTCCACCAAATTCATTCGGATATACATACAACAAACATTTGACAATCCTCACTATCCGAAAATTATTATGATCGTGTATAATATTTATAAATAGGAACTTACCTGTGTCTAATTATTTCGGGGGATCACTCATGTAAAATTTTGGGCACGATATATTGCCATGTTCTACTTGTACGAGTAGATTAACGATGACGTAACAAAATAAAAGTAAATAAAAAAAACTTTCCGAGACACGAAGGAATATTTTGTCACTATAGATTGCCTCATGTAACCACTGACCACCACTAGATCGAATCTCGTGAGTTACTCTCCGAATATTCATATTAGCACATCAGTTGGTATCATTTATGAAAACTAGGTGCAGAATGTTAAAAATTTACTAATCTGGACGTTCTTTTATAACGTATTCTTGCGCAAGTTCGGCGTCTGCAAAGCCATAAATTACACATGGAAATGCTATTCTTTGATATAGGTACATGATGCAATGTGGCCAAATTAGTAGAATCGAGGCGTTATTATTTTAATGAAACATAAACAATAATAAATTCATGTCCGAATTGAAAGTCTTATCAAAACAAATCATTATTTAGATTACCGAAGACACCCTGTGGGTAATAAAAATGACAATTTATAATGCTGACTCAATAAATAATTTCTGTTTAGGTATTTTATGTATGTCAGATCGAAAATTAATTCTGGAACATCATGAATCAAATAATGTTAAAATACAACAAGACCGTGTACTTAAATTCGTAAGGAATGGGGTGCGAGGGGGTAAACGATTATCTATACGACAAAACCGTGTACTTAAATTCAATTAAGTTCTTCCATTGTGAGCGAATATTACACCTGCTGTATGTTGGTTACAAATAAAAGTATTGTAGCTATATATTATGTAACTGCTAGTACCTACCCTGTATAATTGCGTTTCTAAATTTAGCCCATATCATAGACTTATGTGCATACACATGTAAGAAATTGTTGGCGCACCTTGTATAAGAAATGTTCCTGGGAGTTGTTTTGCATATTGTCACGTATGGGAGCGATAAGGAGCTCCTAACTGGGCGACAAGAGGACGGGATTCATTCATTGAGAATCGGGCGCGGTCCAGGTTTATAATAAAATCATATCAAGTATCATAATCATTTGTTAAACTTTTGTGCCGAATATATTTTTTGGGAACTTTACGTAGTGTGGTTTTAGTACCTTCTTACACACATATACACAACTAAATATTCCCGCTTTACTTCTGATACCCGAGGCACGAAGGCATAAATATTTCGCAACATACTAGAGAACCTATATTAGTTCATTGCAAATACATACATGTAGATATGAGTCATAAATGCAACTTCAATTTAGTAGTATGACTAGGTAAGAAACATGTCAGAAAACCCTGGTATTCAATAAATGTATTTTATTTTCATCAAATTCATTCGGATATACGTCCTATATAAACATTCGACAATCCTCACTGCCCTATGACGTAACAACATTTATTAGAAGACATTGTCAAATATCTGACGGGTGAAGTTATTGTAAAACATAATTCGATCCGTTTGCTGAAGCCGCAGGAATAATCTTATGTAAATAAAATATATGTATACCTGCTGTATGTTTGTAACAAATAAAAGTAACTGCTAGTAAGTACCTACCGTGTATAATATTTTATTTTGCATTTTTAAATTGACCCCAAGAGATTAGTATAATAACCACTATACACACATACACATCCCACGCAATGCTCTAAAGTAAAGTAAATAAATAAGGACGCCGAACTTGTATCTGTAGGTACCTACCTTAAGTTTGTCAACTCAAAAGAACCTCATAAAAATTAATTGTGTATAAACCGATCTGGAAATACATAGTCTTATGTGTATATACAACTAAATATTCCCGCTTTATCTCTGTTACTTAATGAAGCATGCGAAAATCTAAACAGAAAAATTCTTACGTTCACGTACCTACTTCTATCTACTTACCTTAGTATCAAACCCAGAGAGATACTTGAAGATTGTGTTGAATAGTCTCCATGCTTGCTAAAGGGATATCTATTTATTCCAAAGACTGGGTCGACGTACCCCACACTTTTTTTACGTGGGTACATAGTTTTATAAACCGAAATTGCATTTTTTCTACTTACTAATAACTGAATATGAGTGTGCTTTTCTTCTTCTTATACAGGTAAATTCTAGGGAGCCGTCAAAGAAGTCGCTCGCATGTGCGTGGGAAGTTTTAAAATTTGTGATTAGGACCCAATGAACTATACAGTTTCATAATATTATTCCTTTGCGAACTAATGTTTGTTTTGATAAAAATCGCCAAATACAAACATGATTAGGTATACCAATATAATTATTCTGTAACATCTGCCCATATATTGTAATTTAAAGAACTCGCGGACATTTCGCTTGACCACGCACGAAGTGTAATTAACATTCATTTACCACCGTGGGCTACAGTAATTACTAAATAGCGCTATTCTTGTGTTTTCAATTTTATGAGTTATAGCACACGGACAGACTTACGTGTTGGGCTTTAGGTGGTCTGGGATTCACCCTTCCATATAATAATGCCTATTTATGCCTATTTAGATATATTTATGCATTTCAAATCGAAAATTCTAGAACATTATAATAATTTTCAAAAGTTTTCATATGAGACAAAGTAGGGGCGCCGAAATAATATATTAGAGTTGTCACCAACAGCAGACGCCACCGTCGGGATGAACGTTCATGCTAAATGGGCGTTAACCCATAAGAGTAGTAAAATTATGTCATGTGGGGTATCAAATTAAAAGACTCGACGAGGAGTATCGGAATAAACAGTTACTTCGCCGAAAAATGGCCGCCCACCCGTAAGCCCTGTTTCGGACAAACGTAGGACACCATCACGGCGTTAACCCATAAGGGAGGTAAAACAATGTCATGTGGGGTATCAAATTATAGGACTCGACGAGGAGAATCGCAATAAACAGTTATTTCATCGCAAAATGAACGCCCACCCGTAAGCCCTGTTTCGGTCAAACGTAGATCATCATCATACCGCTCCGCCACTCTTATTCCCTTATGGTCGACTGACGTCATGGGTTGAGATGCCACTTCCAGCCAAACCGGATCTGCGGTTTTGCCAATGCGCTTTACTTGCGGTTCCCAGCTAGGTTTTACCAATTACTTTCAGATCCCACCTAGGTTTTGCCAACGCACTTTACTTGCTGTTCCCAACTAGGTTTTGCCAATTACTTGCGGCTCCCAACTAGGTTTTGCCATTACGCTGAGAGGGCTCTCGCCCTGTGTACTAGAATCTGCAATATTACCAAGCGGACTTTTGTAACACATTGTATGTGTATACAGGTGTATACACCTGTATGTACTAACAGATGTAACACAAAGGCCTTGTATATACGAGCAGATAAAACACAAGTGTCCTATATGTACCATGCTATGTGCCCCTCTGGAATCGCATTACATGATTGACACAACTTTTGTTCCCAACCGCTGGACCAATCAGAAGACAGGAACAAGATGGCCGCCATTGCAACGTGACGTCAGCGCCCGACGTCAACGTCCACGGGCCGTTCAGTGCAGCGACAAGTTTAGACAAGGCTTAAAGCCCGCGTGGACGTTGACGTCGGGCGCTGACGTCACGTTGCAATGGCGGCCATCTTGTTCCTGTCTTCTGATTGGTCCAGCGGTTGGGAACAAAAGTTGTGTCAATCATGTAATGCGATTCCAGAGGGGCACATAGCATGGTACATATAGGACACTTGTGTTTTATCTGCTCGTATATACAAGGCCTTTGTGTTACATCTGTTAGTACATACAGGTGTATACACCTGTATACACATACAATGTGTTACAAAAGTCCGCTTGGTAATATTGCAGATTCTAGTACACAGGGCGAGAGCCCTCTCAGCGTAATGGCAAAACCTAGTTGGGAGCCGCAAGTAATTGGCAAAACCTAGTTGGGAACAGCAAGTAAAGTGCGTTGGCAACACCTAGGTGGGATCTGAAAGTAATTGGTAAAACCTAGCTGGGAACCGCAAGTAAAGCGCATTGGCAAAACCGCAGATCCGGTTTGGCTGGAAGTGGCATCTCAACCCATGACGTCAGTCGACCATAAGGGAATAAGAGTGGCGGAGCGGTATGATGATGATCTACGTTTGACCGAAACAGGGCTTACGGGTGGGCGTTCATTTTGCGATGAAATAACTGTTTATTGCGATTCTCCTCGTCGAGTCCTATAATTTGATACCCCACATGACATTGTTTTACCTCCCTTATGGGTTAACGCCGTGATGGTGTCCTACGTTTGTCCGAAACAGGGCTTACGGGTGGGCGGCCATTTTTCGGCGAAGTAACTGTTTATTCCGATACTCCTCGTCGAGTCTTTTAATTTGATACCCCACATGACATAATTTTACTACTCTTATGGGTTAACGCCCATTTAGCATGAACGTTCATCCCGACGGTGGCGTCTGCTGTTGGTGACAACTCTAATATATTATTTCGGCGCCCCTACTTTGTCTCATATGAAAACTTTTGAAAATTATTATAATGTTCTAGAATTTTCGATTTGAAATGCATAAATATATCTAAATAGGCATAAATAGGCATTATTATATGGAAGGGTGAATCCCAGACCACCTAAAGCCCAACACGTAAGTCTGTCCGTGTGCTATAACTCATAAAATTGAAAACACAAGAATAGCGCTATTTAGTAATTACTGTAGCCCACGGTGGTAAATGAATGTTAATTACACTTCGTGCGTGGTCAAGCGAAATGTCCGCGAGTTCTTTAAATTACAATATATGGGCAGATGTTACAGAATAATTATATTGGTATACCTAATCATGTTTGTATTTGGCGATTTTTATCAAAACAAACATTAGTTCGCAAAGGAATAATATTATGAAACTGTATAGTTCATTGGGTCCTAATCACAAATTTTAAAACTTCCCACGCACATGCGAGCGACTTCTTTGACGGCTCCCTAGAATTTACCTGTATAAGAAGAAGAAAAGCACACTCATATTCAGTTATTAGTAAGTAGAAAAAATGCAATTTCGGTTTATAAAACTATGTACCCACGTAAAAAAAGTGTGGGGTACGTCGACCCAGTCTTTGGAATAAATAGATATCCCTTTAGCAAGCATGGAGACTATTCAACACAATCTTCAAGTATCTCTCTGGGTTTGATACTAAGGTAAGTAGATAGAAGTAGGTACGTGAACGTAAGAATTTTTCTGTTTAGATTTTCGCATGCTTCATTAAGTAACAGAGATAAAGCGGGAATATTTAGTTGTATATACACATAAGACTATGTATTTCCAGATCGGTTTATACACAATTAATTTTTATGAGGTTCTTTTGAGTTGATAAACTTAAGGTAGGTACCTACAGATACAAGTTCGGCGTCCTTATTTATTTACTTTACTTTAGAGCATTGCGTGGGATGTGTATGTGTGTATAGTGGTTATTATACTAATCTCTTGGGGTCAATTTAAAAATGCAAAATAAAATATTATACACGGTAGGTACTTACTAGCAGTTACTTTTATTTGTTACAAACATACAGCAGGTATACATATATTTTATTTACATAAGATTATTCCTGCGGCTTCAGCAAACGGATCAAATTATGTTTTACAATAACTTCACCCGTCAGATATTTGACAATGTCTTCTAATAAATGTTGTTACGTCATAGGGCAGTGAGGATTGTCGAATGTTTATATAGGACGTATATCCGAATGAATTTGATGAAAATAAAATACATTTATTGAATACCAGGGTTTTCTGACATGTTTCTTACCTAGTCATACTACTAAATTGAAGTTGCATTTATGACTCATATCTACATGTATGTATTTGCAATGAACTAATATAGGTTCTCTAGTATGTTGCGAAATATTTATGCCTTCGTGCCTCGGGTATCAGAAGTAAAGCGGGAATATTTAGTTGTGTATATGTGTGTAAGAAGGTACTAAAACCACACTACGTAAAGTTCCCAAAAAATATATTCGGCACAAAAGTTTAACAAATGATTATGATACTTGATATGATTTTATTATAAACCTGGACCGCGCCCGATTCTCAATGAATGAATCCCGTCCTCTTGTCGCCCAGTTAGGAGCTCCTTATCGCTCCCATACGTGACAATATGCAAAACAACTCCCAGGAACATTTCTTATACAAGGTGCGCCAACAATTTCTTACATGTGTATGCACATAAGTCTATGATATGGGCTAAATTTAGAAACGCAATTATACAGGGTAGGTACTAGCAGTTACATAATATATAGCTACAATACTTTTATTTGTAACCAACATACAGCAGGTGTAATATTCGCTCACAATGGAAGAACTTAATTGAATTTAAGTACACGGTTTTGTCGTATAGATAATCGTTTACCCCCTCGCACCCCATTCCTTACGAATTTAAGTACACGGTCTTGTTGTATTTTAACATTATTTGATTCATGATGTTCCAGAATTAATTTTCGATCTGACATACATAAAATACCTAAACAGAAATTATTTATTGAGTCAGCATTATAAATTGTCATTTTTATTACCCACAGGGTGTCTTCGGTAATCTAAATAATGATTTGTTTTGATAAGACTTTCAATTCGGACATGAATTTATTATTGTTTATGTTTCATTAAAATAATAACGCGTCGATTCTACTAATTTGGCCACATTGCATCATGTACCTATATCAAAGAATAGCATTTCCATGTGTAATTTATGGCTTTGCAGACGCCGAACTTGCGCAAGAATACGTTATAAAAGAACGTCCAGATTAGTAAATTTTTAACATTCTGCACCTAGTTTTCATAAATGATACCAACTGATGTGCTAATATGAATATTCGGAGAGTAACTCACGAGATTCGATCTAGTGGTGGTCAGTGGTTACATGAGGCAATCTATAGTGACAAAATATTCCTTCGTGTCTCGGAAAGTTTTTTTTATTTACTTTTATTTTGTTACGTCATCGTTAATCTACTCGTACAAGTAGAACATGGCAATATATCGTGCCCAAAATTTTACATGAGTGATCCCCCGAAATAATTAGACACAGGTAAGTTCCTATTTATAAATATTATACACGATCATAATAATTTTCGGATAGTGAGGATTGTCAAATGTTTGTTGTATGTATATCCGAATGAATTTGGTGGACAATAATAAATTATAATTTACATTTATGGAATACCAGGGTTTGCTGATATGTTTCCCACCTAGTCTTACTAATTGAAGTTGTATTTTTTGATTCATATCTACATATTGCAATTAACTAATTGGTGGAAAATATAATTTACATTTATTAAATACCAGGGTTTATTGATATGTTTCTCACCTAGTCTTACTAAGGACAGTGAGGATTGTCAAATGTTTACACGACGTATATCCGAATTAATTTGGTGAAAAATATAATTTACATTTATATGTTTCTCACCTAGTCTTACTAATTGAAGATGTATTTTTTTATTCATTTCTACGCATTGCAATTAACTAATAGAGGTTATTTTGTAGGGAAAATGCATTGTGGATATTTTCTATGCCGCCTCCGCACGGATCCTCAGGTACTTACGTTAATTCACCAACTTTGAAACAGAAACTTATTTATCCCATGGCGAAGCAAATGTTTTTGGAAGAGTTTCAGGCTCGGAATTCTGGCATGTACTTTTATTTTGTCACGCTATCGTTAATCTGCAAGTAGAACATCGTACATCCCCAACTATTTGAGAGCAGTAGTCTAATCTGGGCCTACCTATCCCTCTTTTTATTTCTATCTCAGACTCTAGCACGTTGCGAAATATTCCTTCGTGCATCGAAAAGTTTTTCCCTTTTATTATTATTATTTTTTATTTAATTTATATTTATGTATCGCAGACTGGGCGCTGTCCGCCATCGTTAATCTGCAAATTATCGCCAACAGATTCACCCCCCCCCCCCCCCCCCCCGCAAGTTGGCTAGTCGTATATCGTACATACAGGGTGTTATTTAATTATAGTCCAATACAACTTTGTTCGATAAAATTTCATCGTTGTGTAGGTACATACAGGGCGTTATATTCCCGTAAACATTTTCAATGTAATTTCATCATGTCAGGATGTACAGGGTCTGTTGTGTTGTCCAATAAAGATAATACGCAACAGTGTTTTATTTAACCACATTTATTAAATACCAGGGTTAATTGATATGTTTCTCACCTAGTCATATACTAATAAATTGACGTGACACTTTTGATTCATATCTACAAATGTATTGCAACGAACTAATAGAGGTTATTTTCTAGGTAAAATGCACGCAGGTAATTTAGTATGCCGCCCCCGCACGGTACGTAAATTCATCAACTTTGAAACAGAAACGTATTTATTCCATCGTGAAGCAAATGTTTTTGGAAGGGTTTCAGGAGCGAAATTCTGGTATGTGCTTTTATTTTGTCACGCTATCGTTAGTCTGCAAGTAGAACATCGCACATCCCCAACTATTTGAGAGCAGTAGTCTAATCTGGGCCTACCTATTCCTCTTTTTATTCCTATCTTAGACTCTAGTACGTTGCGAAATATTCGTTCGTGTCTCGGTTTCTGTTTATTATTTTTTATTTAATTTATATTTATGTGTTGCAGGCTGGACGCTGTCCGCCATCATTAATCTGAAAATTATCGTCAACTGATTCACCCTGCAAGTTGGCTCGTTGTATAGCGTACATACGGGGCGTTATTTAATTATAGTCCTTTGTCCGATAAGATCTCATCGTTTCGCAGTACTTACATACAGGGTATTATATTCCAGTAAACATTTTCAATAAAATTGCATCATGTCAGGACATACAGGATCTTTTGTGTAATATGTTCCAATAAAGATAATACGCAACGGCTCGTCGTATATCGTACATACAGGGTGTTATTTAATTATAGTCCAATACAACTTTGTTCGATAAAATTTCATCGTTGTGTAAGTACATACAGGGTGTTATGTAATTATATTCCGGTAAACATTTTCAATACTAGGTTTCTGTTTATTATTTTTTATTTAATTTATATTTATGTGTTGCAGGCTGGACGCTGTCCGCCATCGTTAATCTGAAAATTATCGTCAACTGATTCACCCTGCAAGTCGGCTCGTTGTATAGCGTACATACGGGGTGCTATTTAATTATAGTCCTTTGTCCGATAAGATTTCATCGTTTCGCAAGTACTTACATACAGGGCGTTATATTCCAGTAAACATTTTCAATAAAATTGCATCATGTCAGGACATACAGGGTCTTTTGTGTAATATGCTCCAATAAAAATAATACGCAACAGTGTTTTATTTAACCTTCTCACATTCACAGAAGCTGAACGCTGCCGCCAACTTGGCTGCTCGGTGGCGGCCATCTTGGGTGACGTAGCAGTAGCGGTTTGGGTGCGTATCGCGAAAGCGCCCACATGTGACGTCAAGGTTGCTCCGTCTCGGTTACGCCATACTCAAACCACCGCGGAAAGGGGGTTGAGGGGGGGCTGGCTTTGACATAGGGGCCAGCTGTCTGTAACCAATAGTAATCGCGGCGAAATAACTGTTTATTCCGATTCTCCTCACATGCGCTACTTACGTTCCTTATGAGTTAAAGCCTATTTGGCACTAACGTTAGGGCCGGTATAACAACATAATATACTAAACTGTGTTTTAGTCATCGTTCCTTCGAGAAAGAGTGGGACAGACCAAGATATTGCTTGTGTTTTATTAACGTTGCGCTGGTGCAAACGCTGGCGTCTGCGTGGACGCTGACGTCATAATTGCGTCAACTAGGATGTAGGCCCGGGATACGGGACCACTATTAACATTGATTCTCCCGTAAGAGCTCGATTTGGGGGGCAAAAAGGCATAAAATGCAAAATTGCGGGTGTTTTATTTACCTTTTCCGGATTTCCCAGGGTGGGAGCTAGAGCTTTAACGTAAGGGCCGACGCGAACGCCGGCTGTGGCGTTGATGGTACAAACCTGGCAGTTGCAGGAACTGGCCGCTAGATGACTCCTGTAGCCAACACGCGCGCACAGATAAGTTATCTGAGATTGCGGGCGGCGGCGCTGAATTTATATCTGTCGAATCCCACTTGGGGTCTCCCTCCAGCGGGGCGAAGGCTTAAGGACTGGGACCATTCTACCACGACGTTGCAGGAATCTGCCTTACCGACATGAGGCAGTGTGACCTACCAGCGGCACTACTGGCTTCCGGGTAGCAAAAGGATCCGTTAGGATTCGAACTAATCCGCGATTATTAATGAAAACGGGGGAATAATAGCAGGCATTGGCAAAACCAAGTTGGGAACCACGAACAAAGTAGTTTGGCAAAACCTAGATGGGAAACCACAAGTAATTGGCGAAACCTAGTTGGGATCCGTATGTTAAGTGAATTGGCAAAACCTAGTTGGGATCTACAAGTCATTGGCAAAACTTGGTTGGGATTTGCAACAAAAGTAGTTTTTTAGCTCTTATGGGAGAATCAATGTTAAATGTGTCACCGTATCGGCATAGCTTATCTACTTACGTTTTTATGAGCGATATATTAAAAGCATTATTAGTATATTGGTTGTTGTGTTTAAAAACTGTAACTTCGGCCTGCCACCCTTAAATGGGACAAATTGTATAATTGAAAATATTTTTGATTTACAGAGCCTAACAACGTAACAACGTTTGCTTAAAACATCCCCATTTCCGACATAAACTTGCGACTTGCCTAGGCGTTTCGCCTTTCGCGCGAACACCCTGTATAACAGTTTAAAAGTATTCAAAACGTTTACTTATTATCCTGCGGTATTTGGACGGATTGTTAAAAACGTGAAAGAAAAAATAACTATAATAAAAATATTTCAAGTCGTCTTAGGAATCGAGTCCGATGTTTCAATTTATTACTATCTAAAGATATCAGATCTGGTCAGATCAAACTAACGCTTAGTATAAACAATGTGAAAGAATTCTGAAAATACATAATTCAGCTAGCGGTTGCATGGCAACGTCTGCATATTCCGTTAGGTGACCCCTTGTCATGATTTTTTGTACACACTCTAGAAGTTAATACTGCAGAGGAAGATCGATTTTGGTTGATGTTGCGTTTTTAGATATTCCATGTTACACAAATATTCTTCATTAAGAATCCACATTTTAAACGTATTTATGATGAATCGCCAGGAAAAGATCTTCAGAACTAAGGTGGGTGCATTCAATGTCCAACAGGTGAATCTGTGTAATTACAAGTCAGCTTCATCTACCTTGAAGAACCGCATATGATTCAACAATATTGTACTGCTACAGAAATCTGTCACTCTCAGACCGTACGTACATAAGATTTAAAATAGCATTTCCAATGGAGGAATCCAAGAACCTGCAGCTTGATTCCCTGTGGAGAGAAATTAGACTTGAGGTTAAAGCGAGGTTAAAGGAATGTCCCTCAAAACTGCGAATACTAGTGGACGCTAAATTCCTGGGCGATATGATCAAGTGAATCATTATTGCGGCTTACGAGGAAAGCTGCCCACAGAAGGTGAGAAGCGTTATACGAGATAATCTACCAGTAGAATCCTTGTGGAAAGAGACTGGTAAGCTTTTCAACCAACTCAAAATGACTGTCGGACAATAAATGCCTCATCGAAAAAACGTCACAGCCATAATGAAGATATAAAAAGGAAGGAGGTGAGGGTCAAGTGTATAGCGATTCTTTAGGTTTTCGAAGATCTGTGAAGAAAAGAAGGCGTCTGGTTATTTCATTTATGTGCAGATGCAAATAAGATTTTAGTGACTGAAAATTAAGGGGTTATTAGTAGCATAACAGACTCAATAATTATGTAATCAATCTAAAGCGCATTCTCACATGAAAAATATATCGATAGTAATGTAAGTCAAATCTAGGATCTTCCGCTTGCAGGGGGGAGTTCTGCCTACTGAAACTATGGTGATAGCTCAAATTCTGGTTTCGACTCCTGATCAGCTATCAATACATTTTTCGCGTGGGAATGTCTAAAATCCCGCTAAAAACCTATTAATCCTGTATATAGGTATTCATATACCTATTATTGTTTGTTCCAATACTGATATGTTCTTGACTTGTGGTATTCTTATATTCGCACGTAAATAGTGTGGGTTCCTCTGTCCAGGTCAAATATGTTTTCAATTGACTTTGTAGAACCTTTTTTAAATAAATCTGGTCCACTCATGAAAATAAAAATGTATTTCTTCTTGTTAAAAAATTTAACTTGTAATTATTTTCCTTTATGCCATGTACAATGTCATGCTTTCTAGCAAAAATTGTTGAAAATGAAGCTCCAGTTTGCCTTAACAACTTGGAAGTCTCAGTGAATTATTGTGTCGGCTGCGAAACAATTATTAGTTCAATGCGAGTTGAGATTCCCTCCAAATAGAATGCAAGTAATATTTTATCAAGTTAGTATTTTATTTAATGAACTTTTTATAAGTGGCTTTTTCGCTATTTGAGAGGACCTGAAAATTCTGTAAGCCGGGCCTGTGCTTTGAATATAATTTCCTGGTACCTGCCCTGTGTTTGCACTAAGCGCATGCTCCCCTACGCCGTGCGCAGTGCGCAGTGTCAATTGGCGTTTTTCCTGGTTTTCCTGAATTTACTCCGAAAATAAATTAGTTCATATAATTTTATGCGTTAGGTACAACTGTCACCTCTAAATTCTGTCGGTGTTAAACTGAAATGCTATCATTTATGAATCTCAACGAATATTTAGCGGTATAATTTACTCCTATGTTTACAATATTTCTAAATTCCAGTCGGATTGCTACTTAAAAGTTGCGTCGCGCCGCCAGCAAAATACAACATTAGTTTAATAAAGCCCCTGTTGAATTATATTAATAAAATTAATACAGTCTTAACTCTAAATATCCCTAAATCAATAAATTTTAAATAATCTAAAAGTTACAAAAATGCATTTGAAGCGATTTCATGCAGAGAGAATTAATCGCCTCAGCGCTGGTTATGGTTCAGACATGTAGGTAGTATTGACGACAAAATGATGACGGCTATCAAAAAATCTATAGGAACACCGGATGCCACAAATTAATGTGTGTCACCTAATAAATTATGTACAATGAGCGAGCGAAAAAGAGGGCAAAAATGTGAGAGAAATCCGATACGGGCAGGGAAAGCCTCACGCCCGTGTGCCGGCGAGTGTAGTAGATGGAGCGTAATGTTTAGACGGGAAGTGTGACGTAATCCGTGCCGGGATGTTTTCCGATCGATCCAGTGCCCCTCCCTTCTTTGATGCCGACGACCATGGATGCTGCCGACGCTCTCTTTCTCCATCCCGACGGCTACTCCTCTAGCCGGCTCCTATATTATGCACCCTTTAAAACTAGCACACTCTCGCACGTTTGTCTCTGTTTGATGCATTCTGCCCTGGTTTGTATACACTATAAACACAGTGAAATTGTAGTACGACCGGCGATGCTTTAGCTAAATCAAGCCCTTTCCAAAGTGCTGTAATTTGCTCTTATTTTCACAATTAACTTTTATGTTGCTCTTTAGAAGGGTTTATCTAAATAAAAATGCCAAGTTAACCATAAGAAGTCGCTCTGCATACATGGCATTAGATTTTAGCACATATTACAAAGGTAGAAAAACTAAATCACTAATTTGTAATACTTTATGAAAGGCAGTGCACATTTAACAAATCGCTGGAAATTATAGGGAAATGATCAATTTTTGTTTTATGAAGGTCAAGGAAACGCTGTCATCGCTACATTATAAATATTTCAATTGTATCTGTTGGTGATGAAAATATGGAATCATGGAGGAGATCAAAATGTTGCCGTTACTATAATAAATTATTATTTGTCAACTTTGAATAACTACATTTTATAGCCCAAAGTGACTGAGGGGTCAATCACACCGTGCAATGATAGGACATAGTGGGATGGAACATCTTGAAATACCTATGAAATCGCTTGAAATTATTATGCAATCGCATGTAACACAACAACTGCGAAGTACACTAAACTACGTGTTCAAATCTTTCTAAGTATTTCACGTGTCGGACACCATATGAGGGAGTGATTAACCCCTTTGAAGTGATGGCTATAGGTATAACCTTGGATATAACTATTGGGCAGTAAGAAATTTCAACAGAATAAAATAATTTTTAAGGGTAAAAATTTGAGGGTAAATTTGATTCGAATTTTTACTCTGAGAATCTTCGATTACAAATTTACAACTAACAACTCTACTGGAGTTAATTCCGCGCTTTTAAGTCATAGACTTAGGTACCTATAGCGGAACCGAGCGAATTGATAGACATGCGCTTGCGCACAGGGCAGTGTTGAAGGACTTCTAGATTTGAAACCGTTTAGCGTTGGCGGTTTGAACAAATATTAGCTACACTCTCCTGGGCCTATTTTTGAATAATTACAAACATAAAATATTAAAAAAATGCGCGTATACCACCGTCGAAAGTCGCTAATGCTCACGATCCCGCGGCATCGCAAGGAAATATTTAAAAGATCATTCTCATACAATATTGTGTCCTGTTTAAATAACTTTCACTCATTTCTAACTCTTTCTTGCGATTCCGCGAAAATAGATTATTTAAAATTTTTCTTGACCAGCAGTAAATAGTTCCTCTGCATTACGTGGGCTGTGCATAGATGTCCTAATCTTTCCTTTCTCCACTTCCTTTTCTTTTACTTTCTCTGTTCTTCCTCTTCTTGTCTTGTTTTTCTTTGTCGTTTGTTCTCCCTTCGGATACGTTTTTTATTTCTAACATATTTTTTTCAGATTTAGTTTAATTTATTTTATTTTGCAAATTGGCCTGCATGGAAGATCAGGCTCTGTGAATGCTATATTAGGTATTCACAGATGCCTGAATGCAGGCCATTTAACACCAGTTTCGATCTGTGTAGGTATAATTATATTTTTTTTGTAATTCATTGTGGTGTTAATAAACGTATTATTATTATTATTATTATTGTATACGTGATAGAAGTGAAACTTCTGAGAGAGATTTACGGTGGGAGATAGAGAGAGAGAGCATTTCACAGGAACGTTCAGTAGTTTTTTTCACGCAATATAAGCATACAAACGTCATTATCATTAAAACTTTAATAACTAGAGTGCGGATTTTTAGGCACAAAAAAACACAAAATAAGCGCTAAAAAATGCATAAAAACCAGAGGAAATGAGCATAAAAAAGGCATAAAAATGTGAAAAAAGCAACCGTAGTTTATTGTAAATACCAAACAGTATATAGAATTCCTATATAAAAAGAATATAATAAACCTCATATTTGGCATAACAACAAAGTATTCTATTAAAGTTAATTAGAAAAGCAGTATATATTTCCTATACAGGGTGTTACAAAAAAGTAGGTCAAGGGGGGTCGTAATACCCATTGACCCCCCAACTTTTCCTTGCGTACGTCTATGGTTCAAAGGTGCCTATTGTTTTTATACCAAACACAATACCTACCTCTTCGAACCATAGACGTGAGCAGGGAAAAGTTGGGAGGTCACAGGGTATTACAACCCCCCTTTCCTCCGTTCGCGCATCAATTTTTTCACCAAAATTACACAAACATTGTGCCGGTATATGAAAAAATGTTGTAAAAAATTTCAACTGAATATCATAAAAAACAAAGTTATTAATAAAAAACGTTTTTTTTAAGAAAGAAGCCTAAATTAAAAATGGCATATAAGAAAAGTCCAATTATTTTCGGCCAGATAATCTATTGCTAACGGCTTGACGTACTTTTTTGTAACACCCTGTATGAAATGAAGGTAAAAATCTTCAGACCATTGTATTAAAATTCATTCTCGAAAGAATTCATAATTAAATATTTCTCCAAGTGCGGTATGTTGAAATATTTGCATAGAAATTTCTTATTTTTAGGAGAAATGCGGATATACGCAATGGTTTTACTTACCTACAGATACTATGTATATGCGATATATCAAAATAAGCACAAACAATGAAATAAGCACGAAAAGGTGAAAAAAACAAGTAAGCACAAAAAATATTTTTTATTGGACGTATTTTTATACAATTCATGCTTATTTTTTGTTTTTATACTTCTGCTATTTCATAATACGTCTGGCATTATTTCTAGAAATCCGCACTGTTCATGGATATAATCGAATATTCACAGGACACAAACGTAAAAAACGTAAACAATCACAAAACACGATGGTAAGTATTAATTATACAACGCGTGGTATCTCAGCTACTCATGCATGTATAACTCTCTTTCTCCTTCTCTCAACGTTATATCTTTCGTCTCTCTCGTGTAACGAAATGCTCGAAAACGTGACGCGACCTTGAAATTTTACTCTCAATTCTCGGGCAATTTTCGAGGTGCCGCTAAAGAAGTTTCACTTCAAAAATTTAGAGAGAAAATGGCTCAACGTGACTGGAACCAAATTTTAAATTTCGCAATCTCACTTTTCACATTTCTTTTTTACTAAAAATGTGAATCACAAATTAAAGATCTAGCCTAGCCAATCGAGTTGTTTGTGTTTAGACTTTAGGTGTGTCCTTAAGATTTCAAGTTCGTCGATTTAGTAATAGCTTCTAAGCTAAATAAAGTTCTAGTACACTCCGAATATCCCTTTTTCTAATTAAATATGTCACAATTAAAATGATAACAGAATACTATACACTACTGATTTCGTGGGACTCATCAGAGCCGTGCTTTCCATAATTCAATGCCTGGCGGGGTATTTGTTCGGGGAGTAGTTTTTCGAACGATTCAGTAACACTCATTACCGTTTTATCATTGTTGCAGATTTACAAAGGGGTTTATATACATATTTATATGTTTCGGAAAGTAAAAGTGTTAATTCTAAACTGTCCTGTAAAACATTATAAATTAATTTTCTGCTAGGCAAAGGTGCGGTAAGGAGGAAAAACTGAACTGAAGAAAACAAAATTACAAATTCATGCAACAAATTGAGATATTTCCCCCTACTATACCCTACTAACTGAACCCCTTTCCTTTCGTGTGTTCCAAACCGCCGAAAACAAGGTGCAGATCCCAGTGCAGATCGAACGGAAGTAAGAAAAATGAATATAGGTATAGGTATTGTGAAAGATCAAATTCATTCTATAACGTGATTGAAAATTATGATAAATGCAAACAAATAATTCCAACTTCCAAGGGTTTACTTCCAAGGGAAAAAGGACTTGTTCTAAAAATAGATAAATTAATAGGCTGTCTCGATTTATCTGTCGAGAATCTCGATCTCCAAATAAATTATGACATTTTTGGAGCAATTAAAGCTCTTTGATCTAATAAATTAATCCTGATTGAATCGTATGTTGACCCGAGTGAAATTTTCACCATCTTTATAAAACAAAATTCATTTTATGGATAGCTGTCTAATTGAAGAATTAATAAATGAAGAACATAGAACGGGAAATAAATGAAAGGAAAATAAAATTGAAAATTTGGAAAAATTAATGCAACCTGAAATGAGCTGTACTGGATCGGTCGAAAAATTACTCCTGCAGCAAATTACAGATTTTCTTTATATTAAGAGATATCGTAGAATGCTACTACAACTACTAGCTGATACTGATACATTCATACCGTGTCTCTACGTACATTACTTCAACGAACAATATTATTCGCTTTATTCCAAATATGTTGCGTTCAAAATGATTGCAGAAAACTGCAAACCACTGGTTTCGTCCTTGCGGGACTCGTCAGTGCAGTGTTTTATGCATTCATTTTGTTTGCAATTAACTTACTTATATTTTCGGGGCATTTGCTCGAGGAGTAATTGTTTGAACGATATAATATCGCTCACTACACCTAAAAGGTTAATAAAATAATTGGCGCTTGCTCATATCTGATCGACGGAGGTTAGTATATGAGCAAGTTAGTTGCGTACATAATGAATGCAGTCTCATAAGGACGAAACCAGTGGTCTGCAATTTTCAGTATTCATTTTGAACGCAGCATATGTACTGGTACAACCTGAAATCGTTATTATTCTCATTAAGTTCAGAATCTTCTGTATACAGATAGTTATAACTATCTGATTAACTAGGTCTTAGGTCTCGGAATCGTTTGCACAATTTTAACTTTGATAAACAGCACTCTGGTATCGTCTTTCGCAGTCTAGAATTTATTTCAACGAAATTGGCCTTGATTTCTAAGTAGGTAAAGCGGTGAGTTTTATAGGAACCTTAATAACCGAGCTTTACGACTATACCTCCTCCAAAGCTTCATCAATATGAGAGCGTCAACGTGTACGTAATTGCAAATTTTAGTGCACTTGAAATATACTTCAACACAATTATTTATCGTCCATATTCCACCTACAATTTCGTTCTGATTTCATATAGTTTTTTGTTCGAATAATTTTCCAATTATCAGGCTTACAAGGAATAAAACGTGCGAGGCAAGTACATAAGAGATACACTGCCGGACAAAAAGAACCGGACACTCTCAGAATTACTATTTTAGTGAATAAAAAACAACGGGGGGTTTGAAATGATAATTAAATATATTCTTTTCATCTTAACAATAAATAAAAAACAAGAAACAAAATGATTCCTCAACAAAAATCTAACAAAAGTATTTTTTAGAGATCAACCTGTTACTTAAGAACTTGAAGAGACAAACAAAAAAAATATTAAAAGGAAAAGCACACTAGTAGAACCAAATTAATAATGGGTGTTACCACCACGAACTCTTATTACTTCCCTTAAACGTTGTGGCATGCCCTAAATGAGGCTATCAATAGATTCTTGGGGTATTATTTGTTCACATTCTTCTTGAAGCGCCATTTAATGTTTCTGGTATGGGTTGGCGACGTCTAATCCTTTTTCCAAGCTGATCCCACAGATGTTCAATGGGATTCAGGTCTAGACTATTGGCTGACCATGGGAGACATCCAATACCATCCTCTTCACGGTACTCGGTAACAATTCTTGCTGTGTGTGGGTGGGCGTTGTCATCCATAAACACAAAATTGTCCGCTATAAATGGCATATATGGTGTGACATGGGGTTCCAGGCACTCAACAATGTATCGGTGTGCAGTCATTGTTCCATTCTAAATGAAAATCAATTCTGTGTGAGCGCTCAGAGATATTCCGGCCCACACCGTAATGCTACCACCATTGAAACTGACCCTGGGAGATACACAACATTGACTGTACCGCTCCCCTGGTCTTCGCCACACCTTTTCACGTCCATCTGACTGAATTTCTAGAATCCTACAGATTCTGTCGTTTTAACAACCAGCCTCTACTCCAAATTTTCTTTTTTCTTTGTTTTTTCACTTCGGCACTATCACTTTCTTTTTCTGCAAGAATGACTAGCACTGCTGCAGCAATCCTTTGTTTTCTGGGAATTTTTGGCATTTCAATTCGTGTTTTGAAAGCGATTGATGTCTTCTCCGTGAATATGTTCGAATTGCGGCACTAAAAAGTCGATTCAGTATCCGCGTTGGAAGTAACGTGTCTACTTGAATGGATTCCGGCGTTAATTACGTTAATTACGGCGTTAATTACAGCGTTAATTACAGCTTCCGTCTTTGCTTACACTAGCGGCGTTGGAAGATACGTGTAGACGTATAAAATTCATTTCGAGGTGAAAAAGCGGCATCTGAAGCGGCGTTTGACGCTACGTGTCAACCACACTTAACCATCAGTAGCCAGTTGACTTCCTAAGTAGCAATACGAACTGGTTGGACGCGCACCTCAATCCGTTAATTTATTAAGCTAATCTACGCATTTCCCCGAAAGTAGAACATCTTCCATTCCCAACTATTTGAGAGCAGTAGTCTAATCTGGTTCTATCTTCCCCTATAAATCTTTTTATTCCTTTCCCCGACTCTAGTATGTCGCGAACTAATCCCAACTCTTTCTAGTACCTCCCTATTGCTAACCTTATATCTATCTTCACCATGTGTCTCTAGCATCTCATTTCAAATACTTTTATTTTTTCCGCTCCCCTTCTCCTATCGTCCAAGTTTCGCAACCGTGCAATGCCGTACTCCATACTTACATTTTTAAGAGTCTCTAATTTCGAGTTTCTATATTATCTAACATTTCCCGAGCATAACAGTTGTTTCTTTTATATCTCAACATCATCGCGAGTTATTTGACTTCCTATATAGCAAAAACCTACGACTTCCTCTATCTTCTCCTTTTTTATTTGTATTTTAGTTTTAGTCCTATTTTCACGCCTCCTATATATCACAATTTTCTTTTCATTGATCTTCAAGATGTACCCCTCTGTGAAAACTGCTTCCATTTCGTTCAGAGCCATTCCTAATTCTCTTTTGCTAGATGCCAACATGTATTATTATTATTATGTATTATTTTTCTGCCCCTTTTTAATCACTATCTTTCTGAGCACTTCGAATACTTTCCTCCATTTTCCGTGCCGTACAATAATTTGAAGAATAAAGTAAATTTATAGGCATTATTTACATTAACCGATTTATCCGCAAAAAATATTTCTAGTGTTACAGTATATAACTCCATATATTATACCCTGTATGTGGCGTATAAACAGTATTTTATTAATTTGACTTTATAAGTCATCACAATAGGTTGTTCTCGGGTTTTCCCCTTTTAACCCTAACGGCACACAGTTAATCCATTTTTGTGTCAGGTATACAATTCAAGAGGACTTAACGCATTTCTTTTTCAATTTATACCTCATGACGGCAGATCTATCAAAAAGAAATTTAGGTGCTGATCGTTCTTTTATTATGTACCTGTTCATTTATAAATTTAAGGGAAAAGTTTGACGCTTTTATTAAATTTTGATGTAAAAATGTAGTTCAGGGACACTCGTGTATGCTTTCAAGAAAATTTTAATACGCTGATGACATATTCATTACTTTTTACAAGTTGATGTTATGTATGCAAATTTCTAGAATGAAATAGCTTTTAATACACGTTTTAGCACATTCAACAAAGGCTTTATTATACGGAAATGTTAAAATTTACAATCCCTAATAAAGTAGGCCTTACGACATTCGATATTATTAGAAATGATATACACTACATTTCACTGTAATCAATAAAAGGCAAGTTAACATGGGAAATTGAAAATAGGTATTTAACTACAAATTTGCTTTCCAGCAGTACCTAACATTTTAAGTTATTAGTAAACTTATCTAGAAACTTGACGTCTTGGAACTGAAAACTTTTACGGAAAATCTTGTTTATCTACAACTGTCAAATTATAAGTTCAGTAGTGGTGGCTTCCTAACACATAATAAGGTTCATTATTCAATGGTCATTGAAGGATAAACTCATTATTCAATGGGTTTGGCCTATTAAAAAATTCATATTGTAGCATATCCAGGTTGCTGTGAGACGGAAGACGTCAAATTTATATTTACTTGCCAAGAGATAGGGTATGTATTATACGTTTCTATAACAAGTTCGTTCTAGGGCTACTTCCTGTGTACACTTCACTACATCGTATAAAACAAAGTCGCTTTCTCTGTCCCTATATCCCTATGTATGCTTAAATCTTTAAAACTACGCAACGGATTTTGATGCGGTTTTTTTAATAGATAGAGTGATTGAAGAGGAAGGTTTATATGTATAATAACATCCATTAAATAGTGGAGAAATACTTTTATTTTTGAGGTTTCTAATGTGATGTCGTAAATAATTACATTTTTTCCGCTTACATTGCAAACGCAGCCTGAACCCTACGAGATTTATCAAAATAATGTACTAAGTATTGTACACATTGAAAAGGTCTACAGAAAACTCCGCGATGGTATATGTCTATCTCTTATGGATATCCCACAATAACATTTTTTTGTCATTTACTTTTTACGACAAATAATGGCTAATTTTCGAAGCGATTTTAACCAATACAGCATTAATCCTTATCCAAATCAAAACTACTGGATCGATTTTAATCATTTTTTCAGTGAGTGACATAGGCTATATATTTTATACCCGTGCGAAGCCGGAGCGGGCCGCTAGTATTTATATAAACTAAGGGTTTAATCTAGCCTTAACAGTGCAACTTTCTATGAGTTTCTGCAGATGAAGTACAGCAGCCCACTATCGAGTTATAACTATTATTAACTCGCTTAAATGCTAGTAGAATAATACGAGTATACTAATAAAATTTACGTTCTTATTATTGACACTTAGAATTATTATTAATTTGCAAGAACAAAATAATTGGGTATATGATACAACCTCGAATACAACAAACAAAAAATAAAAAAATTGCGACGAGGGAATTTGATCCTGCGTGTCCCAGGTGTTCTAAAATCCTTCTTTGGCCTAAGTCCGGTGCGTTAATGAGCTAATTAAAAAGCAAAGTTTCTATGTATCTTAAAAACATTAATAATAATAAACAAATAATTAATAATCTATTAACACCATTTATAATATTAATTAATATTAATAATATGATTATGGAAAGGGAGAAGTTGAAGAAGGGGGAGAAGAATGAGAAAGAAAGGAAGGAAGTTTGAAAGTGAGAAGAAAAGTGAAGAGGAAATGAATGGAAGAAAAATACGTAAACAAAACGACACTGCCCGCAGCATACAAAATAAATCAGACACTATTGATTTTCAAGTAAAGTCTTATGGAGTTTATTTCTGAAGACAAAACGAAGGGTAATGACAAGTCCATCATGTAGTCGAATCTATTTAAGCATGAAGCAATGTTATATTAAAAAGATCTCTTAAAAATCTCCTTGGGATGCCGAGGTATAGTATAAGCATTAAAGACTTACGACGTGTGGCAACATTATACACATCAGTACGGAGGCAGTTTGAATTTAATAACTTTGAGAAAGAAACATACCATGTGAAGACGACGTCTATTAATCATGTTTAACTCGTGTTTAACCATCCAACATCGTCTAACTTATGGGAAATGCGCCAACGTGCCCCGATTCCAAACATCAGACGAAGACATGAATTTTGCACTTTCTGAATACGAAAAGCATGGACCATAAACACTATCGCAAAAGTTAAATTGCGAAAGAACAAGCGAGTATCGTCAGCATAGAAATGGCAATTGCAATGTGGCAGAGACCTGTGAAGAGAAGAAATGTATAAATAGTGTATAAGGTAGGGCCCAGTATACTGCCCTGAGGCACACCGGATGCCAGGCTACGCGGCACAGATAAGTTATTGTTGTAATTAACGCATTGACTGCGCTCCGACAGACTCGAATCACTGTTCATGCTTTCTGTAATCAAATGTATCTCCACCAGCACCACAAATTGAATAAAATTAATAAAACCCGCATTAGTTATGCAGTTATGTTTAATTTATTAAAATACAGTGGAATTTTAGAACATTTTCTGTCCGAAACATCATACGTCAAACAAATGACAAACACGAACACCACAACAATTTTGCGATTTTCTGTAGACACTAGACAAAAATCACTAAAAGTGAGCTTAGCATGGAGACCACTATACCCCAGTCATTTTATCACATCCCCACTATTCATATCAGATAGGTATCCAGTTTCTTTTATGAAATCCATGGCTACGGCCTAATAATGCCCAATTCATGCCGCGTGCTACATAATAATGCCGTGTAATGCAGAATAATGCCCAATAATGCTGTGGACTGCCCACATAATGAATTACTTCCGAAATAATTCCAAAGTGCTGCCCAACTTTTGTACACCTACTGCCTACATGAAGACACCCCTCGTATATTTCTATAATACACTTACCTTTATGTTCTATAGAACCTATTAAAAACTAATCCTCCATTAATTTTAAGTAAATGAAGGACACGGAGAACGTATTCATAAAACCGAGATAAAAGATTAGTCAGTGTCAAATAACGTAAATCGTAAAAATTTAACAACGGCTATTGAATTTCCCTTCTAATGGCTTACATACAGGCTTGTTATTAAAGGATGATTTTTTATTGGATGTAATAAATTTCCCTAAGAGGTTGGCAGCGTTACACAATATAAGAAAAATTAAGTTCATCCCCCGCTAACCCATTTCGTATACAAAATTTATTTTAGCGGTAATAGGTAATACCAAGGGTAATACTAAATGATTTAAAAGGAAACTTGAATAATCTATTTGAAAATAAATTTATAGTCCTCTAGCCTTATGCCGTGTCATAAAGTACTAACACTTGCTCTTGGGTCAATTGCTATGCTACAAAAATAATCAGAAATCGATCAGAAAGCAACTGGTCAAGTACTTAATTCCGTATTACACTTTTGAACAGCCGGATCTTAATCTCAACTACAACTCGGCAAGGTTTAAAACCTAACGTTATGACATATTCCCACTAATACAGTTCGTCTCCGGATGGGGTTACAACGAGGGAAAAATCAATCTTCATAAAAACCTTGCTTGTTCCTAAACTACCATCGCACATATTATTTTTATCCAGGAAACATTTTATTAACTTCTTATGCATTTTTCGACTCGGAAAAATTTTATTAATTTTGCACTACTGTAAATAGTATGTACCGAGGTGGAAAATATTTCATAGGGCTAGATAGATGACCAAGAAAAACCGGTGGTATTTCACCCTTGGAAGGAAATTTTTACATTAATTTTACTGGTAAATGACTGGCGACTGGAAAAAGGACTATTGCGTGATCACTATAGATTCTTACTCGGATGTTTTCTAAGGACGGGAGCGACATCTTTCAGTTCCATTCTTCACGAGATTTTTCCGTTTCATTTTTTGGAAATGTCTCATCAAAGTATGATACTCATGAACTCGGATATGAATATTATGCCCCAAGGGAAAGCAAAATACTATTTTTCTAATTTCTCATAATATCAATCAATGTAAAAAAATCCATCAATAGAGGAAAATAACAGAAGACTCCGAGGCCATTTTGTGTTCTTTTAGATTCTATTAGATTCATGCTCTACACATAAATTTGCAGAAAACTTAACTAGCGATAGGCATTAGAAATATGCCCCCATTTTAGTTTCAATTTTGAAATATGCGAATACTTTCTTTAATTCTCAGTCGTCCTAAATTTAAGAAATGATAATGAAACATATTTTTCAACAATTTGAAGAGGCAACGTGCACATGGGGCGAAAAAATTCCGGACTCTAAATAAATGCAGTACCGAGTGCAGTACCTACATACCTACCAACTTGCTGCTGTGTCATTTACATGTAAGAAAACAGGCAGACAAATTGGTTCAAAAATTGAACTTTCTATTAGGTACCTACGTAAGTACGAAGTTGAACAGCGCAAAATTATTTTTTGAACTCGCCGCTTTCAAAATGACATTTCGGGAACGCAACAGTCAAACTCAAACATGGTGTTCGCTAACTAGTTCGCGAAAATAAGCAAAAAACACTAGCCCTTTCGTACTTTCTAAAAATAATTTGACTTGATAAAAATAAAGTTTGGTTTACAACACGCCATTTGGATGTTGAAAATTTTGAAAGAATAAAAATATAAATCGCTATTAATTCGATTAATACTTTGGCAAGCCGCAAGCGCCATCTATTCACAATTGGTAACAATCAATTTTATTAAAAAGAAAAAGTATTACAAAATAATGCATTCTCACTCAAATCAAATTAATTTTAATAAACTTATACAGGGTGATTCAGAATGGGCGTGCCAAATTAAAATGGGTGGTAGACGAAAAGTTTATGTGAACATATGTTCTAAAGCGAAGGGAAACCACCACCTATTTTATGTACTCCATATATCCTTCTATACCAAATATATCCCCGTATACATCCCAATACATCCTCGTACATCCCCGTACATTCCTATACATCCTTGTACATCCCCGTATCTCACAACGGGCTTAAAAACGCCAGCGGACATCTTTAAAAAGAGGAGAAATCCGATGAACCCAGACGGATTATAATAAAGTAGAAACTGTATGTATGATGGAATTTTCAGAGGTTAAATCAGTGGGTTTTGCTGATCCTTCAGGTTCAGGTGACTTGCCAACTGTAGAACAGTGTTGCTCAATAACTGACAATCTGTTTTATCCTCAGTTTGAATTGAAACCGAAACTTTTCTCGAATATTTGGCTTTATAATAATTTGCAATTAACAATATTTGCTTTCATATGCTGCTCTCAATTTTGAAATTTTCTGGATGTCTATAACAAAATCCACTGAATTCTTTCATTTTCTCCTCGGTTGTTAATAACTGGTAGAGTTCGTTCTTCATAAAATTTTCTATTACATTTAAAGCTGATTCCGTAATTTCTCTCAAAATATATTCGTTGTCATACCTATTCATTGTTTATTTTCTTCGGATTGAGGCTCCATTTTAGGGCACATTCAACATCTAAAAAACATTGACTGGCCATCAGGAAAAAATCGAGAAAAATAAATAATGCCATATCGAAACCAAAATGCCATAAATAGGTATAGGTAAAACAATTTGATCGTTAAATTTTTGGTAGGTAGTGATAATGTGGCGACTATACTTTTTCATAATATTGCATTCATAATGTAGGTATATGAAGAAAAGAATGGTCGTGTAGATTTTAAACCATATACGACAATAAAACTTAGCAACTTTCGACTTATTTACATTTTCTCATGTACCTGTACCTAACTATTATCGCAGAAAATAAAATTCTTGGTGAATTGTTGAATTATATTCTCAAAAGGGAATGCACAGTTAGGTAGTGATGTGCCGAAGGGAATGTTCCCACGGGAATATTCCGGGAACTTTACTTTCACACCGGGAAAGATGTTAAAAAATGGGAATGTGTCTAATTAAGGTTCATGCATGTTTTGTGGATTCATTGGCGATTTTCAGTTGCTTATTGTTAGTACAACCTACGGTATAGCTACCTACTAGACTAAGCGCTTACTTCATGTTCATAGCTACTTGTTCTTGACAAGGAGGTTAAAGCATAAACCACAGAACACCCCACATAAACCAAACATAATTTATGTTTGGTTTATAGGTTAAAGTACAAAAAGTGTAAAATCACAGCGCTTTAAATATTTGAGTTTGATCACATATTATCAACTTAATTAATTAACTAAGGAATCACTGGAGTCCCATGAGTAGTTAAGTACACAGCCAGAAATTAAATATTACCTATAGTTTGCGGTAAATTATTGTATGTTACGGTAAGAATGACAAGAATAAGAATGCAATAATGCAGTTTATTTGTTTTTGAAATAAAATTGAAAACTCCTCTACAAATTTGTTGTTAAGTACTTCTTTCTACTTTTTTCGAATGCAAAATTAACTTTCCCTCACTTTCCCCACTTTCGGGAATATTCCCGGGAACGTTCCCTGGGAAATTCCCCAATATGTATATTCCGGGAAAGTGCCCATCACTAGCACAGTATGGGCCTGCCTTCCAACATATTAAATAAAAGCTGTTCTATCTCTTTCACCCCGCACATTTTAAAGTAGGTACCTAATTTGAATTTATTCAAATTTGAAAAGCACTTTTAACAAAGGGCTTGGAAGTTCCATTTGCATGCATGTTCGGTAGGCTACCGCAAAACTGTGGAATTGTAAAATCCAAAATAAACCGTAAAAACTATTTTTTGAAGAAAAACGACAATTATAACCTTTTTTAGGTTTTTTGAAAGGTTAAACGCATTAAATACATTCTGTAATTATTAGTAAGAATTGCCGACTTATTTTAACGCAAAAAAATCGTACCTTATGCTACAAACGTCTCAAAAGACGTGCAAACTGTTGAATTGACTGCTGTAGCCCCGGCTGTAGCAATTAACCGAAATTAGCATAACAATGCGCCGAAGATGAAAGACAGACTTACGCGAATAGCACGCCTGACCCGACATGTAGATGATACAATGCTTCGCGCATGGGCACATCGGTGCATCAGGTAATTCTCGGGCTTTTTTACATGTTTACAATCCATACATCCCCGTACATCCTCGCAACATCCCCGTACGTCCCAATACATCCCCGTACATCCCAATACATCCCCGTACATCCCAATATATCCCCGCACATTTCAATACTTCCTCGTACATCCCAGTACAAACCCTATGTTGTACACCATACATCCCTGGTGGTTTACCCTCCGTTCTAAAGTGACTACTAACAAAGATATAGGGTGTAAAAGTTTTAATATTTTTTTATTATCTTAGTACATAACTAGGAAAGTTATTGAGTTGAAATTTAAGGTGTCGTTTTCATTTGCCAAGTTCTAATTTTCCAAAAAAATTGGTATGCTAGCCCCATCAGTAGGGTTGCTACGGGGTAGGCCGTTAATTTATTTCCCCAATCCAATGTTACGCCACTGACGAATGCAGGTGATATTAATGTATTTGAAATCTACGTTCAATTTTTGAAGAAATTGGTATCTTCAAAATTTTTCGTAAAACGCTTAGTTTTTGAATGAAATAGCTTTTTGTGAAATCGTGCACATGCACTGAAATTTTCCATAATGCAATATGCAAGGAAAGTGAAAATGGAAAAAAATGGTTTATTAAGAATAACACTAACAAAACGAACGAGAAGAACGAGAAAACACATTAATTATTACTTTACGATATTAAAAAAATATTAAAACTTGTACACCCTGTATCTTTGTTAGTAATCACTTTAGAACATATATTCATATAAACTTTTCGTCTTATTTGACCCCCATTTTAATTTTAATTTAGCATGCCCGTTCTGAATCACACTGTATATAAGAACCTCGATAAGAACATAAAATCCATTAAGTTACGTTTTAATGGATTGCATTTGGGAATTGTTTGTTCAATTCAGGGGCCACTTCGTTAGCCATACATTGGGTCTAAGTCTTGCGGTTTCGCTGTTACTTGACGTTAAAAATACTCATTTTTCAAATTTCATCAGTTATAACCTGGAAACGGTACGAGATAAAGAAAAATGACTAACATGTCCCTATCCTAGTTTTTAATTCTCTATCTAATGGGTCTGGAAAATACTACTTCCTGATTGACAACTTTTTGTCATTTTTTACCAATCAGGGGGCAGTATTTTCCATAACCATTAGATAAAGAATTAAAAACTGGGATAGGGACATGTAAGTCATTTTTCTTTATCTCGTGCTGCTTCCAAGCTATAATTGATGAAATTTGAAAAATGACTATTTTTAACGTCAAATAACCCCGAAACCGCAAGACTTTGACCCAATGCTTGGTTAACAAAGTGGTCCTTAAATTCAACAAACAATACCAAAATTCGATCAGATACAGGGTTTTTCATTGAAGAAAACAAAGTTAGGTGATTTGCAGAAGAAATGGGACAGCCTGTATAGTCTAAAATAATTTTATAATGCGAGGAACTTGATTGGATGCAACTTTCATTTGGATCATTTTTCGGTATCTACAACTCCTGTTGAGTTATGTAGGAAATACGCTAGCGTGGGACACCCTATATATAAATGGGACAGATACATGATCTTTCTGTTTCTGTTACTATGATTTTCCCCAATCTGTGGTTGGGAGTATCCTCGCGACTAGCATTCCAGTCAAAATCTCAGTCCTAGCAACCGTTTCCGGTAGGTAAGTAAATCATAAGCAAAAGCCTCGGCAAAAGCTACCTGAGCTGGATAGTAATGTAGATTTTGGATTTCCCATAAAGAAATGCGAATAAATCAATAACACCCCTGAAGACTTAATACAAAAATTGTGGTACCTATGTCCTATGTTTCAGTTACACTCGCGACCCAAGCATGGGTACCCTAATTAAATTTAAAGGATTCCCAAAGTGTGAAATAATATCGGCTAATATCCATAGATATTGATTGATGCTGTAAAAACAATTTATGTCTAGAAAAGTTAAAGAGCAGTGAAGTAAAAAATATCAACCCTATGTGCTTTATTTCTATAATCAGATTGCGCCTGTGTCAGTAATTGCAGGTTCGGATCCTGATTGAGTCTGCACTCTGCATCTAAATAATTAACATTTGAGCTACTAAAATGATACTGAACCTAAAACAGCAATCTGAAAGAGTGTATGATGAGTGAATAATCTTAACAAACCGCAAATTAACTTAAAACTGCGAAATAACAGGCGATAAACATGAAAACATCTCACCTCGAGATTATTCCAATTTTGTGCATTGATTTTAGCAGCTTCTACGCTACCTTTTGCTCCCATATTTCATGAACTAAGCACACAAACCGTTACTAAACTTTATATTAAAACCGGTATCGGATAAAATTAGTTAACTATTTAAAATTTGGCACTAAATTGTATTTTATGAAAACCCTGATGCTTTCATTTCCTATTCGTAATTAGCTGCATTTTTAATAAAGGCAGTTTAAGAGATCCACACTTGGGCACTAAAACGCGTAGATATGCCCTAGAATTTCATAAAATATGTATATAATTTTCACGTCGGAAAATCGGCCGCAGGTTTCAACCGAATGTTCAGGGCAGACTGCAATTTCGAAGCTCGCCGCGAGGAGTCGCATCTCGAGAAGACATGCGCTGCGGACTGAAATTCACGTTAGATACGGCGAATCCTTGGATGTTCTATTATACAGCAGGCGCTTTCTGAAAACGTGAAGTGATTCACCTTCTGGGATGCGGTAGTAACGTCCAGAACGAACAGCTTTTAGCAGCCTATACAGCATCAGGTCAATAGAATAGAACGCCCAAACTTTCTCAATTTTAACCCCAATTCTACTCCGGAAAAACGGATTATACAACTACAGCTAAGTTATCTGCTTATTATGGAATTCACTATTCTATAAATGAGTTGTAGGTACGTTCTAATTTAAAAAAACTTCTCACAGTCACACTTTCTCATTTTTACTAGGGTTAAATTTTACGAGTAGTATTCCAAATTTTGTGAAATTCTGGCATGTAGTAAATAAATAACTGTATAACACTATATAATAATATCGACGTTTCGCCCCCGTTCGGGGGCTTTGTCACGATTTATTAAAACTTATAAAAAGATATAAAATATGTATTTGACAGAAGGGAATACGGCTAGGCTCAGTCGTCGTAGGACAAGAGCAAAAATAATTAACAAAAATTTAAAAAAAATAGTCAAATATTTTATATCTTTTTATACGTTTTAATAAATCTTGACAAAGGGAAATTATTCGGGAATGTAGGAAAGCGAAAGAGCAATGGATCGATAATAAATGCAAAGAAGTGGAAGATAAATTCGAAGTAGGAAAGACTGATGAAGCATATAAAATAATTAGGAGAAATTTTAGAGAAATTGGATCTAGTACCAAAAACATTAGAAATGAGGCAGGAGATATCCTAATCGGAAGTGGGGAGAAGGCAGATAGGTGGAAAGAATATTTAGGAAACTTATATGCGGGACAGGAAGTGCAAGATATATTAGAAAGCGAAAGCAGTGTAGAGGGGGATAACCTAGGGAGTCCTATAATGAGAGAAGAGTTTGAGATAGCACTAAAAAGTTTAAGGAATAATAAAGCACCAGGTATAGATGGCTTGCAGGCAGAAATCTTAAAGTGCGCAGGTCAAGAGGTAATAGATCGTTTATTTAAACTAGTTAGTCGCATATACCTGACAGGCGAGATTCCAGAAGATTACAAACGGAACATCATAGTAGCTTTGCCAAAAAGAAAAGGCGCGGATAGATGCGAAAATTTTAGAACTATCAGTTTAACTTCCCATGCGTCAAAAATTTTAACTAGAATTGTGCAAAGAAGGATGGAGAAAAAGGCGGAAGAAATATTAGGAGAAGATCACTTCGGATTTAGACGAAATAGAGGAACGCGCGAGGCCATTCTAGCTTTACGAGTAATTATAGAAAAAACGATAGAAAAGAGAAAGAGCGTCTATATAGGATTTGTAGATTTAGAAAAAGCCTTCGACAACGTAAAATGGGGGAAGATGTTCGAAGTGCTGAGAAAGGTAGGGATGAAATACAGGGACAGAAGAATAATACATAATCTCTACAAAGAGCAAAAGGCAGTTATAGAATGTGAGCAGGAACGAAGGGAAGTAGATATCCGGAAGGGAGTGAGACAGGGATGTGCATTGTCACCTCTAGTTTTCAACTTATATATCGAAGATGCGATTAATATTGTTAAGGAAAGAACAGCCTCAGGGATCAATGTACAGGGCCAAACTATTAACATGCTCAGATTTGCGGATGATATAGCAGTGTTAGCATCTAGCAAAGAAGAATTAGGAGCGGCTCTGAATGAAATGGAAGCAGTTTTGACACAGGGCTTCGGCATGAAAATCAATAAAAAGAAAACTAAAATTTTGGTATGTAGGGGATGTGAAAATAGAACTAAAATGGAAATACAAATTGGAAATGAGAAGATAGAGGAGGTCGCGGATTTCTGCTACTTAGGAAGTAAAATAACTCAAGACGGTAGGAGCACTAAAGATATAAAACAAAGAATGGCGCAGGGCCGAGTTGCGTTTAACAAAAAGAAACAACTGTTATGCTCGAGAACGGTTAATATAGAGACTAGGAAGAGACTCTTAACGTCGTATGTATGGAGTACGGCATTATACGGGTGCGAAACTTGGACAATAGGAGAAGCGGATAGAAAAAGAGTAGAAGCGTTTGAAATGTGGTGCTACAGACGCATGATGAAGATACCGTGGATAGATAAGGTTAGCAATAGGGAAGTATTAGAAAGAGTTGGGGAAAAGCGAAAGGTATGGAAAACAATAAAGAGTAGGAGAGATAGGATGGTAGGACACCTTCTAAGACACGAAGGAATAGTTCGTGACATACTAGAGTCAGAGATAGGAATAAAAAGAGGTAGGGGTAGGCCTAGATTAGACTACTGCTCTCAAATAGTTAGGGATGTAGGATGTTCTACTTTTAGGGAAATGCGTAGGTTAGCTCAGGATAGAAAAGAATGGAGGTACGCGTCCAACCAGTCTTCGGACTGAGAACCTTATGATGATGACAAAGCCCTTGAACGGGGGCGAAACGTCGATATTATTATATAGTTATACAGTGATTTATTTACTACATGCCAGAATTTCACAAAATTTTGAATATTATGACTGTACTAGCACAAATTAAGCAAGAATTGTTAAATTTTAGAAGAAAAGGAATTGGAGATAAAATCATAGTGGTAAAATTCCCATTTCAAATGTACAAAAGTATTAAAAAACTGCTAATAACAATTATTGCATTAAGTTGTATAACAAACAAGGAAGTGCCTCCGTAACCGGCGCCGGCTACAGTTTTATAGGTGTATTGTTGCCGGAGCCTAAGGGCAGCTAAGGGGTCTGTTTAAAATGCGTATGCATTGTATCAGTCTTTTTCGTTCCCAAATAGAAGCGCGCCGGCAACTTTACGCAAGGCCGGCGCCGGCTACGGAGGCACTCCCAACAAACAATGAGATCATTTGTAAGGTATTTATATTTGGGAGTGCTTCCGTAGCCGGCGCCGGCCTTGCATATAGTTGCCGGCGCGCTTCTATTCGGGAACAAAAAAGACTGATACAACGCATACGCATTTTAAACAGGCCCCTTGCCCTCTCGCACCAGACACACGCATTTTTTGCAAAAAATTCGTTATGGAAACCGGCTCCGGCAACAATACACCTATAAAACTGTAGCCAGCGCCGCGCCGGTTACGGAGGCGCTTCCTTTATAATTTACTACGTAGGTAATCTAAAAAACATCAGAAACTGAGAACCAAGAGAATAATTCTATTTAAATTCATTAAATTCCTGGATTTATCAAGCAATTCTTGCATTTAGTGGTTTTGCAGAATTAAAGCTATAAACTAGGTACGTAAGTAACATTTTTTTGATCTCGTGAGAATATCATCATAAGGTTCTCAGTCCCAAGACTAATTGAACGCGTACCTCCATCCTTTCCTATCCTGAGCTGACCTACGCATTTCCCTAAAAGTAGAATATATTTGGCACAATTTATACAGGGTTTCTCTAACTGAATAACCTATTTAGACGGCAATGGAAATCTGCTAAAAATAAACAACTGAGAAATTTTTGGATTAAATTTTTGGAATGTTTTTTATCTGACGAAAATAGAATCGCATTCAGCAAAGTAGTTTAGATCTAGGTCAACTTTTATTAATGTTTTCTGACGAGGAAGTTCGTGGTATTCTACAAAATTTGTAGTCCGAAAACTCGTGGGATGCACACCTTCGTTCTTTCCTATACCCTAAGAAACCTATGCATGTTTCCCAGCAAGTAGAACATCCTACACCTCCAAAGATTTGAAACCAGTAGACGAACCTGATGGACCTACAACTGCTTTTTCTTGCTCCTATCCTCGCCTCTAGTAGGTCGCTACGCTAATCCGCTGTATCTAAGAAGGTGTCCTACCATACTCTCTCTCTTCTACAGGGTGATTCGTTAGCTCTCTGACAAACTTTGGCAGATGAAAGGTGATGCGATTCTAAGGAAAAAATGTTATATGAACATGGGTCCGATTCATTTTGGTTAAAGAGTTAAAAGCCCTTGAAAATTTGTAATAAGAATCGCAATAATAATTATGAAACACAAATACAGAGTTGACTGTGATAACAAAACTGAGTTCTTTATGTCAAACATTTCAATTTACTGTATTCTGTGTGTTTCAAAGTTTATTATTGCTAGAGTTTTGAATCGAAAACGAAAATGCATGGATTTACGACTGAAGAATATGCAGATATTATTTTTGTATACGGGCTTTATAACGGAAACACTCGGCAAGCAGCAAGAGAATACCTTCGTAGGTTTCCAAATAGACATCAACCTGCCCATACAGTGTTTAGTGCATCATTTCGCAGACTGAGAGAAGCAGGTAACCCCGCTCCACCACATTCCGTTCGTCCCCATGAAGTGAATGTACAAAAAGAAGAACATGTTGTTGATTCTGTACTTGACGACCCTTCACTTAGTACTCGGCGTATAGCGAGCATGTTACAACTGTCCCAAAGTTTTTTATGGCGTGTATTGAATCGAGAAATGTTACATCCGTTTCATCGCCAAAATGTTCAAGCATTACATTCTGGAGATGCTGAGCAACGCTTAGCATTTTGCCACTGGATTATTCAGCAACATGCTCAAAATAATAACTTCATTTCCCAGGTTCTGTGGTCTGATGAAGTGTGTTTCACTAGGGACGGCATAAATAATTATCATAACGAACATGTGTGGTCCTTGCAAAATCCATTGCTACCTGTACGGGTGATAAATGAACGCTTAAATGCAGATATGTACAGAAATTTCTTGGAAAATAACTTTTTCGGTTTTATCGACGACGTACCACTTAACATCGTTCAAAATATGTGGCATCAGCACGATGGTGCAACACCACATCGAGGAAGAGAAGTCATCGTTTGGTTACATGAACATTTCCAAACAATTGGATTGGCAATGGAGGTTCAGTAGCCTGGCCACCATGATCCCCAGATCTAAATCCGCTGGATTATTATTTCTGGGGACACTTGAAGCAGCTTGTGTACCATGTAGAAATTACTACCCGAACTACTGAACAGAATTCAAGATGCAGCTAATAGCATACGGAATGATCCAAATATCATACGTCGTGTGACAGAATCTTTAGTTCGTCGATGTGAAGCGTGCATTCAAGCTGAAGGCGTCCATTTCGAACAATTTTTATAATTTTTAAACTTATTTTTTATGTTACATTTTCATTTGCCTATTAAACTGTGTAAAATTTCCAAAGGCTTTTGACTCTTTAACCAAAATAAATCGGACCCATGTTCATATAACATCTTTTCCTTAGAATCGCATCACCTTTCATCTGCCAAAGTTTGTCATAGAGCTAACGAATCATCCTGTATAATATATGTTATATGTTCCGTATACACGGGTTGATCCACGGAAACCGTTGAATTTAGATATTTCCTGGTACAACGAATGCAATTATACAATTCTGAAAATTTGGTGTCAAACATTTTCCGGTTATACCGGAAATGTCTATCAACTTCATTTTTACAAATTCAAAACTGCGATCAGCTATTAACTCACCGTCTAAAAAAAATTTTCCCATATTCCCAGCGGCCGCTTAACAGAAGGGAATACGACTAGGCTCAGTCGTCGTAGGACAATAGCAAAAATAGTTAACAAAAATATCTGGGAGATACAAAATTTAATTTAAAAAATGTAAGTAATTGAAAAATATAACAAACTATTGCAATAGGTTGACGAAATTAATTGAGAAAATATTATACTTATTATTACAAACAAAAATTACTGATTGAGAACAAAAAAGTCTTAGCAATTCCTTCCTTTGTCGATGTCGACAATATAGGCATTTAAAAACAATGGCGGTCGACATGCTTACGCATGGACCGAAATTTCGTTATCAACAGGCGCACCGACAATCGAACACACCCAAATAAACGACGCGCATCAAAGACGTGCCACGCGTTTGGTAATTACAAAGTATTATAAAAAAAGTTCCACCCCCATATTTTCAGAATTGTAAAATCATTCTATCAGGAAATATCTATAGTCAACTATTTCTGTGAATATACTCCGTATACATTTTTGTTTTCCTCAACTCCTTCCGATATCTCCATATTTCTAACCTTAACAATTCACTGTACCATAAAATATCGTATATAATAATAATAGACCCACTTTTGTACCGTCTGACGACAGTGTACGAGTAAGCACGTTTTCATCAGGGAAAACTCATACGCTTCTAAACGCTCAGCCTTCCTAAATGGGGTTATTATGCCTTACACCAAATTGAAAAAGTGAGTTGGTGAGGGGAGTTAAACTCATCAGGGCATGCCGCACATTGAACGGGTTCATGATTTTTGAAAAGTGCCACCCATTCAAACGCAAACCGAGAAGAGTGCTGTATAACTTTCGTCGACGAAAGCCTACCAAATGCTTAATTTAGCCTCGGCATATTGAAATACTCAGTGTGTATTTCAGAAGGCAGGCGTAGCGTCACAAGTCACCCGCTTACTTTAGAAGAAGTAGGGGAACGTGCGAGGCCATTCTATCTGTACGAGTACTGTTAGAGAAAACAAAAAAAAAAATAAAAAAACGCCTTCATAGAATCTACGTATTTGAAAAAAGCCTTCGACAATGTAAAATTGAAAAATGTTCAAAATGCTCAGAAATATATGGGGGTGAATTGCAGGGATAGAAAAGTAGTTCATAATCTGTAGGAATAGTAAACGGCAGTTATGGAATTTGAGCAGGAACGTGGAGCAGTAGATAAACCGCGCTAAACTATGAATATGCTCAGACCTGCGGATGATATAGCAGAATTATTAACATCTAGCAAAGAAGAACTAGAGAAGGTTTTGAATCAATTGGAAACAGTTTTCACAGGGAGCTACATTATGAGGATTAATAAAAATAAAACCGACATCTTGGTACTTAATGTAAGTGACTCGAAAATAGGACTAAAACTGAAGTACTAATCGGAAGCGAGGTATTAGAAAAAGTCCCAGATTTATGCTATTTGGGAAGTCAAATTGTAAGAGCATCAGGAACATAAAACAAAGAACAGCACAGAGTAGAGCTGAATTTAACAAAAAATACAACTATAAATGTAGAGACTGCAATGCTCTTGGCAATGATAGTTTAATTTTAAATGATTTTTCAGTATTTTTGGTTAAGGTTTGTTCTAGTGATTGAAGCTCTCCCTTCCATGGTAATCCCCTCAATTAAAAAAATCTCAAGTTGAAAGTCACTACACTGCTATAGTAGGATTTAAACAATTAATTTTGACACTCGGTCAACTTCTGTAATTCCAGCTTTCTGATTGATTCGTCATGTATATGTAATATCATAAGAGTTTAGATTTTGCAGGTAAGATTTTTCGATTGCAACGTCGCCGTCGGGTTGCAAAGCAATTTTACGAGCGGCATTGCATAAAAACTACGAGAAATCAGTTGAGGAATCTTTCAACAATGTCAAGAGCAAAATTGGGTACCTGCAGTCTACAGACGACAAATAATTTTGCTAGGTAAAATTTAAACTCGACTTATATTAGTCATGGCTATTTCATGACAGAGACCACAAAACTCAAATATAAACTTATTTAGTGAGAAAAATGCAATTGAATTTTTTATTAATAATGTCAGATGTTGACTTTTTTTATATCTGAATTGAGTTGATAACCCAGTTGGTAACCCAGGGAAATCAAAAGATTTTTGGCTGTAAAACCACGTAACTTACTGAATCCTATTGGCTTAGTGCCTTCGATAAAATTTTTATCAGGAGTTTTGGTATTTAATACACAGGGTGGGCCAATAGTGTGTAGTCGGCCCATATTTCTGGTTCTATTCAAGGTATTAAAACAAAACTTTACATGTATGTGAAGCACCCCATGAAGCATCTGAAAAAAATTATTTTGGTGTATACAGGGTGTTCACACTCCGAGCACCAAACCAAAGTTATGTTTTTTTAAATGGAACGCCCCACATTTGTTTACATAATATGAATTTGAATTCCCAATAATATTTTATGAAAGATGGTATACCACACGATGGGGTTTAGAGTGAGCTATATTATAATATTATAATACCAGTTTAATGCCAGTGTGGATCCAAATTTGAGGAGCTGTTGACGTCTATTGGTCGAAGCTCTTTAAAATTTCTTTATTGGACTAGGTTCACAGACTGCTTTATTTGTAAAATGCATGAGTACTTTTGTGTCATACAGGGTGGACAGCATGCTTCCGCAATATGCATTTTTTCTTAAAAATTTCAAATGGAACAGCCCATATGGTATTTCCATATTTTACAGCCAGTTTAATAAGCTTTTGATTGAAGTAGATATTGTTAGGTCTGCGACTGACGGTTTCTGTAGAACTGAAAATTGAACTTTAATATGTAGTAATCTGACTGGTAGTTTATTCGGGTCTCCTATATTTTAGTACCCAAAACACAAGATTAGATTTCCATTTTGTTTCTGGAAGTTAATTTCACATTGAGACAAAAAATTTCATTGCCAAATTGCTTCTCCGTGGTCATAATCTTAAATAAACGGTAACTTATTAAACCTAGGTAGAAATTGAAACAAGGAGTGCCATGGAATAATCCGTCCTTTCAAGAAGTAACCTTGCAATGAGATTTCTTGTGCCGGTGTAAACTCTGCTCGCTAAATTTTCTGCAAGAACAAAGTGTAAGCATTTTTCTGAGTTTTGGGTGGTAAAATGGGGGAAATTCTCCGAAAATGATACACAATTACGGCAAAAATCTCAATTCTTAAGGTTCAATCTTTATTTCTGCCTAAATTATCAGTCGCAGACCTGCCAATATCTGCATCAATTAAAAGCTTAATAAACTAGCTATCAAGCCTTCAATTAATATACGGGGTTTTTCATTTAACATTTTTGAGGAAAGTAGAATTTTGCGCAAGTTGACCATTCTGTACAATATCAACTATTTTGAAAAAAGTGTTAATGGATTTTACTAATAGAGTATCCAGTGAACCTAGTCCAGTAAAAAAATTATAGGTAGCTTTGATCAGCAGACGTCAGTAGCTCCACAAATTTGGGATCATACTTAACATCGCTTATTCTAAACCCCACCATGTAGCATATCAACTTTCATGAAATTTTAGAAGGAATCCAAATATATAAACAAATGTGGGGCATTCCATTTTAGAAAACATAACTTTGGTTTGGTACTTAGCACGTGAACATCCTCTACATATCAAAATAATTTTAACAGAAGCTTCGTAGGGTTCTCCACATACACGTAAAATTGTATGTTGATATCTTAAATAGAATCAAAGATATGGATCGACTGCGCACTATTGGCCCACCCTGTAATAACATCAAAATTCTCAAAAATAATTTAACATAAACAATATACAGGAGGACCAACATAAAAAATTCAGGTTTTCATTTTACATGGGATAATACGGAGACACACTGTATCCATGGAATCACACAAGAAAAAAATATAACCTAAAATAGTTAAAAACTTTTAATTATTATTATCAATTTCTAGAACCAAAAATTAACGAAAATTCGGAGGTTATGCTAAGGCATAACATACGTCGTACATATCAGTAATAATTTATTTGCTTATAACATTCATAAGAAATGTTAAAACTGGGACTAAAATAAAGAAAAGTAATAGTTTCGTATAAATACGTAGAAGTAAAACTAGTTAGATACTTTGAAATGCCTGCAGAAAGACCGGCCACAATTATCATATTATTGGTGTTAATGACATATCGATTTATAAGAATACATTATGATATTCAGTTATATTTTCCAGTAACTGTTTTCACTGAAATGTTCATTTGGATGTTGTAGTAGAAGCCCGGGCAACGAAAACGCGGGCGTGGCATTTTCAGCATCGGCCGCCCACGTTACACAACGTGGCGCTCTTGTCGCATAATCGAATGTTTTGTTTTGGTTCATTTTTGAAAAGATGGGCGTGTACCCTACAGCACGAGGTTAGAGTTCGTTGCACGAACATCCAAGGTGTGACTTCCTCAATCAATAGATTATAGATATCTATTTCTCGTATTTTGTGGAAAATACTTAAATTAAATACTACACTTAATTACTAGTAAATTTTAAGATGCAACTACAAACTTACCTTTCAATAAAAATTAGTCTTCTTTAGTGGAATATGTTTAATGTCTTTTTTAACACAATTTTAACTTTATATAAAATTTCTATGAAACAACACTAGGAAAATATAAAATCTAAAATTTCTTTTCGGCGCTCCAAGATTATTATTATGTTTATAACTTTTAATTATGATTGTTTATGCAATTAGTTGATAGTTTAATTTGTATGCACCTTATTCCTGTGTGAAAAAGGAAATAACAGCACAACAAAAAATAAGAAAAACAGTAGCTTTTCGAAAATTTTATTGTCGTACAAAATACAAATAAATGCTAAGTAGCATAAAAAATTCATTAAACATAATCAAGCAGTAAATAAACCTGTAACAATCGTTGTATCTCATAGTATTACAACGTCCACGAATTGTGTGTAATTCAAAAAATAATAACATAAGCTATGTACAGCGCGCTATTCTAGTGAAAAGTTAAGAGTGATTGGCAATACCTTAGCATGTAAATACGTTTCTTTTTTGCTATAATACGAAATTGATTTAATTATGCTACAACAACTGAACGAAAAATCACAGCACACCGGGTATAATCACATTATATTTTACATGCGTTAATTAGGGACACTGTCGTAAATTGCGACGTTTAAGTCTGTTACTTGAGCGAATGTTTGGAAGTAACCAAATTGTTAAATAATATATGACATTATACGGGCGTGTGCACCCTCCGCAGGAGACGAGGTTCGCGATCTGATCGACGGGATGCGCGGTGGCGCTGCACGCGTTTTCCTGAGGGATGCGACAGGATTGGGATGAGTTTCTTCTCCGAGAGAACGGCGGTGTTCGATTAAGTTCGCGTCATGTTTATGAGTGCATTATTTGTTGTTTGGAGTCGAGGTTTTATTACGTGTTTTTATTATGTTTGGGGATTTCGAAGAGAGCGCATAACTTTTATCTATTTTAGAACTCTTAAAAAGTTCCGCCCTAACCCAAACAAGAAAAGCACAGTGACTAGAACTAGAGCATTCACGACATTAATTATGTCATATTATTTGAAACAGGAACTTTTTTAGTTGGAACATTATGAATTCTTGGGAAAATTCCACTTTTGATTTACGGAGTGGTTAGTAGTTACATTCAACGTAGGCTCTAGTTGCACCTAGTTGCAACAACCAAATTTTGAAAAATTCTTTAAAAATAAAATAAGAGGCCTCAGACACAGATCGTGTAACCCAAAATTATTTGCAAGCTTTATTCAGTAATGCAGAAAACGTGAATGGTTCTTTTTTGACTAAAACATGCAGTTATATTATTTTCTAATGGCTATAATTTACAATTATTTTCGCTTACACAGGTTGTCCAGTTTCTTCTGCACGGTCACTTAAAAAATATCTTTCCAATAATGTAGAACTTTCATTCTTTAAAACAGTAAACATAAAAATTCTATATTTATTAGGTACTAGTATTAGTTCCACATACAGAGCGATTCAGACGGATACGCCAAACTTCAACAGATTAAGCATGTGACAAAAAGTTATAATATTGACAAAGATGTTATAGAGTGTTGAAGTTTCTGGAAAAAGAATGAGGATCTCCGAAACTATGAAAGTCATTGGATTAAAACTTTTAGGGCGACTGTCCTTTGTAGACTTCTATAGATTTAAAAAAAGTTTTTACTGGGCAAGTGGCATCGCAAAAAGCTGTTTCACTTAAAAATTAAGCAGTTTGCGAAAAATTCAAGGTTGCCGATTTTCTTCAAAATTGAACATAGATTAAGTACCTCAGAATTACCTACATAGTTTAGGTAGAGCTGCCACTGAAATCAGTGCAGAAGCAAAACTTTTTGAAACAGTAGACGTCTGCAAATGAAAATCATTCAAAAAATTTCAATTCAGTAACTTTCATGGTTTTCGAAATACTGAATCACAAATATATTATTTCTGTATTTCTGTATCTCTGTTCTTATTTTTTATGTTGGGTCAATAATGTACATACTTAATTAGAATTAATCAATTTTATAACAGTAGTAGGTAGGTACCATTATTAAGAAGCAAAACGAAATTATTAACAATTAAATTTCCTGGAAACATCTTTTTTGTAACAATTTTAATCTCGTCTCATTTAACTGCGGGTATACCTTCCTCTTAAGTAGCACGATTTCATGTTTCCTTATTTTTTAACCATCCTGTACGTTTTTTTTCGAAATTCTGACTATGACTTTCAGAACAAGCAAAACTTTTTATGAAGTGCGATTTTTCTTTTAAAATGCGAAAAAAATTAGAAATTTTTTTATGTAGTTAAGTCCATCCGGGGACACACTGTATAAAATATGTTACAAAGTTCTACCTATATGCCAATAATTCACAATAATATTAAATTATTATTAAATTACTAAGTTTACGTGGTATACACACTTTCATTTAGATATATAGGTATATCTAAATAATTAGATAGGTACCTAATTACATCACCAGAAAAGTAATAAAATTGAAAATAAGGTCAGGTTAAAAGCAAATTGCAGACATTTGTTTCTTTGTTTCTAACAGTCAACTTCAAGAGCACATAGCCTACAATAAAAAATGCTTAATTGGATCAATAAGAAAACAATCTTGAGAGTGATCATACACCGTATGAATGTTTCAATACCAGCTTAACTAGGGTTGCAACCTGCGGGTGGGCATCCACCTTTAGGGATGTACGTGGGAATCCGCCTTGCTGACATCCAATAGAGCGCACTAGAAATCTAGCTTACAGTGATTCACATTACACATTACCGGTATACCGGTAGAACCAGTAAATGACGCCACGTACTGTATTTGTTTCAACCTTGCTGCTCCACCCACAATCTGGCAGACATGGGCTCTGCTCGTGATCATTATTGGTTGCTGGCGATCACCTTGGACACGTCCATTATTCTGATTGGCTGCCCGAAAACCAGGAATGCGTCTTATGGCGGTCCATCTTCATCTAAAATTGTGATTTTCTGACAACTAACGTACTACAACTACAAAATGAGAATAAAGGGTTTTGAACCAAAACGTCATTTTCATTGATACCTATGCGATATTTTGAACGGGTCATTAATAAAACCTGTCCAAAATAACGCATAGTATCAATGAAAATGGACTACCTCCCAGAATGCGACGAAATAATATTTCTGATTTAAAATTCAATTCATACTGCGGATCCAAAATTAATTCCTATACCTACCTACTTCTGATTCGGGCTCATTAAAATTTTCGGATCTGTCTCCCATGTACGCAGATTTGAAGATACAATGCTCTTAAATGACAAGTCTTCCTTTGTGCCTGTTGGAGTTAGGTAACGCAATCTTCAACCAGATCCTATTGTGATATTAACAAACTTGAAAATTAGCCTGCGTCAATGGAAACGAAGAACTAAAAACACATTAAAGGCCTGTCATAAATTGTTCCTACAATTTATTTCTTTAAAATATGTATCTACACAATAGTGCCGTAAATACCCTTTTTGTATAAGTGGGACACTGTATGCATAACTACTCAGAATTAAATTAATTGCTTGATGAAATCACATAGATAGATTTAAATAAAGGTTTCACATTTTTTTAATTTTAAGGAATTACAAAAATCAGGGCAGCCAAACGGTAAAACTAACAGCATTGAATCTACAAATTAAATGCTAATAGCATATTTTGGCCATCTCTATTTTATAGTGTTAAGCGCTTGGAAAATTGGAAGTAGTTATCTACAGTAGTGCTACAGAACGTGAGCATGTCAGAAGTTTTCTATTTGCTCTTCAAGGACTAATCGGTAGATGGCACACTATATCAATGTTTAGACGCTGCTAAAATGCACACTCTCACCGATAGCGATAGCTATGTTTGATCCTCGGATATCTCGATCACACACCTTATGCATTATCTACTGCTAACTAAATTTATCAAAAATTACATTTTATTCAGGCTTAAATGTCAAGAGGTTCATGAAAATTCATCTTTGACTACTAACTTGATTGTCGATAGCAAAACCATCTATTTTTTTAATTCATCGAATATTTTTTATTATTTTCATTCAACCCCCGTTTGCATGTAGGTTATCAAGCTCATGTAGCATAATTCTAAATACCTAGCTCGTTATGTATATGCTACGGGCTTGGTGGGAAAGTAGGGCAATGCTAACAGTGCCCGGGCAATGCAAACAATGACCGTTGTCCGGTCCGGTCCGGTAAGGTCAGGCCACGTCGCCCCGGCATTGCTAACATTGCCCGATTCCTCACTATGCCTGCCCGTAACATATCCATACTTTTGTTTTTCCCTCCAATGACTTAATTTATTCTCCAAAACAAAACATTAAAATAAGTTTTTACCTACGCTTACGCTCAAGATATACCTGTTCATGAACGAAATAGCATAAATGCTATCAGTGAATCTAGGTCAAAATAGGTCGATTGGACCAAAGGTACACCTTCGTGTATAGTTGCAGCCTCTTAAAGAAGATAACATTTTTATTTCTAAATCCAAAATTCTTTAACACTTGTCTTTTGATGGCACATATTTTGTATTAATATTGTCTAAACTAAAAGCAGCTTATAAACTAGGAGAAGAATGATGTGTGGTGAAACTGCAGAATATGCAGGATAGAACAGAAGTACTAAAAACCAAGAGCAAACTGAGAGATGTAAAAAGCAGCCATAGGGTATAAATATAGATAGTGACTTAACAGTGAAAGAAAGGGAAATACCGAATGATCAGAAAGAAGGCCGAAGAAGAAAGAAAGTCAGGAAAAATAGTGAAGGTTGGATACAAAAAGTTAACATTGGATGGAAAAGTCTGGAAATGGAATGAAACCGAGGCAAAGTGGACAGATGCTAACATCGGACGTACAACTATGGCAGATGGAACAAAAAGCTGATGGAACTGTCAAGATTGACTGGTATGATGGACATGGCAAAGAAAATAGACGGGAAAACGGAGAAGAATGAAAATAAAATGGGAAAATGTAAAACGGGCGAAATAAAGGAGAATATTTTAATGGGGACTTGGTACTGTCGAAGTTTGAATGAAGATGGAGCATTGAAGCAATTAAATAATGGGCGTTGTAAGTCCAAATACGATATTGTAGCAATTCAGGAAGCGAAAAAACTTGAGAATGGGGTGATAGAATTGAAAGATCATGTATCCTTTAATAGTGGAGGAAAACCCGATTGCTGGGTGGAGATCTCCAGATGGCCGGTTTACAAATCAGATAGACCATGTGCTCATAGAAAAGGAGGAAGCAAGAAACATTAAAAATGTTAGAAGCTATAGAGGCCCAAATAGGGATAAAGCTAGGGACACATTTCTCTGACGTGTTGTGTTGTGTTGTGTTGTGACGCAACGTTGTATGGATCATACAGCATAAATCGCAAGTAATTAAACGGGGCGCGTGCACATTTCTCTGACGCTACGCCTTGTGTTGTGTTGTGTTGTGACGCAACGCGATCCCTTCTATCCAGATTTTCGTTGCATCGCGACACAACACATCAGAGCGTCAGAGAAGTGTGCACGGGTCATTTCGCTTAAAAAATATGGATGAAGCGGTCTTAATTGAAAAAGTTAGAAATTACGAATATTTATTCAACGTGAGTTCGAAGAATTACCGCAATGAGTGTATGCGGAAAGAGGCGTGGTAGGAGATAGGCAGGGAAATGAACTCTACAGGTAAAGCAACAGCAATTTTACTTCACTTGTACTTACATACAGTGTGGAAAAAAGTATAGAAACAGTTCTATAAAAAGTTCCCGGTTAATCGGAGACGAAAACGCTCGGTGTGTATACACACTGGAGCTTTTGAGAAATGGGGTAGCACCGGTTTATCAAACGTTGCGTCACAACACGACAGAAACATGTGCACACGGCGAGTCACAACACAACACGACACAACACAACACATCAGAGAAATGTGTTCCCAGCTTAAGAGTTTGCCTGAGTATACCAGTGCAGAAGAATAAAAATAACGCAGAAAAGAGGAAGAATGATTAAAGTATGAAGAAGCGACAAAATGAGGAATACGGAAGAAACGAATAATATAGGTAGACAAGTTATGGGAAATACTTCGGAAGGAAATTAAAGAGTGTGCGAGAAAATTCAGTGGAAAACCAAAAAATGTGAAAAAGACGTGGTTTGATGGTGAGTATAAAGAAGAAGTAGAAAAAAGAAATAAGACACGATTACAAATGATCATAGACGAAACTGAACAAGCAAAAGTAAAATGTAGAACAGAAGAAGTATGGTAAGACATTTTTAGGAGAAAAGAAAAGAAAAGAAAATGCAATGAAGTAATATTAAATGCAGTTGAAGAAAACTTTAAGAATATCGAGGTTAGAGCTTTGTACAGCGGAATAAGGAAAAAAAGACAAGGATATCGACCAAACCCAATATATTACAGGAATAAGGAGGGTGAGCTGATTGCGGGCGACGAGGAGGTATTGGAGAGCTGGAAGGAATATTTCGACGGGCTAGTTAATGAGGATGGCGTGGAAGAGGAAATATATGAAATGGAGAAGGGAGCGCAGCTAGATATGTATGAAGAAGAACCACCTAGTGTCCGGGAAGTGGAGCAAATCATCAGAAATTTGAAACAAAACAAAAGCTCTGGAAGTGATGGAATTACAGCGGAATTGTTCAAATATGGAGATAAGGAACTAACACAAAAGGTACACAGATTGATGGAGCAGGTATGGATAAAGGAGACCTAGCCGCAAGAATGGGTTGATGCAATATTATGCCCAATTTACGAGAAAGGTATTAAAATGGAATGTATACATGTCAAGACTTCTGTCAAAACATTTGCAAGATGTGTGCAAATTATTGCTAAATTTTGGAAAACTAATTTCAAAATTACCTTCTAATTTTAAACGGAACGCCAAACTTTTCATTACTTACATCCTTAGGCTGGATGGGGTCAACTCCTGTAAAGGTTAGTTTTTTTCTAACGGTTTTACATTATCCTTTTTTACAAAAATGCATGTGTCAGATTTCCGTCAGTTAAGGAGTTAAGTGCAGGGTTGGAATGTTTTAAACAATTGTTTAAAACACCTTGTTTTAAACATGGTTTTAAACACTGTCGAAGTTTTAAACACTTTTGTTTTAAACACTGTTTAAAACATGTTTTTTATAATTGTGTTTTAAACATGTTTGAAACTAAATATGAATGATCTGAATTTGATGAAAACAAAATTATTAATAATACCTACCGCTTCATGGAGATGAAGGTGATGCAGATCGCAGGTGTGAGGTCTGAGATGACACGATAATAGGGACAGATGAGCCGATGAGCATTGATGATAAAGCGTCATTCATTCAATGAGAAGTTCAGAACGATAATTTTATTTGAGGTCATAAATTAATTAGTGGTACTGGACCGTTCGAACAACTACTCCTCGGGCAAATACCCCGCCAGGCATTGAATTATTATAAAAATTATTATATAAATTATTATATAAATTAGGTATTGCTTATTTGATAGTTTTATTCGCGATTCTGCTTTTCAGGATTAAACTGACATTTTACACTCATGTTTTAAACATTTTTTAAAATGTTTAAAACGTGTTTTTTTCTTTTGGATTTAAACATGTTTTAAACATATAAAAAACACTTAACAATAAAAAAACATGTTTCTTGTTTTTTTTTTAAACCCCGTGTTTTTTTCCAACCCTGGTTAAGTGGTGTGTTTCAAAAATGCGTTCTGTCACGTTTCCGTCAGTAAAGGGGTCTATTTCGTTTCTTGGTTACAAGTTTCAACACAATATTTAACACGTGTTCGCAATTCATATGAGCTCTCAATTTTCAGTTTTGCCTTCACGTTCGCATGCACCTGGACTCAGCCATTGTGCAAACTTTCTCTACTTTCTGTTCGAATTATCAAGGAATGGAGCTGACAGCTGAGAGCTGTAGTAGTACTAGGCATTGACTATACTTGGGCCGCCGAACAGATAGAGTGGTCACCCTGCAAGAATGTGCTCTAGGCAGGACCACTATCAATTTAGAACGACCGAATTGGAGTAATGCGACTTTGTTAGGTCTAAAGGAGGCGCATCACTGCAGTTCGGTCGTCATAAATTAATAGTGGCCCTGCCTAGAGGTCGTGATTGCAGGGTGATCACTCTGTTCGGCGCCCCAAGTATAGCGCTGAGTCAACCGCACTAGGGTGTGAGCTCCACACAGTGCGGTCAAATGGTCAGGTATATTTTGTAATTTATACTTACTTGATTGATGACTTCATTTATTCACGTTAATTTAAAAAAATCGAACACTATTATTTAAAGGCTTTCATTACATTTACCCGTAAGTTGGGGTATTATACATCAATAAATGTCAATTTGACAAATTGCTGTAAATCTTAAAAAAAATTATATTTGCCAAATTTCGTGGTGATTTTGTATAATTACCGAATTACATAAGTAATAATAATTACCGTAACACACACATTGTAAAAACAAATTTTCCTGCTCTATCAGCAAATCGTCATTGACTTACAGAAAACCGTTTCATTTAAGTCAGGTCAACTCATTGTTGAAAAGAGCATTTTTTTCTGATTTCACTGATATCCATCTTGTTCATATTAACTTTAATATTGTGGCTTTTGTAGACATAAAACTCGAAATTTTATCAAAAAAACACAGTCTTGCAATCTTGCAAGTATACAAGATGGGAACAGTCTACAATTTGTTGTATTTATTGGTGCTATTGATTGAGATGCATTTTTCGTAAGACTAATAGGTCTTGCCGTAGCATGGTGCATGTTCTCATATGATTTTTATCGATTTTTTAAGAATGCCTTTTTTACTGTATAGGTACATCCACACCTATGTTTAGTTTTCTACAGTTTTATTATTTTTGTTTTGTTGTTTTACTCTCAACTTTTGGTTTTTTATCATTTTTCATGTCTATACCTGTGTTTTTTCAGTGATTTTTGCAGTGATTTTATGAGAATTTGTATGTTTATTATTCCAGTTTTTTCGTTTTTGTTGATTTCGTGATTATAATTATTACTATATAATTATTATAATTATAATTATAAATTTGTTTGTTGTGATTTATTTTAATTTAAGGTGTCGTGTTCATTTGCCAAGTTCTAATTTTCAAAAAAAAATTTGCTCTGCTAGACCCATCAGTAGCGTTGCTACGGGGTAGGCCGTTTATTTATTTCCCCAATACAATGTTACGCCACTGGCGAATGCAGGTGATATTAATGTGTTTGAAATCTACGTTCAATTTGGGAAGAAATTGGTATCTTCAAAATTTTTCGTAAAATGCTTAGTTTTTGAATGAAATAGCTTTTTGTGAAATCGGGCACATGCACTGAAATTTTCCATAATGCAATAATGGCTTCACCGATATGCAAGGAAAGTGAAAATTGAAAAAAGATAGTTTGTTAAGAATAATACTAACAAAACTAACAAGAAAAACGAGAAAACACATTAATTATTACATTACGATATTAAAAAAAAATTAAAACTTTTACACCCTGTATCTTTGTCAGCAGTCACTTTAGAACATAATATTATGTTCCTATAAACTTTTCGTCTTATTTGGAGTTCCTCTAGCACCCATTTTAATTTGGCACGCCCGTTCTGAATCACCCTGTACACGGTGACACTGCAATTTGACGACATTTAGTGTGGCAGAGTCAAAAAGCGTGCTTGACTGAGTACTCCGCCGACTTGACAGTTCGGTATCCAGACCCCCATTTTTACTTGAGCAAATTTGGGCACACGAACAGTTTGCGCGTACGAATGCTCAAATGTGGACGCTAATAAATTGGTTCGCACGAACAAATTATTCGTACGCGCATAATCCGTACGCGATCCGTCGCTTGTCGGTCTCGGTGCCATGCTCAAAGGAAATTGTGCGCGCAGTTTGGACGGCAAAACATCGGTCCGTGTCAGTTCTTGTTTAGTTGTCGATGCAGAAGTACATATGCAGGTTTATAAAGAATGGAGTAGACGACAGAAAATGTAATTCAATTAATTGATGGATACGAAAAATTTCCCATTTTATGGGATCCAAAAAATGAGCAGCATTTCAACCGAAATAAAAAATTATATGCAGGAGCTAGGTATGTCAAGTACAGACTTGAGCAAACAGTGTTCGCGCACGAACATTCGTGCGAGTGATTTAATTTGTTCACGTTCATCTTGACATGCCTGCGCGCACGAACGTGATCCAGTCGTTCGTGTGAATTCACGAAAATATGGTTGACATAGCTCCTGCTCATTTTTTGGATCCCATAAAACAGGAAATTTTTCGTATTCATCAATTAATTGGATTACATTTTCTGTCGTCCACTCCATTCCTTATAAACCTGCATATATTAACTTCTACATCGACAACTAAACAAGAACTGACATGACTGATGTTTTGCCGTCCAAACTGCGCGCACAATTTCCTTTGAGCATGGCACCGAGACCGACAAGCAACGGATCGCGTGCGTGTTATGCGCGCACGAATAATTTGTGCGTGCGAACCAATTTATCAGCGTCCACATTCGAGCATTCGTACGCGCAAACTGTTCGTGCGCGCAAATTTGCTCAAGTCTGTACCCACCTTAAGTTTTATTGTAATGTAAAGAATTTTGCTTTACATGTGGCTGTCTGGTTTCCTGTCACAAAAGGGATTTCTTTAAAGAAAATCTGGGATTACTATATACAGCGTGTCCCAGATAAGCCTCGACAGCATTGCTATCTCACTTATCTTTAAAGATAGACACACGGTTAAATGGGGAAAAAGTTCTAAAATTTGGAGCCCTTTAATATGCCCTCATAAAAATCGACTTCACCCTGTTGGTTTCCTAGATATTTGAAAAACAGGAAAAATTTGCAATTTAGTTTTTTGTTAATAACTTCGTTATTTATTCACATTTTGATGATTTGTAGAAACAGGATTAAATGGTTGTTTAACCTGCATATTTTACAATACTCTAAAATTGTCTCCGACGTTTCATACACTTGCAGTCATCATCAAGTTTATTTTTCCTTATGGACGCCATATTGGATTGTTATGTCATTAAATAGCTTATTTTTTGCTGAGTAGAGTAACCCATTAGAAGTTGATATTCTATCAAAAATAATAGCCTCAGAAAATAAAATTCATAATTTAGAGGAAAAATTTAGTTATCCATGGAAAAACAACTTCATTACGGAGTAATTTTGCAAGAATTATTACGAGTACAGTTTTATTTCGTTTAGTAGAAATCAATGAAAGACCCTTAATTTGTAGCGCAGTAGAAATTGCCAAAAATTAGGTCAGTGTTAAATTTTATTTACGGCCCTAAGAAATTATAATTTCAAAATTTCAAAATTTCAAAATTGAAAAACAAAAAAACACCGATAGAATAATAAAAACTAGTTCCAAAATAAACGAAAACAACTTATTTTATTGTCGCAAATGTTCAAAATGTGCGCCTTCATTCTCGATGCAAATTTGCGCGTGTCCTACAATTATTGCGCAATTATTGCGCTGGTAGCGTTCCGCGTCTTTGTACGACTTATTTTTAGGCTGTCAATAACTTCATTGAATTGGAATCGTAAATCGTGCAAGCTATTGTACCTTAATTCAAGATTTTACAAGTAGACTGACTGTTTTGTGAATAAAGTATGTGTTGGGAAGACACCAACTTTAAAGCCCAAAAAAATTAAACTTATTTCTAATTTCATCGTGAACATTTTCTTCCACACTTTCCTATTGTTTAAAAACTTCATATTTTGTAAAATTACATCTTCGTAAGTCTATTTTTCCAAGGCCAACTAAATTGTTGTCCAAAATAATAGAATTTTATTTTCTAAAACTATTTGTGCTAGAATAATATCCATTTGTTCTAGATTGCTATTCTCAGCAAGAAATAAGCTATTTAATGACATAAGAATCCACCTGATGATGACTGTAAGTGTATGAAACGTCTGAGACAATTTTAGAATACTGTAAAATATGCTGGTTAAACAACCATTTAAACCTGTTTTTACGAATCATAAAAATGTTAATAAATAACGAGGTTATTAACAAAAAAAACAAATTGCAAATTTTTCCTTTTTTCCAAATATCTGAGAAACCAACAGAACAAAGTCGATTTTTGTGAGGGCATATTAAAGAGTTCCAAATTGAAAAATTTTTTCCACATTTAAACGTGTTTCTATCTTTAAACATAAGTGAGATAGCCATGTTGTCGAGGCTTATATGGGACACCTGTATTTTTAGATTCAAAGTGTTTGGTAGTGGGGTGTGAGAGTGCCGAGTCGGGAAATTAAGTTCTTCTTGAAGTGACGAACGCCCCATCAGCCCATCACTCGCCCCATCACTCATCTGCATCGAGATGTCCTGCATCAACATTTTCTAAATTTGGCAACCCTCAGTCCCTCAGTGGCTTAATTTCTGGTACAGCCGGAAGCAACTCGTGGAAGAATTCAACTTTCGTTCCAAAATTTCAAAATAATATTGGGAAGTTCAAAAACTTTCAACGAACCATTAGCGTGAAGTTTGGCTTCATGAATATAAATTCAGTTTTAGGTTTTAGCTCTCGTAAATCGTAACAGTAACACAACGTTCTCTAGGTACTGCTACAATTCAATTTTGCAATAGATACTTCCCAAAGTATTTTTATTAATTACTACTGTGCATTGTGCAAGTGCAAGGTAAAAGGTAAGCCGAATCAACTAAAACCCCGATCTCGGACTCTGTGACGGTGTGCACAAAAAGCTGTTTTTTTGCAGTCACTGGCCGTCGAGGCTCTTGCCATGCGCCGTGAAAATCGCGATCAGAATTTGTAGCTCGATTACTGAAAACACAAAACAGTCCAAGAGTAAGGTTAGTTCTTGCTCTTGCACCGTTGGTTCGGTTTCATTTTTAAATTTGTGCCCGAACAAGACACCATAATTAATTTCTTTTAATTAAGTCAAATTAAAAGCAAACGTTCACTTATTTACACCCCGCAAATAGCAGTAAGTAATTTCAGTTTTATTTTATATTTAATTATAGTCCATATTAGATATTTAAACCGATTTTGAAAATGCGTTGCCCAAGTTTATATAGGTAGAGTGATAACGTTACTTATAACTACATAGTTACTTCTGTTAACCCTATATTTTTTAATGTCTCAAATTTTTTATGGTAAATGTGGAACGAATGATCGGTTTCGGCTAGGTTTCTGGCTACATTTCATTAGGTACCTACCTGCCTATTTTATTTGTTCCGTACGTTCATGATTAATGCTGGGACGCAATTATATTATTATTGTGTTTAAATATTAACTTAAAAGATAATTCCTTATAATATCGGGTGTGTAAATAAATTATCAGTACCCGGGAAGGGAGTAGTCTCGGGAGTAGTATTGTGTTTATTAGGGATCGAAATATTCCTAATACATTTTAGTCAATATTTGTAAAAAAAGATCTATCTTAGTCGACCTTGATTTACAGCCTAAAAACTTGGGAGACTTCCAAGAAGATCACGATGTAATTACTACGATGCGTTTGTGACAACGTCATGAATAACCGGAAATGCTCAAACAATTCTATTTCCAGTAGATAATTCTAATTAATTCGCACTGCTTGAACTTGTAAGTTGTAAAACACTCATGGCTTCCACCGTCAAAGGTCTTTAAATAGCAACTTGAATATTGTATGCGATTTGCCTACAGCCTACCTCTTTAAAAATAAATTAGGAACGTATTGCAGTTACATCATTGAGTAACTAATATAAGATTCTGCAGTGGCATGCTTTTTTTACCTATTTTTATTTACTGATATGGAATGATTTTTAAAGCCCTGGGCGTCTTGTCAATATTTTTGAATAATTTAAAAAAAAACGACCGTCTAAAAGGTTGCGTAATATTACGTACTTGCATCTAATGCTTGGCAAAAGATGTTTCATGTTCGCCTTGTACTGTTAGTGTAGTAGCGCCGATTTTAAGTTCTTGTAAATTGTTTATTTTACTTTTACCGCGCTTACAAAATTATTATTGTTCAAAATATTAAGATGTGATGAGCACGCAAGATATGACGGAATCACTGAATTGTTACGTTACAACTAAGAATTTATTACATCTGCCCTCTGCCAGAAGTTAAGGTTAGCTAAAGGACAAGGAATAACAGGTATTTCCAATTTAGTATCTTTGATATCTTGGAATAGGTATAGGGCATCCAATCTTCTACCTGACTTCTGCTGATTAGTCCCATTCCTCAGTTAGTCTGTAATCGGGGTATGTACTTTTTTGAGTTCGTTGATGCTAATCTCAATGCTAATGATCCTATGATGATCATATATCTCAACTTTGACTTCAGACAACTTTGATAATTCTACCGGTTTATGCACCAATGACGAACGTCGAATTTGACATGCCCTTTATAATTTGTGCATCTGGTGTAATTTATTAAAGAGTTCAGCTCACAGAATCGCGAAAGAAAAGTTAAACTTTCATCTATACATCCGTACGTGAACAGCCAGAACACCTTTCTATGGAGTGCTGAAAATCTTCATCAATTTATGGAAAAACCTCTTCACAGTCAGAAAGTCGGGGTGTGGTGTGCCATAAGTTGCATGTGCATAATTGGGCCCATTTTCTTCGAGGACACCATAAACTTAAATTGTTACCGCACCGATATTCTTTAACCGTTTTCCTAGGCCACCTGACTCAACGTGAAAAACGAAGCCTGGTTCCAGTAGGATGGTGCAACTGTCCACACAGCGAACGCATCACTAAAGTTTTTGGGGGAAATTTTTGGGAATCGCATAATTTTGCATAGAATTTGACCTGCTCGTTCACCTGACTCCTCCATACTATTTCCTCTGGGGTGCATTGAAATGAAAGGTTTAGAAAAACAATCTGCACACCATTGATGAGTTGAATTCAGTAATCATCAACCACATTCAGCAGATCTCCCCGAATACCCTGCAGAAAGTCTTCAACAATATGAAAAAGTGTATCCAGTCATGTCTTGATGCACAACATGTGAGACACTTTCAACATCTACTGTAGGAAATGTTTAAAATGTTTAAGCAATGTTTCAAAATTAATAAAAATGTTTCACTGCACAGAGACTTTTGGGACACCCAATACTTTGAAATTTGACTAAGTTAAACCGGAAGTGTTTTGTGTTTAGAAATTATTTTTCCGTGTGGCCAACTTCACGTAAATTGAAAATTAGTCGTGTACTACCTACATATTTTTCAACGAAAAAATGCGAAATGAGACATTTACATGGGTACCATATGTGAAGTTATTTTTCTTGTCAAATATAAAATAGGTTTGATCTCTGGTTTGATTATTCAGTGTAAGTAGTAAGAACATTAAACATATTGCGTAAATCGACTTGCTTCTTGCTTGTACCAATTAGATTACGCAAGGAATGTATGGTTATTGAGCTGCTGATTAACTAAATTCATTGCCAATGCCACAGTAATTTGTTTTCTGTTGTTTAAATGCTGTATGCAGTGACCCGTTAGCACGATAGATAGACATTTATAGCTGTACACAAGAATTGAATATTGTTTTTCAACATTCATGAAACGAAAAATATTACTTTTGCTTTTGTTTGAACATTTAATTGCCGAGTAAACCAGTGGCGGAGTATATGCTTCAGAGTAGTTGCAATTATCGCTCATCAATTTCAAGTTCCAGGCAGCATGAATCATTTCTGTGATAACAATGAGTCTCAAGGAGTTCATCTTGTATGTGCCAAAACTTATTATTCCTATTATCTATCAAAATATTCTTTACGACATATTAATTTACATAGTAAATATCGCAACAAATTGATATCAGTAAGATTGCAACTTTAAAAATCTAAAACTTGCCATATACATACTTCCAAAAGTGCGTACAAGCCAAAACTTCTGTTAGCGAATTGATTGCGAACAATATGTTCACATCAAAAAGATGGAGCTTTGTTAACAGTTCCTGAACAGGTAACAACCTTGCATGAGTGGTTCACGAACAAATAATTAACCACCCTTAGTAGGTATAATGATCGACAGACTCGTCTAGGAAGAAACCGACCTTCGCCTCCTTGATGTTACTGATTTTCTTTTATCCGCACATACTTCATGAAATGTTCCTGATTTGCTCGCAAACACTTCGCCAGCTTGTTCTGAGTCGGATTTAACGGGCCTTGCCCAAGTCTCGTCTGTTTCGTCTGTCTCGATTGTCCCTGTGAACTAGATGTTCGTTATTCAAAGATTACACAAACAACTTTCGCAATTTCTACCTCAAACCTTGTGTACATAAACTTCTTGTTGTGCAAATAAGCGCTATGATCTTAGTTTTCTTGTAATTTCAGAAAGAAATGCCTTATTTCCAATTTAAATTAGGAAAGATATGTAGGTATATGTATGTATAAAATTTTCGGGAATCCATTTTAGCTTTAGAAAATAGTTTTGCTGTGTTTTTATTGGTACACTTGTACATACATAACTGAACATTTTTGTCATAAAATGGTAAATTTTATGTTATTTGTTTATGCAAGAATTTATTTTTGTCAAAGTTTTTATTTAATAAACAAGGTAATTTAGAACAAAAAATAATCGAAATTTGTAAAGTCCTTTTATTACGAACTTCGTTCGGTTATAACGAACTGTTTTCATCAGTCCCTTAAGGTTCGTTATAGGGGATCTCAACTGTATGTCAATTTTTAAGTAAGCAAAAGGATTTTTTTTCTAAAATTACACAAAACTGAGATTATAGCGCATATCTGCACAACAAGAAGTTTAAGTGCACAAAATTTCAGGTAGAAACGCCGAAAGTTGTTTGTGTAATCTTTGAAAAACGAACACCGGGGTCGCAGGGAGTTTAATGTGTGCGAGCGAGACAGTTGGAATTTGGACAAGGCACCTTAAGTCAGCTGCAAATATAAACCTATATATTGGAAAGTTATCGATATATTGAATAATTATATTTTTGTAATTTATCAATCACGTGAGGGGGAAATGTAGAGGTATCCCGAAAATGTTTTGTTCCTGGTGCGGCAGGCACGGCGTCTTACCTCGGGATTGCTGCGGCCTAAACAACCAGTGATACGATATACCTCACCGGCGACGAACATAAACAAAAATGCAATACTTCCCAGAGCAGCACAAAAATATCAAAATTTTCAATCATTATAAACTCATCCCGTAAAATGCAAACTTCCAATACACGTTTAATGAACATCAAGAAAGTCCCTGACTGACGTCACCGCATAAACCCTGCTCCCATCGGTTGCTCGCATAAAGATTTTGCAATTCCTAGTCCATAGATACTTCAAATTACCTATTAGCCAATTGGAACTTCGTTGCCTTGGCGTACAACTGTCTATTAGCTCCGAAATAAAATTTAACTTCATACACCCAACCCGTATAAATATGTTTTAGCATTAATTATTCTATGCCTACAGTTGTTTCACGTGCTCTTCATTGTATGTGAATTACAATAGTAGATTAATAATGATTGCATTCCATAAAGCAATATGGTCGTAATGTTGTTAGTTCGATTTTTATAGCATAACTTATCAATCAATTGGATCAAATTTAATCAGTTATTGCTCCTCATTTCTTGATTGCATAAAAGAAACATTGTACGTTGTAACATGATGCAAAAATTGTTGTTTAAAAATTATCATATTACAGATCACGAAACACGTTTATTTATTGTGAAATGGCCACAGACCACTTATCTTCCATTCTATAGCAATTCGAGTACAAAGTTGACTTTTTACTTACAAAGTTGTAGAAAGCTGTTTGGATACCTCCACCACCAAAATATGCCCACGACACGAATACTCTTAAAAGAATTAAGAAAGTAGGGGAAAGTTATATTCTGAGGGGTAAATATCCCGAAAATTTTTTGTCACAGGACTCGGAATTCCAAAGATTTCCTAGGAATTCCATAGATTTCCTAGGAATTCCAAAGATTTCCAAGGAATTCCAAAGATTTCCTAGGAATTCCAAGGATTTCCTAGGAATTCCAAAGATTTCCAAGGAATTCCAACGAATTCCGAGGCCTTCCAAAATAATTTTATGGAATTCCGAACGTCTTCGAGGAAAGTAATCTCCTCCCAATTATACCAAACAAAAGTGCAATACTGGCATAAACCTTTTTACTTTTATGCTTAAATTTCTTAGTAGAGTGCTTAAAGAAACAAAATAAACTAATTTTTGATTATTTAAAACAAATATTATTTTATTAAAGAAAACAAAATATATATGTATATAAAAAAGGCAACTCTTTAAACTAAAAATAACAAAATGGTAGCTTGAAAATAAACGTATATACTAATACAGTGTGCCTCACTTTTTACGACTTATTGCTCTGTTATTAAAATGGAAGTCATGAAAAGTGAGATATATTGTGTAACGAATGAATATCATTAAAAAGGAAAATAGAACGTATAACCTCTAATATAGGTAACTTTACATAAATGTTGCGGTAATTGTGATTCATCGGGCTATTTTGTATAAATATCGGCAATTATACATACTTAATCACCACGAAATTTGGCGAATATAATAAATTCTTTAATATTTGCAGTAGGTAATTAATTGAATTGGCTGGTTCTTATATTTGATACCCACAACTTAATGGTAAATGTAATAAAAGCCTTTAAAATATTAGATTTTTTAAATTAACCGGACGATATATAAAATCACCAACCAAGTATGGCAAATGTAATAAATTACGTTAGATATAACCGACCTGCCCTGTACGGAGTTCACCCTTGGAATGTATGACACTTGCGTACAAGGCAAATTTTATGACATTAGCGTCCATAAAGCAAAATAAGGCTCAGCAGGTAAATTAAACAAATCGGATCTAGTGGCACTTGCGTGCAACATAAAATTTGGATTCCTAATTTAAATATTTATTTCGAACACCTATTATGTTAAATATTGAGGTAAGTTAACTTGATTCCCCCGGTGATTTCTTTTGTAAAATGTTTGTTGAATGATCTTTGAGGAGAATCATATTATAAACGCTAACGACTGAGACTTACAACGCCTGCCCGCTTTTCCTGCTGGACATATTTCCTTATGTACGCAAATGTTACGTACGCAAGTACCTTGACGCCCACCCTAGTACTACTACAGCTCCATGCCTTAATAATTGGAACAGAAAATAGAAGAAAACAAAATAATTTATTATTATTAGTATTATTGCCACCACGTCTTGGAACCCTTTCGCAATTTCCTGAATCAAATATTCTCGAAATTATCAAAAAAGTACTATTTAGAACCCAATAATACCTACAATGGACAGTTACCCAACTAAATTCACAGATTAGAGACTAAACTTCTGAAACTAATACAGAATTGTGACAGCACTGTACCTCACCCCACCCTCAAATTGAAAATTATTGGCCGGTGGATGCGAATGCAATGGATGCCTGCAGATTGCGGAAACTCAGATACCCCTCCTATTACTCATCACACCACTAAAATTTTATTTTCATACAGATAATGAATAGAATATTAAAATGTATTTCAAATATTCTTAAGGAACGTGTGGAGAAATTAATATTTACCGACAAAGTTCTTGGGAAAGATTGTCCTTCCATAAAATTTGCTATTCAACATTGTTTGCTGAAAAGCCATTAGGAATCTACTGCTTCGTGCTTCTTTTTCCCGGAAAAAACGATAATTAAAACGAAATCAAAGTTGCTTTTAACCTCATAAGGACCACATACAAAATTAACGGTTTCAGGGAATTCCCAGAGAATTCCAAGGACTTCCAAGGAATTCCAAGGACTTCCAAGGAATTCCAAGGACTTCCAAGGAATTCCAAGGATTTCCAAGGAATTCCAAGGACTTCCAAGGAATTCCAAGGAATTCCATTGGAATTCCAAATAAATGTACACACATTTTTCGGGATATTTACCCCTCATGGTATTCTTTGGATGTCGCATTGTGTATACAGGGTGATTTATAACGAATGTAAAAACCGAGATAAAAACGTAGAGAGTTAATAGAGGAAGTCAAAATAAGAAGAAAGGTTTTTATGGACACAATTCCTAAAATTATTTCGAGCAAAGTTATCAGTCCGAAGACTGGATGGACGCGTACCTCCATCCTTTCCTATCCTGAGCTAACCTACGCATTTCCCTAAAAGTAGAACATCCTACATCCCTAACTATTTGAGAGCAGTAGTCTAATCTAGGCCTACCCCTACCTCTTTTTATTCCTATCTCTAACTCTAGTATGTCGCGAACTATTCCTTCGTGTCTTGGAAGGTGTCCTACCATCCTATCTCTCCTATTCTTTATTTTCCTCCATACCTTTCCCTTTTCCCCAACTCTTTCTAATACTTCCCTAGTGCTAACTTTATCTATCCACGGTATCTTCATCATGCGTCTGTAGCACCACATTTCAAACGCTTCTACTCTTTTTCGCACCCGTATAATGCCGTACTCCATATAACGACTTTAAGAGTCTCTTCCGAGTTTCTACATTAACCGTTCCCGAACATAACAGTTGTTTCTTTTTGTTAAACGCAACTCGACCCTGCGCTATTCTTTGTTTTATATCTTTAGTGCTCCTACCATCTCGAGTTATTTTACTTCCTAAATAGCAGGAATCCGCGACCTCCTCTATCTTTTCATTTCCTATTTGTATTTCAATTTTAGTTCTATTTTCGCTCCCTCTACATACCAAAATTTTAGTTTTTTTTAAATTGATTTTCATGCCGTAGCCCTGTGTCAAAACTGCTTCCATTTCATTCAAAGCCGCCTCTAATTATTCTTTGCTAGATGCTAGATGTCCTTAACAATATTAGTCGCATCTTCGATACATAAGTTGAAAACTAGAGGTGACAATGCACATCCCTGTCTGACTCCCTTCCGGATATCTACTTCTCTTCGTTCCTGCTCAAATTCTAAAACTGCCTTTTGCTCTTTGTACCGCCGTCTTTGACAAGGCTCTCGGTGAGTCGCCATCTTTGAATATAGTAAACTATCTGTCAAATGGACCCCAAGTAAATTTCCAAAAAAAAATTTAAATCATTTCAAATAAGCTACATCTCCTGAGGGTATCGTAGTCAAAAATCGATAGGTACCGACACATATCACTGAACAAAATCTTAATGTAATGGTTTTGAAATACCGCCGCCAAAAACTTATTTATTGATCAATTTCATTTTTTCTTTCGGTAGATAAAAGAATACTGCATAGTTCCATAGCACTAGATTTTTTGAAAATCCACATAAAAATATTCTTGCGTTTGAAAAAAAAGGAATTTTTGCTCGTTTTTTAACAACGTATTTCCTAATCATAATATTAAAAGCGAACTGGCACAACACCGAGGGGTAATCACTTAAGGTTTTCGCGTCCCACACGTGCAATGTTGCACAAATATTGCACGTATTGCATAGATATTGCATCTTATTGCACTCATTGCATACTTATTGCAATACATTGCACACTTATTGCAACCTATTGCGTACTTATTGCAGCTTATTGCAGCCCATTGCGTACTTATTGCAACTTATTGCAAGTGTATTGCATCAACACTTTACGGACATTACATGGGCAATGAGTGTTGGTTTCCCTCGTGCTTACCTACAATTATTTTATTCCAATGGTAAATTATAAACTGACAGAAAAAGTCAAAATATAAATAGTTGCTTTAAACATAGGTCAAAAAACGCAACGCAGAAAGAATAATCATTAATCTGTGTATTATTAATAAGTGAGAATAGAGAGTTATTTTTCGAAAGCCCGAAAAACTGTTTTTAAAAAAACTTTATTTTTACATAAATTTCAAATACAGTAATCTCAATGCTAATGATCCTATGATGATCATATATCTCAACTTTGACTTCAGACAACTTTGATAATTCTACCGGTTTATGCACCAATGACGAACGTCGAATTTGACATGCCCTTTATAATTTGTGCATCTGGTGTAATTTATTAAAGAGTTCAGCTCACAGAATCGCGAAAGAAAAGTTAAACTTTCATCTATACATCCGTACGTGAACAGCCAGAACACCTTTCTATGGAGTGCTGAAAATCTTCATCAATTTATGGAAAAACCTCTTCACAGTCAGAAAGTCGGGGTGTGGTGTGCCATAAGTTGCATGTGCATAATTGGGCCCATTTTCTTCGAGGACACCATAAACTTAAATTGTTACCGCACCGATATTCTTTAACCGTTTTCCTAGGCCACCTGACTCAACGTGAAAAACGAAGCCTGGTTCCAGTAGGATGGTGCAACTGTCCACACAGCGAACGCATCACTAAAGTTTTTGGGGGAAATTTTTGGGAATCGCATAATTTTGCATAGAATTTGACCTGCTCGTTCACCTGACTCCTCCATACTATTTCCTCTGGGGTGCATTGAAATGAAAGGTTTAGAAAAACAATCTGCACACCATTGATGAGTTGAATTCAGTAATCATCAACCACATTCAGCAGATCTCCCCGAATACCCTGCAGAAAGTCTTCAACAATATGAAAAAGTGTATCCAGTCATGTCTTGATGCACAACATGTGAGACACTTTCAACATCTACTGTAGGAAATGTTTAAAATGTTTAAGCAATGTTTCAAAATTAATAAAAATGTTTCACTGCACAGAGACTTTTGGGACACCCAATACTTTGAAATTTGACTAAGTTAAACCGGAAGTGTTTTGTGTTTAGAAATTATTTTTCCGTGTGGCCAACTTCACGTAAATTGAAAATTAGTCGTGTACTACCTACATATTTTTCAACGAAAAAATGCGAAATGAGACATTTACATGGGTACCATATGTGAAGTTATTTTTCTTGTCAAATATAAAATAGGTTTGATCTCTGGTTTGATTATTCAGTGTAAGTAGTAAGAACATTAAACATATTGCGTAAATCGACTTGCTTCTTGCTTGTACCAATTAGATTACGCAAGGAATGTATGGTTATTGAGCTGCTGATTAACTAAATTCATTGCCAATGCCACAGTAATTTGTTTTCTGTTGTTTAAATGCTGTATGCAGTGACCCGTTAGCACGATAGATAGACATTTATAGCTGTACACAAGAATTGAATATTGTTTTTCAACATTCATGAAACGAAAAATATTACTTTTGCTTTTGTTTGAACATTTAATTGCCGAGTAAACCAGTGGCGGAGTATATGCTTCAGAGTAGTTGCAATTATCGCTCATCAATTTCAAGTTCCAGGCAGCATGAATCATTTCTGTGATAACAATGAGTCTCAAGGAGTTCATCTTGTATGTGCCAAAACTTATTATTCCTATTATCTATCAAAATATTCTTTACGACATATTAATTTACATAGTAAATATCGCAACAAATTGATATCAGTAAGATTGCAACTTTAAAAATCTAAAACTTGCCATATACATACTTCCAAAAGTGCGTACAAGCCAAAACTTCTGTTAGCGAATTGATTGCGAACAATATGTTCACATCAAAAAGATGGAGCTTTGTTAACAGTTCCTGAACAGGTAACAACCTTGCATGAGTGGTTCACGAACAAATAATTAACCACCCTTAGTAGGTATAATGATCGACAGACTCGTCTAGGAAGAAACCGACCTTCGCCTCCTTGATGTTACTGATTTTCTTTTATCCGCACATACTTCATGAAATGTTCCTGATTTGCTCGCAAACACTTCGCCAGCTTGTTCTGAGTCGGATTTAACGGGCCTTGCCCAAGTCTCGTCTGTTTCGTCTGTCTCGATTGTCCCTGTGAACTAGATGTTCGTTATTCAAAGATTACACAAACAACTTTCGCAATTTCTACCTCAAACCTTGTGTACATAAACTTCTTGTTGTGCAAATAAGCGCTATGATCTTAGTTTTCTTGTAATTTCAGAAAGAAATGCCTTATTTCCAATTTAAATTAGGAAAGATATGTAGGTATATGTATGTATAAAATTTTCGGGAATCCATTTTAGCTTTAGAAAATAGTTTTGCTGTGTTTTTATTGGTACACTTGTACATACATAACTGAACATTTTTGTCATAAAATGGTAAATTTTATGTTATTTGTTTATGCAAGAATTTATTTTTGTCAAAGTTTTTATTTAATAAACAAGGTAATTTAGAACAAAAAATAATCGAAATTTGTAAAGTCCTTTTATTACGAACTTCGTTCGGTTATAACGAACTGTTTTCATCAGTCCCTTAAGGTTCGTTATAGGGGATCTCAACTGTATGTCAATTTTTAAGTAAGCAAAAGGATTTTTTTTCTAAAATTACACAAAACTGAGATTATAGCGCATATCTGCACAACAAGAAGTTTAAGTGCACAAAATTTCAGGTAGAAACGCCGAAAGTTGTTTGTGTAATCTTTGAAAAACGAACACCGGGGTCGCAGGGAGTTTAATGTGTGCGAGCGAGACAGTTGGAATTTGGACAAGGCACCTTAAGTCAGCTGCAAATATAAACCTATATATTGGAAAGTTATCGATATATTGAATAATTATATTTTTGTAATTTATCAATCACGTGAGGGGGAAATGTAGAGGTATCCCGAAAATGTTTTGTTCCTGGTGCGGCAGGCACGGCGTCTTACCTCGGGATTGCTGCGGCCTAAACAACCAGTGATACGATATACCTCACCGGCGACGAACATAAACAAAAATGCAATACTTCCCAGAGCAGCACAAAAATATCAAAATTTTCAATCATTATAAACTCATCCCGTAAAATGCAAACTTCCAATACACGTTTAATGAACATCAAGAAAGTCCCTGACTGACGTCACCGCATAAACCCTGCTCCCATCGGTTGCTCGCATAAAGATTTTGCAATTCCTAGTCCATAGATACTTCAAATTACCTATTAGCCAATTGGAACTTCGTTGCCTTGGCGTACAACTGTCTATTAGCTCCGAAATAAAATTTAACTTCATACACCCAACCCGTATAAATATGTTTTAGCATTAATTATTCTATGCCTACAGTTGTTTCACGTGCTCTTCATTGTATGTGAATTACAATAGTAGATTAATAATGATTGCATTCCATAAAGCAATATGGTCGTAATGTTGTTAGTTCGATTTTTATAGCATAACTTATCAATCAATTGGATCAAATTTAATCAGTTATTGCTCCTCATTTCTTGATTGCATAAAAGAAACATTGTACGTTGTAACATGATGCAAAAATTGTTGTTTAAAAATTATCATATTACAGATCACGAAACACGTTTATTTATTGTGAAATGGCCACAGACCACTTATCTTCCATTCTATAGCAATTCGAGTACAAAGTTGACTTTTTACTTACAAAGTTGTAGAAAGCTGTTTGGATACCTCCACCACCAAAATATGCCCACGACACGAATACTCTTAAAAGAATTAAGAAAGTAGGGGAAAGTTATATTCTGAGGGGTAAATATCCCGAAAATTTTTTGTCACAGGACTCGGAATTCCAAAGATTTCCTAGGAATTCCATAGATTTCCTAGGAATTCCAAAGATTTCCAAGGAATTCCAAAGATTTCCTAGGAATTCCAAGGATTTCCTAGGAATTCCAAAGATTTCCAAGGAATTCCAACGAATTCCGAGGCCTTCCAAAATAATTTTATGGAATTCCGAACGTCTTCGAGGAAAGTAATCTCCTCCCAATTATACCAAACAAAAGTGCAATACTGGCATAAACCTTTTTACTTTTATGCTTAAATTTCTTAGTAGAGTGCTTAAAGAAACAAAATAAACTAATTTTTGATTATTTAAAACAAATATTATTTTATTAAAGAAAACAAAATATATATGTATATAAAAAAGGCAACTCTTTAAACTAAAAATAACAAAATGGTAGCTTGAAAATAAACGTATATACTAATACAGTGTGCCTCACTTTTTACGACTTATTGCTCTGTTATTAAAATGGAAGTCATGAAAAGTGAGATATATTGTGTAACGAATGAATATCATTAAAAAGGAAAATAGAACGTATAACCTCTAATATAGGTAACTTTACATAAATGTTGCGGTAATTGTGATTCATCGGGCTATTTTGTATAAATATCGGCAATTATACATACTTAATCACCACGAAATTTGGCGAATATAATAAATTCTTTAATATTTGCAGTAGGTAATTAATTGAATTGGCTGGTTCTTATATTTGATACCCACAACTTAATGGTAAATGTAATAAAAGCCTTTAAAATATTAGATTTTTTAAATTAACCGGACGATATATAAAATCACCAACCAAGTATGGCAAATGTAATAAATTACGTTAGATATAACCGACCTGCCCTGTACGGAGTTCACCCTTGGAATGTATGACACTTGCGTACAAGGCAAATTTTATGACATTAGCGTCCATAAAGCAAAATAAGGCTCAGCAGGTAAATTAAACAAATCGGATCTAGTGGCACTTGCGTGCAACATAAAATTTGGATTCCTAATTTAAATATTTATTTCGAACACCTATTATGTTAAATATTGAGGTAAGTTAACTTGATTCCCCCGGTGATTTCTTTTGTAAAATGTTTGTTGAATGATCTTTGAGGAGAATCATAGACTTACAACGCCTGCCCGCTTTTCCTGCTGGACATATTTCCTTATGTACGCAAATGTTACGTACGCAAGTACCTTGACGCCCACCCTAGTACTACTACAGCTCCATGCCTTAATAATTGGAACAGAAAATAGAAGAAAACAAAATAATTTATTATTATTAGTATTATTGCCACCACGTCTTGGAACCCTTTCGCAATTTCCTGAATCAAATATTCTCGAAATTATCAAAAAAGTACTATTTAGAACCCAATAATACCTACAATGGACAGTTACCCAACTAAATTCACAGATTAGAGACTAAACTTCTGAAACTAATACAGAATTGTGACAGCACTGTACCTCACCCCACCCTCAAATTGAAAATTATTGGCCGGTGGATGCGAATGCAATGGATGCCTGCAGATTGCGGAAACTCAGATACCCCTCCTATTACTCATCACACCACTAAAATTTTATTTTCATACAGATAATGAATAGAATATTAAAATGTATTTCAAATATTCTTAAGGAACGTGTGGAGAAATTAATATTTACCGACAAAGTTCTTGGGAAAGATTGTCCTTCCATAAAATTTGCTATTCAACATTGTTTGCTGAAAAGCCATTAGGAATCTACTGCTTCGTGCTTCTTTTTCCCGGAAAAAACGATAATTAAAACGAAATCAAAGTTGCTTTTAACCTCATAAGGACCACATACAAAATTAACGGTTTCAGGGAATTCCCAGAGAATTCCAAGGACTTCCAAGGAATTCCAAGGACTTCCAAGGAATTCCAAGGACTTCCAAGGAATTCCAAGGACTTCCAAGGAATTCCAAGGATTTCCAAGGAATTCCAAGGACTTCCAAGGAATTCCAAGGAATTCCATTGGAATTCCAAATAAATGTACACACATTTTTCGGGATATTTACCCCTCATGGTATTCTTTGGATGTCGCATTGTGTATACAGGGTGATTTATAACGAATGTAAAAACCGAGATAAAAACGTAGAGAGTTAATAGAGGAAGTCAAAATAAGAAGAAAGGTTTTTATGGACACAATTCCTAAAATTATTTCGAGCAAAGTTATCAGTCCGAAGACTGGATGGACGCGTACCTCCATCCTTTCCTATCCTGAGCTAACCTACGCATTTCCCTAAAAGTAGAACATCCTACATCCCTAACTATTTGAGAGCAGTAGTCTAATCTAGGCCTACCCCTACCTCTTTTTATTCCTATCTCTAACTCTAGTATGTCGCGAACTATTCCTTCGTGTCTTGGAAGGTGTCCTACCATCCTATCTCTCCTATTCTTTATTTTCCTCCATACCTTTCCCTTTTCCCCAACTCTTTCTAATACTTCCCTAGTGCTAACTTTATCTATCCACGGTATCTTCATCATGCGTCTGTAGCACCACATTTCAAACGCTTCTACTCTTTTTCGCACCCGTATAATGCCGTACTCCATATAACGACTTTAAGAGTCTCTTCCGAGTTTCTACATTAACCGTTCCCGAACATAACAGTTGTTTCTTTTTGTTAAACGCAACTCGACCCTGCGCTATTCTTTGTTTTATATCTTTAGTGCTCCTACCATCTCGAGTTATTTTACTTCCTAAATAGCAGGAATCCGCGACCTCCTCTATCTTTTCATTTCCTATTTGTATTTCAATTTTAGTTCTATTTTCGCTCCCTCTACATACCAAAATTTTAGTTTTTTTTAAATTGATTTTCATGCCGTAGCCCTGTGTCAAAACTGCTTCCATTTCATTCAAAGCCGCCTCTAATTATTCTTTGCTAGATGCTAGATGTCCTTAACAATATTAGTCGCATCTTCGATACATAAGTTGAAAACTAGAGGTGACAATGCACATCCCTGTCTGACTCCCTTCCGGATATCTACTTCTCTTCGTTCCTGCTCAAATTCTAAAACTGCCTTTTGCTCTTTGTAGAGATTATGTATTATTCTTCTGCCCCTATATTTGATCCCTACCTTTCTGAGCACTTCGAACATCTTTCCCCATTTTACTTTGTCGAAGGCTTTTTCTAAATCTACAAATCCTATATAGACGCTTTTTCCCTTTTCTATTTTGTTGTTGTTTTTTCTGTAATTACTCGTAAAGCTAAAATGACCTCGCACGTTCCTTTATTTCGTCTAAATCCGAACTGATCTTCTCCTAATATGTCTTCCGCCCTTTTCTCCATCCTTTTTTGCACAATTCTAGTTAAAATTTTAGATGCGTGGGAAGTTAAACTGATAGTTCTAAAATTTTCGCACCTATCCGCACCTTTCCTTTTTGGCAAAGCTACTATGATGTTCCGTTTGTAATCTTCTGGAATCTTGCCTGTCGGGTATATGCGACTAACTAATTTAAATAAACGATATATTACCTCTTGACCTTCGCACTTTAACACTTCTGCCTGCTGTATTGTTTCTTAAACTTTTTAGTGCTAGCTCAAACTCTTCTCTCGTTATAGGACACCCTAGGTTGTACCCCTCTACACTGCTTTCGCTTTCTAATATATCTCGTACTTCCTGTCCCGCATATAAGTTAGTTCTCGAAAAAAATTGTTACTTTTAATATTTCGGAAATTACTAAAGCTACTGAATTAATATTTTGAGACTTGTATTGTCTCACAGTGTTTTGCTTTTTTACCGCCGTCTTTGACAAGGCTCTCGGTGAGTCGCCATCTTTGAATATAGTAAACTATCTGTCAAATGGACCCCAAGTAAATTTCCAAAAAAAAATTTAAATCATTTCAAATAAGCTACATCTCCTGAGGGTATCGTAGTCAAAAATCGATAGGTACCGACACATATCACTGAACAAAATCTTAATGTAATGGTTTTGAAATACCGCCGCCAAAAACTTATTTATTGATCAATTTCATTTTTTCTTTCGGTAGATAAAAGAATACTGCATAGTTCCATAGCACTAGATTTTTTGAAAATCCACATAAAAATATTCTTGCGTTTGAAAAAAAAGGAATTTTTGCTCGTTTTTTAACAACGTATTTCCTAATCATAATATTAAAAGCGAACTGGCACAACACCGAGGGGTAATCACTTAAGGTTTTCGCGTCCCACACGTGCAATGTTGCACAAATATTGCACGTATTGCATAGATATTGCATCTTATTGCACTCATTGCATACTTATTGCAATACATTGCACACTTATTGCAACCTATTGCGTACTTATTGCAGCTTATTGCAGCCCATTGCGTACTTATTGCAACTTATTGCAAGTGTATTGCATCAACACTTTACGGACATTACATGGGCAATGAGTGTTGGTTTCCCTCGTGCTTACCTACAATTATTTTATTCCAATGGTAAATTATAAACTGACAGAAAAAGTCAAAATATAAATAGTTGCTTTAAACATAGGTCAAAAAACGCAACGCAGAAAGAATAATCATTAATCTGTGTATTATTAATAAGTGAGAATAGAGAGTTATTTTTCGAAAGCCCGAAAAACTGTTTTTAAAAAAACTTTATTTTTACATAAATTTCAAATACAGTAATCGAACAATACGTGAGTTGAACCAAGGCTAAGTCCTAACTGCCCTCTAAATACAATGAGAGCTTTAAAGTAAATTAATCTTCATCAGCACAAGCATATCTTGAAGAGATACCAAGTGCGCTTTTATGATGACAGAGCGCTGTCTGCATCACGTAACTCCTCAACCCTTAGAGGAGATTTTAGGGTTTCCTAAAATCTGGAAGTTTTACGTTCAAGCCCAGCGATGTTCCTTCTTCTTCACTGGGATCTTCTTGTCTTTTTGGTTTCTTGGAATATTTCCATAAGCGATACAAAGCATAAAAAAGTACAAGCATTAAACAAAGATAAAGTAATATTGTATAAACACTTATACTTCTAAAATGTATAACTGGGGTTTCCAGTTGCGACAATTTGTCTTTTTGGTTATCTTAAATCATCTAAATTTACAAAATCTAATTTTAATGGTTCACTGTCGTGATTGACGACTGACACGTTTAGGTTTGTTTGAAATTCTAAAGTCGGTATATCAAGCGATTGTCTATTGGTTTGTCTCTGAATGTGTTTCCTAATTTTGAAACTTTCAATTTTTAACTCACAATCACTTGCTTCTACTAAATAACTACCGTCGAACGGAACACTATTAACGTTGTCCGCACAGGTGCGTTGCACTAATGTTCTTCTAGGTATGATGACTGCCCATTTGTTGCCTTCGAGTTTTTGAATTTTGATCTTTTGTAACTGAATCTTCGTTAGCTTGCAATTGGTGGTATTTCCAATAAATTTTAGTAGTTGTACCTCACATTGTACATCTTCTTGAATTTGATTAACTGTTTCTTGACACAAATATTTTTCTCTTGAAATTTCTTTGCATTTTGTAAACGACGTCGCGTAAGTATTCTCGTTTATAATTAGGAACGGGAGGAGGGTTCATGCAAAAGCAGACATGTCCATTTTAACACAAATCTATTTTTTTACAAATTTGTACTCTTTAGTACGATTTCTAGGGCTTGCCTTAAAGAGATTCTCGCAAAACCAGACAGATCACCGTTATTTCTCATTTAAACCTACAGAGTTCAATCAAAACAAGACATATCCAAACGAAATTTAAAACTAAGCAGAACAAGACAAATCCCATTACATGTGTACTTTGAGTTAACAGTTTTATTTCAAAACAAGACATATCCCCACACAATTTTAATCGGTTTATGTTTCTTGTTTTGTTGACTAGATTGCGCCATTAATCAGCTGTTCCCTGTTCGTTTAGCCTGCGGATAAGTGGCAAATGAAACGAGACGTTTGTTTGACTGTGCTTTAGGGGTATTGCCAGAAAAAAGAAAATCCAAATCAGTTCGCGCTGTGTACTTTTTGAGTATAGGTATACAGGGGGAATAAAACTAAAATTCTGCCAGTTTGCAGAAATTTTTTTGGCAGTGTTTAGTATTACAAAAAATTGCTTAACCGGTATCCACAAGATTATTAGAGAATGTAATATACCAAAGGAAAGACGTGGTGGTAATCGTTACGGCAATAAAAACGTTAACACAGTAGTTTGATCAAGAACTTTGACGTAAATTCACTATGAATTCTTAATAAGTTAACCCCATACGCCAAAAGACAGTGACACAGTAATTAAACTCGACACGTGTTTCGCTGACAACGACAGCATCTTTAGAATCTTAAATTTCTGAAGATGCTGACGTTGTCAGCGAAACACGTGTCGAGGTTAATTACTGAGTCACTGTCTTTTGGCGTGTAGGGTTTACCTATTAAGAATTCATAATAAAAACGTTGAAAAAAGCAAAACATTCGGGAGTTTCTTATGGAAATTCCATTGTGTTCATGCAAAAGGAGACATATCCATTTTTTTCTGTCAAATGAAATATCTCCTAGAATTTTTTTTTTTGGTAATTATCTTTCGTTAATATATTGGTGAAATCCTTTTATACTGATCTATTTAAACCATTTTTTCCTAAATCAATAGACTTTTGACAAACCACTTTTTGTCGTTTTTCTTAAGTTTGTAAAAAATGGACATGTCTGATTTTGTATGAACCCTCCTCAATGGTATTATGACTTTAAAATGGTTTCCATTAGGAGTGGGGAAAGGATAGAGATGATAATAATTATAAATTTGTGCTTCTACAATTGGAACTTCCAAAATGAATATTATTTGATTATTTTTACTATATACTTTAACATCAATCGTATTTTCAAATAAGAGTAAATTGTCCAGTGATGGTTCAAAGACAAATTTGTTTGATACTAAAAGGTTACTTACATTTTTCACTTCATTCATTAGATCATGGGGTTCAACTATCGAATTGTGAAAAGTATTTAATTTGGCAAAGGTAATTGCGGTTTGAATTTCTTCCAAAGTATTCAACATAAGTTGGAAAGTTATTGTAAAATGTATTAAAATTGTATGTATCAAAAAGTAATTATTTGCTTGCATGTTTCCTAATTGGGTATTTTTTACGATATTTTCCATCTGTATGATCCTGGATTCTAGCACCAGCTGATTATGTTTCAAGGTAGACACACTCTCATTGAATTTGGATATTGAACGCTGTAGCAGGGTTACCTGTTCACCTACTATGGTTTTAATTTGGTTTTGATTGTTGGCTAACGAAGTTATAGCTTGATCATATTTCTTCGCATCTTCCTCGTCGAGATTGCCTGTGATTGCTTTGATCACGGTTCCTAACACATTTATTAATCCTCGTTTTTGACGATTGCGTTTATAAAGCGGGTTCAGTTGAGTTAGGTGTTTTTGTATCTTTAAAAGGCAAGTATCCGTTAATCTGTACGAATCAAAGTACTCGCGGGCATAATCTCCATTAAAAGGGGGACTTTTTTCCAAGCTTACTTTTACCTTTGTGTAAGCACCAAAAAGTGTTTCGTATTCTTGTATTACATCACTTAGGTCGTACATGTGCACAAATGCCCAATGGTCGATTTTATTCTGGGCTATTCCTATTTTTAAGGGAAGTAGTCCGGGGTTGTCATTTAGATTATGTATATTTGGTGTTTCACCAATAACCGCTCCAGCTAAGCAGTAGTACCTGTAACAATTACGGTTTAATTAATTTTGTTTGTTGGGGTCATTTATTTTATTTGGTGGCTTCAGTTCTTTAACATGAATGACTTCCGTTTTATTTGTAATTTGGTTTCTTATTTGAACCTTATTATGTTCTAAAAGTTTTACGATTTCGTAAGGTCCTTTGAATTTATTTTTGCTCTTACTTTGTCTGTCACCTAATCTTTTATAAACTACTTGATTTAATTTAAATTGATGTTCATTTAAGCCGCGATTTTCCAATTTGTCTAATAATTTTTGCTTTCGTAATTTTGATTTCTCTGCGATATCATTAAATAGTGTTTTTAATTTTTCTTTATGGTTAAATGCATATTCTGTGTAATATGGTTGTGTTAACATTTCGGATGGGTCTCTTGATAAAGTGTGACCTAAAACTAGTTCGAATGGTGCGAAATTTGTATCCGAATGAATAGAACTGTTATATTATTATTATTATTATTATTGCGTATTTTATCAAATCGTTTTCTCCCTTATTTAAATTTCCTAAAAGTCTCAAATGTTCTATTAAGGTTGAGTGGAATCTTTCCACTGGAGAATTGGATTCATGGTGTCTTGGTGTAGTAAAATGTATATTTAATTTATGTGTTTTTAATAATTCTTGCAGGGTCGTATTGTCGAATTCCTTTCCGTTGTCCATGACTATCTGGACAGGCACACCGTAATAACTAAAGTATTTTATGAAACCATTGCATACCTCTATTGCATTTGCACCTTTAATTTTTATTGCTTGACCTAATTTTGAAAATTTGTCAATATAGTTAAAAACGTTTCTTTGTTATATATAAAAGTATCGGCATGTATAATTTCGAATGGTCTGGTTGGAGTTTCTGTTAACACAAGCGGTGAATCGGGTGGTTTACGACAGTATTTTGCCTTTTGGCACACTTCGCAATTATTAATATAATTATTTACATGTTCTCTCATATTAGGCCAAAAATATTTGCGTTTTAGTTGTTCTAATGTTTCTTGAATGCCTCGGTGGTTGCATTTTCCTTCATGCTGGAATTTTATGAACATTATTTGTTCATCTTTCTCGCGTACTGTTTTAACAATTTTGGTGCATGAAACTAATTTTAATCCTTTCGAATAAAAATTGTTCATGTAGACCTTATTAAAAATTTTGTAAAGATCTTTATCGTAAAAATAAATGTAAAATGTTTTTTCTCCGACAGTATAGTCACGAAGAAAATTAAAGACTAGATTTTCGTTAAATTTAGGAATACATACTTCTAGAATTTTCTGATGCTGAAATTTGGTTGGGTTCACTACTAATTTATTGTGAACATTGGGTTTTATCAAAAACTGGTTATTTTTACTATTAATAATTTCATCTAAAATGGGTATGGCAGTAGATAAGGGGACGAGATAGAGTACCCCCACTCCTACTTTTTTGGCTGTAGCTCCACGTAATTGAGTATTCCGCTGTCGTGAAACACCGATCACGCGGTCATGCGCCCGCTCTTGGCGACGATTTAATTATCCCCTCTCCGTTTTCCTCCACTGGTTTCGCAATTAGTTACACTTAAATATTGCAAATACATACGATTAATACGCTTAATCCAGTAATATTTCGATGATTGACGTCATCCTCCACCGAATACTAACATTCTCTCCATTTTCCTCCACCTGTTTCGCAATTATTTACACTTAAATACTGAAAATACATACAATTAATACCCTTAATCCAGTAATATTTCGATGATTGACGTCATCCTCCCGAATACTAACATTATTATCCCCTCTCCGTTTTCCTCCACTGGTTTCGCAATTAGTTACACTTAAATATTGCAAATACATACAATTAATACGCTTAATCCAGTAATATTTCGATGATTGACGTCATCCTCCACCCTCCACCGAATACTAACATTATTATCCCTTCTCCATTTTCCTCCACCTGTTTCGCAATTATTTACACTTAAATACTGCAAATACATACAATTAATCCGTTTAATCGAGTAATATTTCGATGATCGACCTCATCCTCCACCGAATACTAACATTATTATCCCCTCTTCATTTTCCTCCACTTGATTCGCAATTGGTTACCGTCAAAAGCAGTGTAGATACATCGTTATAACTTATAGATTAATTATTATTCTTTTAAAGTCATTGTAAAATTATCAATCATGTTATCAATATGAAGCACATTTTTAATCTCAACTTAGCATTATAATCAATAAAAGAGTGAATAGGTTTAATACCATATTGTCCTTTCAGCCTCCGGCATTAAACAGTATGTATTTCAATAGTCCTAAACAACCCGTATACTATTTTAACCATACATTCTTGAACGTACGGTTGCGCACTTTTTACCCATTCGCTGGAACACCTGGCAATACTCTTAATATTCTGACAATCTCTCTACCTGGTTTACACAAACAAAAGTCATATTATTCGCCTCTTAGAAAATAACCGGCTACCTGCTCAACGGTGTGTTATTATATTTCAGACATTTAACTTGCCATAAAGATGGAATAAATTATACGAGTATAAGGTTCTAGAAATTAAGCACCATGTACTTTTAGATAAAACGAATTTACTCATTCTTCGTATGGGTAAACAATAAATTGTCCATATTCCTCTTTTACCCCCGATTTATTGTTAGTCTTGTTACTGTTGTGTGAATATTATTTACAATTTTTAAATTACCTATATTAGTAGTTTAGCTTTACTCCCCCAATTGGTTTCTATATATTTTAGGGCACATTGAAGTAAAAAACTGAACAATGGGGGTTGTTGTGCACCTGCATTAATACAATAACAAATCCAGAGGGATACAAAACCAATGTGACGTATCTATGAAAATAGGCAGACAAAGACAAGTCTCGACTTGTTCAAAACGAAAATCGCATGCACGTGTGGGGATTAAATAAGGCAGACACTTGTCCATCCCTAGGAAGCGGGCATATATAAAAGATGTAAATATTATACGTATCGGCCACGGTTATATCTGGATTTGCCGCTCTTGTTCGTCAGTGGGTCGCTCTCTTCGGATATATTTCTAATTGGATTATGATTTCTGTAACCGAATTGCATTATGGGAAATATTTGTCTATAAAAGAGCAGCAATTAAGACGATGTCTCAGTTCTGTGAACTACGTCTACAAGAAGACATCGAAAATGAATAATTATCAGTGCTATTCTTGTAATAAGTTCTTTTCAAGACTAGATAATTTAAAGCGACATAAATTACGTTGTACTAATCGTAAAAATAGTGACAAAACCTCTAGTTTATGTTGCCCTCAGTGTAGTAAAATGTTTTCGAGATCAGATGCCGTATTTCGGCACGTTAAATCCGTGCATGAAGCTAAAACAGGATCGACATTAACATCATATTCGACACCTAAAAGTATTAAAGATTCAACTTCAGAGACACCCTTCACCATAATCAAGGAGTACAAAACAAGGAACGAAAAATATAAAATCGAACGAAGGAACGTCGTATTTAGAATCAATGAGGCTCCTCTAAAACAGGACCAGTTGAAGTGGATAAAGCACAGCGTTGAAAGTATCGCAAGGAGAGTTGTGGAAACCGTTCAACCGGGAGATAAGGTGGGCTTTACCTTTACAAGGGAAGATCAGGAAAAGGAAAGTCATTTGCCGTTTAGAAAAGCTGCGAAGATAACTTTCGATCAGTTATGGAGTATGATCTCGCAGATTTACCAGAGTAACTCTGACGGTCTGAATACAAACAAGTTTCGTATAACCATGACGCAGATCAAACTGCCTAGAGGCCAAGGACGCAATCGCAGATCAAATTACTATGGAAATTTCGAGGAAGAGTGCAGCAAAAGACGGGGGATTATTTCGGTAAGTACAGATTTTCACCGCATCTAAATTGTGGAGGTGTTTAAAGAATAAGACTAATTTTCTGCTTTCGTTTTTCAGATCAACAACAAGAAAGACTCATTGTGCCTTTTTCGCGCTACTGTTTTAGCGATTGCCAAAGTGGATAAGGATCCAAATTACAAAAACATTCGTTTGGATATCGGCAAAGCACAGTTGTTGAAGGCAGAAGAGTTACTGAATGCTGCTGGTATTGAGATTCAAAAAGAAGGAGGAGCTGGCATTGAAGAACTTCGTTTACTTCAGCAATTCTTGAACAAATACAAGATTACCGTGTACGAATATGGTACTCGCGAGAAATTATTCGAAGGCCCCAATGCAGAGCGAAGAATAAACTTGTTGCATAAAGACAATCATTTTAATGTAATTTCATCATTAACTGCGGCATTCGGTTCGGGCTATTTCTGTCAAGAATGCAACGTTACCTACAATCAGAAAAGTAGACACCGATGTAAGGGCAGCTGCCCTTGCTGCCTGCATAAACCAGAGTGCACAAAAGAACTAGAAGAGATTCCTTGTTCAGAGTGCAATAGAAGTTTTAGATCTCGAACCTGTTTTGCTAACCACCTCAAAAGTAGATTATGTACTCAGATACGTAAATGCCCCAGTTGTTTCAAAACAATCAAAAAGAATCGTCAGCACCAGTGCGGCGAAATATTCTGTAAAATTTGCACATCATTTCAACCAGAAAATCACCTTTGTTACATTCAACCCGATAATAGCAGACCACCACTTGAACATAACACACTGTTTATTTTCTTTGATCTAGAAACACGACAGGAAGCCCCATACGACGATAAATCTAACATTCACACACCAAATCTCTGTGTATTTCAGCAAGTCTGTCACAGCTGCCCGAAGGAAAATGGTGAAAAAATAATCTGTCAAAAGTGCGGAGTTCGATTACAAACCCTTTACTGCGAAAACCCTATACCACCTTTCGTTTACCACCTGTTAGCAATGCGTAAAATTTTCAAGAAAATTGTAGTTATTTCACATAATGGACAGGGATTTGACCACCAATTTATCTTAAAATATATCTTAGAAAACACTAAGTATACACCAACGCTGATCTCGCGAGGCACAAAATTAATTTTAATGGAGATAAATAGTATAAAGTTCATCGATTCTCTCAATTATTTTCCCATGGCACTCTCACAATTACCTGAAGCCTTCGATTTACCCCCTAATTTCAAAAAGGGTTACTTTCCTCACCTTTTCAACACTCTAGAAAATAAGGATTACAAAGGGCTCCTACCTGACGTTAGATATTACGATCCTGCTTCTTTGAAAATCCCCATTAGAGAGCAGTTTTTAAAATGGCACGAAGAGCACAAGAATGATGAATTTAATTTGCAAAAGGAGTTGATCGAGTATTGCATTAGTGATGTTCAAATTTTAACTGAGGCATGTCTCAAATTCCGCAAGATCATGTTGGAACAATGCAGTGTTTGCCCATTCACAGAAGCATGTACCATCGCATCGGCGTGTAATTTGATATATAGGAGAAAATTTCTGCAACCCAACACTATTAGTGTTATACCGCGTAACGGTTATCGAGGCACCGACCAGCAGTCGGCAATTGGGCTTAAATGGTTACTATGGGAATCACATCAAAGAGAAATAAACATCAAACATGCAGCAAACAGTAAAGAAGTTTTAATTAACGGCGTCAGGGTGGATGGTTATTCTGAAGGAACGGGCCAGATTTTCGAGTTTCATGGATGCTATTTTCATGGCCACGATATCTGTCAAACTTCGCTGCGTGATCAACCACTGCATGAAGACCTCAAAGACACATTAAATGCTCGATTCGATAGAACAAAGAAGAAAACTCACAGGTTGAAGGAGGCCGGCTACGAAGTTATAGAAATGTGGGAATGTCAGTTTCGGAGAGAAATGAGAATAAACTCGAAAATTGGACACTTCACGGACAATCACCCACTAATGAATCTCATACCTCTAAATCCACGAGATAGTTTTTACGGGGGGGAGAACAGGAAACACCGTATTAAAGTACCAGGTGAAGCCGGGTGAGAAGATTAAATACCTGGATGTGTGCTCTCTCTACCCTTGGGTGTGTAAATACGGTAAATACCCCGTTAAACATCCACAAATTTATGTGGGACACGAGAACTGTTCAAAACTGGACCTAACCGCAACAACAACAAATGGACTTATAAAATGCAAAATTTTGCCACCGAAGGATTTGTACCACCCGGTTCTCCCTGCAAAAATGAACAACAAGTTGATGTTCACTCTCTGCCGAACATGTGCTGAACAACTAAATCACGGTGAATGTACACACAGCGACGAGAAAAGATCTCTAAATGGGACATGGGTGTTGGACGAGGTACTAAAAGCAACCGAGGTAGGATACAAAATTCAAGAGATTTACGAAATTTGGAACTATGAAGTTGAACAATACGATATTTCCAATGAAACCGGTGGGCTATTTAGAAATTTTATTAATGAATTCTTGAAAAGCAAGCAACAGGCATCAGGATGGCCGGCTAGCTGCATTAGTAATGAAGAGCGTGAAAAATATATAAAAGAATACTTAGATCGGGAAGGTATACAGTTAACATATGGTGAAATTGCTAAGAATGCTGGTCTACGATCATTATCTAAATTAATACTCAACAGCTTCTGGGGTAAATTTGGGCAGAGAGAAAACCAGTGCAAGACATCTGTTATAAGATCACCAGCAGAGTTTTACGATTTGCTAGCAAATCCGGCAATAGATGTTAATAATGTTGTAGAAATAAACGAGAACACCTTAATAGTAAACTGGTCACATAAAGAAGAAGCCAGGAATATGCAATCTACGGTTAACGTTTCCATTGCTGCCTACACCACCGCGCAAGCGAGGCTTAAACTTTATAGTTATTTGGAAAAATTGGGGGACAGAGTTCTATATTATGACACGGACAGTGTGATCTACGTTGCCCAAGAAGGGCAATATGAACCGCCAACTGGAAATTTTTTGGGTGATTTGACGGACGAACTGGAAAGCTATGGTCCTGGGTCGTATATTTCGACTTTTGTCTCCGCGGGGGCTAAGTGTTACTCGTTTAAAGTGTGGTCTACAAATAAAAATGAATTCGTCAACGTAAGCAAAGTCAAAGGTATTACGTTATCTTATCAAAACAGCGAGAAAATTAATTTCGATACAATGTTACAAATGGTTGAAACACATGAACCAATCCTTGTGTCTCAACAAAATATAAGAAGAACCAAGGAGCATGACGTATTGACCACAAAAGAAACTAAAATCTTCAGGATAACGTCCGAGAAGAGAAAGTTTTGCGAATATTTTACGTCAGTCCCCTACGGATACATCAAAAAACAAAAAACTTGAATGCTCGCTCCACAAATAATTCCTTCACCACTACTGTCCAGTTACACACATTCCAGTTTTGTACAAGATCGTTCTTCGCGCAGTGTGTGATATTATAATCTCTTCGAGTTTAAAAGTTCTGTCATATACCTGTCGTGTAGTAGCCTTAATATTCTACGAACGAATGAAGAAATTTAACATATCCACCATGCAAACATATATGGTGTCCTTTTATTCGTGTCGGTTCATCTTTTGGATTCAAAAATACTAACACGCACCAAGTATATGTATACGACCCTAATATTAATATTATGCAATTTTATCTCGAATACTTTATTATAATTATAATGATAAATTTTAGTTTTCATAATGATAATCTGAGGAAACGAATAAAAATGTAATCATTTATGAAAAGATGTAGAACAAAAGGGGATGTAATGTTAGAAAATTTACTAATAAACATGTAAATATTTTCAATAAAATGTATTAGCAATAGTTGAGCGTTTTGTTTATTACTCCATAAGCAAGTAACCTTTTTTGCCAATTAAACGTGACCTTTGTAAATTTGATATGTATATTTTACCTCTATCGCGACGATGAGGATAATGCTATCGCACGAGGCAGGTATAATTAAAAGAAAAACAGTCAACTCTCCAGGAAATAACATCACGGTGGCACAAGTTGCGTGTCTGGAATGCCCCAAATTGTAGCAGTTTAAGACATAATTATATGTAATATTATAGGAGGCAATCAGGGCTTTTTGTGCCTAATAATAAAAAAATTTCAAGAAAAACAAAAAAAGTCTAAAATGGTGGTACCATATTCAAAATAAAAGGAAAAAAGGAAGAAAAAGAACCGCAAAGTGGGAGGTTCACTACTGGAGCAGAACTAGGGGTTGACCCATTATGAGAATAAATAAGTACCTAGTGAATCATTGGGGGAGCTACGAATCAATGTGGTTTTTAAATATCATCTGAAAGGAAATTTTCGAAATTTACGCGAAACTCAGAGACTTTGAAAAACATGTAAATGCACGTACCAGGCACCCCCACAGCAGAGTGGCCAATGGCAGACCCTATTTAATTGAAATGCCACCCGGCGCCGGGGCTCTTTTGAAAAATCGACATTAACGATCATCGATTCATAGTTTAAATAGGCCCGTTTCAAATATAGGCTTCTATAAAAATAATGTGTAATAGAGTAAGATTGGTGTTGAGATTAACAGAATATTTTCGTAAAGCCTCTCACTCTCACCGAAGCATCTGCAGAGTAAGGAAGGCGTCGAATTCAATATGTAGTTAACCTATCAAAATCTTTATAGTATTGTAGGTGCATACACACATATGTATATGAGAAGCTTTTACCGCGGCATAATTATTTAGAAGACGCACGATAGATACTTATCCGAAATAAATTGATTAAAATGAAGGCATCTGCGTCATAAAAGACTTGAAGCACATTATCCAGCGACCATCAACAAGTACATTAGAAGAAACTTCATGTACAGCCTCAAATGTATCAGAAAATTCGGTGTTAGAGCCATTAATAGTTTTTAACGCCTGCACAACAGTCACGGCGCGTATTATGTAAAGTATTTATTTTCTTTAAAAGCTACTTAATTACGTCCCGCATGACATATTATGCTAGGGTGATTTTAATGTACCCCTGGCGGACTGGCCAAAGTCGTTAATTGAAAGTTTTGGTGAAATTATCAACCATCTAATAATTAATTCTAAGAATCAAATTCCGTCATTACTGAATGCAAATAAATTATAACTCGAAAAAAGCTGCGAGGACGGAACGTGCTATTAAAACGTTAAAGAACTCAATATATATAGGTAGAATTTCCAGTAAGTGAGGCGCATAAATTGAGGCAGGTACCTGTACGTTCTAGTCTACTAGCAGACATAATAAATAACACAAAGAGCTAAGCTTCAATTGAAAACCTACAATAAAATCAAAATCCCCACCCTATGAAGTATCTAAATACGTTTTTTGACATGGTGTGAGTAAATAAGCATAAAAGTGTCCCTTGAGAGGCACGTGCCGCTAAATGGACGACTGAATAGTCGATTAGAGTAGTTAAGTTAATATTAGAGGTGTTTTACATAAAGGAATTATGACTCGGACATTTTTTCATACAATACTGGCTGATTTTTCATCCTGTCTATAATAATAAATATACAGCATATATTAATACCTCATCTCTTTGCCTAATAAAGCTTTTACAGATTTAATTCGTTTTTTGTTTCTTCCTCTTCCCCCTCTTTTTTTCATCAACATCAATGTGAATTTTTAGTATCTTCTGCAATTATCGTTAAAGGGGATAAAATTGCATTTACTCACTTCACCGCAGGATTTTCGCAATACATGAATAAAAAAAAAGTAATGCATGTTTTTCACAATGTCATTATGTATTTATTTCCGTGGTACCTATGTATGTGTATATTGAATCTATTTTAGATGTGAACAGTGCAAATTTTTCCTTTTTTAGAGAGAAAAATTAGGCATTCTAATGCTTTAAGTAGTGTTTCAACCCTTTTTACCCCTGATTGGATCAGAATTAACCATAATATAATAAGAAGCCTTCGTATACGCAGCTCCGTGAATCTAAAATTATTATATTTTAAATTTGGTAAAATTCTAGCATTAATAAAATCACTAAGCATGTAAAACAATCGACGTTTCGGCCGCGTTTGGGGCCTTTGTCAAGATTTATATGTAAAGTATGAAGTATAAAGTTGACAAAAATCTTTACCGTAGGGGCTCAACGCGGCCGAAACGTCGATTGTTTTACATGCTTAGTGATTTTATTAATGCTAGAATTTTACCAAATTTAAAATATAATAATTTTAGATTCACGGAGCTGCGTATACGAAGGCTTCTTATTATATTTTGGTTAATTCTGATCCAATCAGGGGTAAAAACATGCATTACTTTTTTTTTATTCATGTATTGCGAAAATCCTGCGGTGAAGTGAGTAAATGCAATTTTATCCCCTTTAACGATAATTGCAGAAGATACTAAAAATTCACATTGATGTTGATGAAAAAAAGAGGGGGAAGAGGAAGAAACAAAAAACGAATTAAATCTGTAAAAGCTTTATTAGGCAAAGAGATGAGGTATTAATATATGCTGTATATTTATTATTATAGACAGGATGAAAAATCAGCCAGTATTGTATGAAAAAATGTCCGAGTCATAATTCCTTTATGTAAAACACCTCTAATATTAACTTAACTACTCTAATCGACTATTCAGTCGTCCATTTAGCGGCACGTGCCTCTCAAGGGACACTTTTATGCTTATTTACTCACACCATGTCAAAAAACGTATTTAGATACTTCATAGGGTGGGGATTTTGATTTTATTGTAGGTTTTCAATTGAAGCTTAGCTCTTTGTGTTATTTATTATGTCTGCTAGTAGACTAGAACGTACAGGTACCTGCCTCAATTTATGCGCCTCACTTACTGGAAATTCTACCTATATATATTGAGTTCTTTAACGTTTTAATAGCACGTTCCGTCCTCGCAGCTTTTTTCGAGTTATAATTTATTTGCATTCAGTAATGACGGAATTTGATTCTTAGAATTAATTATTAGATGGTTGATAATTTCACCAAAACTTTCAATTAACGACTTTGGCCAGTCCGCCAGGGGTACATTAAAATCACCCTAGCATAATATGTCATGCGGGACGTAATTAAGTAGCTTTTAAAGAAAATAAATACTTTACATAATACGCGCCGTGACTGTTGTGCAGGCGTTAAAAACTATTAATGGCAGCGAAGGCCTGCTCTAACACCGAATTTTCTGATACATTTGAGGCTGTACATGAAGTTTCTTCTAATGTACTTGTTGATGGTCGCTGGATAATGTGCTTCAAGTCTTTTATGACGCAGATGCCTTCATTTTAATCAATTTATTTCGGATAAGTATCTATCGTGCGTCTTCTAAATAATTATGCCGCGGTAAAAGCTTCTCATATACATATGTGTGTATGCACCTACAATACTATAAAGATTTTGATAGGTTAACTACATATTGAATTCGACGCCTTCCTTACTCTGCAGATGCTTCGGTGAGAGTGAGAGGCTTTACGAAAATATTCTGTTAATCTCAACACCAATCTTACTCTATTACACATTATTTTTATAGAAGCCTATATTTGAAACGGGCCTATTTAAACTATGAATCGATGATCGTTAATGTCGATTTTTCAAAAGAGCCCCGGCGCCGGGTGGCATTTCAATTAAATAGGGTCTGCCATTGGCCACTCTGCTGTGGGGGTGCCTGGTACGTGCATTTACATGTTTTTCAAAGTCTCTGAGTTTCGCGTAAATTTCGAAAATTTCCTTTCAGATGATATTTAAAAACCACATTGATTCGTAGCTCCCCCAGTGATTCACTAGGTACTTATTTATTCTCATAATGGGTCAACCCCTAGTTCTGCTCCAGTAGTGACCCTCCCACTTTGCGGTTCTTTTGCTTCCTTTTTTCCTTTTATTTTGAATATGGTACCACCATTTTAGACTTTTTTTTGTTTTTCTTGAAATTTTTTTATTATTAGGCACAAAAAGCCCTGATTGCCTCCTATAATATTACATATAATTATGTCTTAAACTGCTACAATTTGGGGCATTCCAGACACGCAACTTGTGCCACCGTGATGTTATTTCCTGGAGAGTTGACTGTTTTTCTTTTAATTATACCTGCCTCGTGCGATAGCATTATCCTCATCGTCGCGATAGAGGTAAAATATACATATCAAATTTACAAAGGTCACGTTTAATTGGCAAAAAAGGTTACTTGCTTATGGAGTAATAAACAAAACGCTCAACTATTGCTAATACATTTTATTGAAAATATTTACATGTTTATTAGTAAATTTTCTAACATTACATCCCCTTTTGTTCTACATCTTTTCATAAATGATTACATTTTTATTCGTTTCCTCAGATTATCATTATGAAAACTAAAATTTATCATTATAATTATAATAAAGTATTCGAGATAAAATTGCATAATATTAATATTAGGGTCGTATACATATACTTGGTGCGTGTTAGTATTTTTGAATCCAAAAGATGAACCGACACGAATAAAAGGACACCATATATGTTTGCATGGTGGATATGTTAAATTTCTTCATTCGTTCGTAGAATATTAAGGCTACTACACGACAGGTATATGACAGAACTTTTAAACTCGAAGAGATTATAATATCACACACTGCGCGAAGAACGATCTTGTACAAAACTGGAATGTGTGTAACTGGACAGTAGTGGTGAAGGAATTATTTGTGGAGCGAGCATTCAAGTTTTTTGTTTTTTGATGTATCCGTAGGGGACTGACGTAAAATATTCGCAAAACTTTCTCTTCTCGGAAGTTATCCTGAAGATTTTAGTTTCTTTTGTGGTCAATACGTCATGCTCCTTGGTTCTTCTTATATTTTGTTGAGACACAAGGATTGGTTCATGTGTTTCAACCATTTGTAACATTGTATCGAAATTAATTTTCTCGCTGTTTTGATAAGATAACGTAATACCTTTGACTTTGCTTACGTTGACGAATTCATTTTTATTTGTAGACCACACTTTAAACGAGTAACACTTAGCCCCCGCGGAGACAAAAGTCGAAATATACGACCCAGGACCATAGCTTTCCAGTTCGTCCGTCAAATCACCCAAAAAATTTCCAGTTGGCGGTTCATATTGCCCTTCTTGGGCAACGTAGATCACACTGTCCGTGTCATAATATAGAACTCTGTCCCCCAATTTTTCCAAATAACTATAAAGTTTAAGCCTCGCTTGCGCGGTGGTGCAGGCAGCAATGGAAACGTTAACCGTAGATTGCATATTCCTGGCTTCTTCTTTATGTGACCAGTTTACTATTAAGGTGTTCTCGTTTATTTCTACAACATTATTAACATCTATTGCCGGATTTGCTAGCAAATCGTAAAACTCTGCTGGTGATCTTATAACAGATGTCTTGCACTGGTTTTCTCTCTGCCCAAATTTACCCCAGAAGCTGTTGAGTATTAATTTAGATAATGATCGTAGACCAGCATTCTTAGCAATTTCACCATATGTTAACTGTATACCTTCCCGATCTAAGTATTCTTTTATATATTTTTCACGCTCTTCATTACTAATGCAGCTAGCCGGCCATCCTGATGCCTGTTGCTTGCTTTTCAAGAATTCATTAATAAAATTTCTAAATAGCCCACCGGTTTCATTGGAAATATCGTATTGTTCAACTTCATAGTTCCAAATTTCGTAAATCTCTTGAATTTTGTATCCTACCTCGGTTGCTTTTAGTACCTCGTCCAACACCCATGTCCCATTTAGAGATCTTTTCTCGTCGCTGTGTGTACATTCACCGTGATTTAGTTGTTCAGCACATGTTCGGCAGAGAGTGAACATCAACTTGTTGTTCATTTTTGCAGGGAGAACCGGGTGGTACAAATCCTTCGGTGGCAAAATTTTGCATTTTATAAGTCCATTTGTTGTTGTTGCGGTTAGGTCCAGTTTTGAACAGTTCTCGTGTCCCACATAAATTTGTGGATGTTTAACGGGGTATTTACCGTATTTACACACCCAAGGGTAGAGAGAGCACACATCCAGGTATTTAATCTTCTCACCCGGCTTCACCTGGTACTTTAATACGGTGTTTCCTGTTCTCCCCCCCGTAAAAACTATCTCGTGGATTTAGAGGTATGAGATTCATTAGTGGGTGATTGTCCGTGAAGTGTCCAATTTTCGAGTTTATTCTCATTTCTCTCCGAAACTGACATTCCCACATTTCTATAACTTCGTAGCCGGCCTCCTTCAACCTGTGAGTTTTCTTCTTTGTTCTATCGAATCGAGCATTTAATGTGTCTTTGAGGTCTTCATGCAGTGGTTGATCACGCAGCGAAGTTTGACAGATATCGTGGCCATGAAAATAGCATCCATGAAACTCGAAAATCTGGCCCGTTCCTTCAGAATAACCATCCACCCTGACGCCGTTAATTAAAACTTCTTTACTGTTTGCTGCATGTTTGATGTTTATTTCTCTTTGATGTGATTCCCATAGTAACCATTTAAGCCCAATTGCCGACTGCTGGTCGGTGCCTCGATAACCGTTACGCGGTATAACACTAATAGTGTTGGGTTGCAGAAATTTTCTCCTATATATCAAATTACACGCCGATGCGATGGTACATGCTTCTGTGAATGGGCAAACACTGCATTGTTCCAACATGATCTTGCGGAATTTGAGACATGCCTCAGTTAAAATTTGAACATCACTAATGCAATACTCGATCAACTCCTTTTGCAAATTAAATTCATCATTCTTGTGCTCTTCGTGCCATTTTAAAAACTGCTCTCTAATGGGGATTTTCAAAGAAGCAGGATCGTAATATCTAACGTCAGGTAGGAGCCCTTTGTAATCCTTATTTTCTAGAGTGTTGAAAAGGTGAGGAAAGTAACCCTTTTTGAAATTAGGGGGTAAATCGAAGGCTTCAGGTAATTGTGAGAGTGCCATGGGAAAATAATTGAGAGAATCGATGAACTTTATACTATTTATCTCCATTAAAATTAATTTTGTGCCTCGCGAGATCAGCGTTGGTGTATACTTAGTGTTTTCTAAGATATATTTTAAGATAAATTGGTGGTCAAATCCCTGTCCATTATGTGAAATAACTACAATTTTCTTGAAAATTTTACGCATTGCTAACAGGTGGTAAACGAAAGGTGGTATAGGGTTTTCGCAGTAAAGGGTTTGTAATCGAACTCCGCACTTTTGACAGATTATTTTTTCACCATTTTCCTTCGGGCAGCTGTGACAGACTTGCTGAAATACACAGAGATTTGGTGTGTGAATGTTAGATTTATCGTCGTATGGGGCTTCCTGTCGTGTTTCTAGATCAAAGAAAATAAACAGTGTGTTATGTTCAAGTGGTGGTCTGCTATTATCGGGTTGAATGTAACAAAGGTGATTTTCTGGTTGAAATGATGTGCAAATTTTACAGAATATTTCGCCGCACTGGTGCTGACGATTCTTTTTGATTGTTTTGAAACAACTGGGGCATTTACGTATCTGAGTACATAATCTACTTTTGAGGTGGTTAGCAAAACAGGTTCGAGATCTAAAACTTCTATTGCACTCTGAACAAGGAATCTCTTCTAGTTCTTTTGTGCACTCTGGTTTATGCAGGCAGCAAGGGCAGCTGCCCTTACATCGGTGTCTACTTTTCTGATTGTAGGTAACGTTGCATTCTTGACAGAAATAGCCCGAACCGAATGCCGCAGTTAATGATGAAATTACATTAAAATGATTGTCTTTATGCAACAAGTTTATTCTTCGCTCTGCATTGGGGCCTTCGAATAATTTCTCGCGAGTACCATATTCGTACACGGTAATCTTGTATTTGTTCAAGAATTGCTGAAGTAAACGAAGTTCTTCAATGCCAGCTCCTCCTTCTTTTTGAATCTCAATACCAGCAGCATTCAGTAACTCTTCTGCCTTCAACAACTGTGCTTTGCCGATATCCAAACGAATGTTTTTGTAATTTGGATCCTTATCCACTTTGGCAATCGCTAAAACAGTAGCGCGAAAAAGGCACAATGAGTCTTTCTTGTTGTTGATCTGAAAAACGAAAGCAGAAAATTAGTCTTATTCTTTAAACACCTCCACAATTTAGATGCGGTGAAAATCTGTACTTACCGAAATAATCCCCCGTCTTTTGCTGCACTCTTCCTCGAAATTTCCATAGTAATTTGATCTGCGATTGCGTCCTTGGCCTCTAGGCAGTTTGATCTGCGTCATGGTTATACGAAACTTGTTTGTATTCAGACCGTCAGAGTTACTCTGGTAAATCTGCGAGATCATACTCCATAACTGATCGAAAGTTATCTTCGCAGCTTTTCTAAACGGCAAATGACTTTCCTTTTCCTGATCTTCCCTTGTAAAGGTAAAGCCCACCTTATCTCCCGGTTGAACGGTTTCCACAACTCTCCTTGCGATACTTTCAACGCTGTGCTTTATCCACTTCAACTGGTCCTGTTTTAGAGGAGCCTCATTGATTCTAAATACGACGTTCCTTCGTTCGATTTTATATTTTTCGTTCCTTGTTTTGTACTCCTTGATTATGGTGAAGGGTGTCTCTGAAGTTGAATCTTTAATACTTTTAGGTGTCGAATATGATGTTAATGTCGATCCTGTTTTAGCTTCATGCACGGATTTAACGTGCCGAAATACGGCATCTGATCTCGAAAACATTTTACTACACTGAGGGCAACATAAACTAGAGGTTTTGTCACTATTTTTACGATTAGTACAACGTAATTTATGTCGCTTTAAATTATCTAGTCTTGAAAAGAACTTATTACAAGAATAGCACTGATAATTATTCATTTTCGATGTCTTCTTGTAGACGTAGTTCACAGAACTGAGACATCGTCTTAATTGCTGCTCTTTTATAGACAAATATTTCCCATAATGCAATTCGGTTACAGAAATCATAATCCAATTAGAAATATATCCGAAGAGAGCGACCCACTGACGAACAAGAGCGGCAAATCCAGATATAACCGTGGCCGATACGTATAATATTTACATCTTTTATATATGCCCGCTTCCTAGGGATGGACAAGTGTCTGCCTTATTTAATCCCCACACGTGCATGCGATTTTCGTTTTGAACAAGTCGAGACTTGTCTTTGTCTGCCTATTTTCATAGATACGTCACATTGGTTTTGTATCCCTCTGGATTTGTTATTGTATTAATGCAGGTGCACAACAACCCCCATTGTTCAGTTTTTTACTTCAATGTGCCCTAAAATATATAGAAACCAATTGGGGGAGTAAAGCTAAACTACTAATATAGGTAATTTAAAAATTGTAAATAATATTCACACAACAGTAACAAGACTAACAATAAATCGGGGGTAAAAGAGGAATATGGACAATTTATTGTTTACCCATACGAAGAATGAGTAAATTCGTTTTATCTAAAAGTACATGGTGCTTAATTTCTAGAACCTTATACTCGTATAATTTATTCCATCTTTATGGCAAGTTAAATGTCTGAAATATAATAACACACCGTTGAGCAGGTAGCCGGTTATTTTCTAAGAGGCGAATAATATGACTTTTGTTTGTGTAAACCAGGTAGAGAGATTGTCAGAATATTAAGAGTATTGCCAGGTGTTCCAGCGAATGGGTAAAAAGTGCGCAACCGTACGTTCAAGAATGTATGGTTAAAATAGTATACGGGTTGTTTAGGACTATTGAAATACATACTGTTTAATGCCGGAGGCTGAAAGGACAATATGGTATTAAACCTATTCACTCTTTTATTGATTATAATGCTAAGTTGAGATTAAAAATGTGCTTCATATTGATAACATGATTGATAATTTTACAATGACTTTAAAAGAATAATAATTAATCTATAAGTTATAACGATGTATCTACACTGCTTTTGACGGTAACCAATTGCGAATCAAGTGGAGGAAAATGAAGAGGGGATAATAATGTTAGTATTCGGTGGAGGATGAGGTCGATCATCGAAATATTACTCGATTAAACGGATTAATTGTATGTATTTGCAGTATTTAAGTGTAAATAATTGCGAAACAGGTGGAGGAAAATGGAGAAGGGATAATAATGTTAGTATTCGGTGGAGGGTGGAGGATGACGTCAATCATCGAAATATTACTGGATTAAGCGTATTAATTGTATGTATTTGCAATATTTAAGTGTAACTAATTGCGAAACCAGTGGAGGAAAACGGAGAGGGGATAATAATGTTAGTATTCGGGAGGATGACGTCAATCATCGAAATATTACTGGATTAAGCGTATTAATTGTATGTATTTTCAGTATTTAAGTGTAAATAATTGCGAAACAGGTGGAGGAAAATGGAGAGAATGTTAGTATTCGGTGGAGGATGACGTCAATCATCGAAATATTACTGGATTAAGCGTATTAATCGTATGTATTTGCAATATTTAAGTGTAACTAATTGCGAAACCAGTGGAGGAAAACGGAGAGGGGATAATTAAATCGTCGCCAAGAGCGGGCGCATGACCGCGTGATCGGTGTTTCACGACAGCGGAATACTCAATTACGTGGAGCTACAGCCAAAAAAGTAGGAGTGGGGGTACTCTATCTCGTCCCCTTATCTACTTATGGCGGTACTAGTTGTTTCGTTACTGGTGGAATGAGCCGTTTCTGTACTTGAAGGGTTTGGAATGTTAATGGATGTTGCTGATTCTGTGCTTGATGAATGTCTCGTCTGTAATTTTGTCAGTGGTGATTTAATTTGGATGTCTGAAAGAATTTTAACTTTTGGAGTTTGGGAAGTTTGAGGTTGATTTTGGGTTTGTGATGTTGTGGGATTATTTTGGATTTGTGGAATTGGAAAATCATTCTGGATTTGTAAAATTGGAGGATCGTTTCGGAATTGTGGTTCATCAGGAAAGGGGATTTCACATAGTGCTTCTAGAAAATCTAGAATTTCTTGATCAATTTCGCCAGGGTTGTTTATTACTGATTGAGTGTCTATCGGATTTATAAGAACTCTCGATAGGGCGTCCGCGTTTGTATCGTACTTACCCTTTTTATACTCTACCGTATAATCGTACTCCTCGAGTTTAAGTCTCCATCTCACGAGTTTTGAATTTGGTTCTTTAAGGTTGAATAACCATACAAGTGGTCTATGGTCCGTATAGATTGTAAATTTATGCCCAAACAAATAGGGTCTAAAATATTTACATGCCCAGACTATGGCAAGTAATTCCTTCTCAATCGTACTATATTTCTGTTCACTATCATTCAACATTCTGCTCGCGTAAGAAATAGGTTTATCATTTGGTGGTGTTCCCTGGGATAGAACTGCACCAAGCGCGACATTACTAGCGTCTGTAGTTAATACAAATGGTCTGGAAAAGTCAGGATATTGAAGGATGGGGTGGTTACTTAAAATATTTTTACATGTTTCGAAACTTTTGAGGAATTCATCAGTATGTATCACTTTAGCATTTTTCTTTAAACACTTTGTCATAGGTTTAGTCAGGTCCGCTAAGTTTTTAACAAAACGTCGATAGTATCCAAGTAGCCCTAAAAAGCTTTTTATTTCTTTTCGGGTACAAGGTATGGGAAACTTTTTGATAGCTTTTATTTTGTCGGGATTAGGTCGTACTCCGTCAGGGGTTATTACGTGTCCAAGATACTGAACTGCTCTATGTAAAAATTCAGACTTGTCTAATTGAATTTTGAAGTTACTAGAACGTAGTCTATCGAAAACTGCCTTTAACCTGGTTATGTGTTCCTCTAGTGATGTGCTATAGATAATTATATCATCCAAGTACACTAAACAGGATTCATTATGTAAGCCTCTCAGCACGTTATTCATCACTCTTTGAAATGTCGAAGGAGCATTTTTGAGTCCAAACGGCATTCGTTTGAATTCAAAATGTCCACTCTCAGTAGAGAATGCTGTTTTTGGAATATCCTCATCATCTACCTGAATCTGGTGGAAACCACTAGCTAAGTCTAAAGTCGTGAAATAATTTGCTCGGCCTAATTTATCTAAAATATCCGCTATGTTTGGTAACGGGAATTTATCGTCAATTGTCTTTTCGTTGAGCTTTCTATAATCAATTACTACTCTCCATTTTCGTTTTCCGGATGCATCAGCCTTTTTTGGTACTACCCAAATAGGACTGCTCCATGGGGAAGAACTATTTCGGATTATACCTTGATCTAACATTTTTGATATTTGATTTTTAACTTCTTGCTTGTGAACATACGGAAACCTATACGATTTAGTGAATACCGGGGTTTCATCTTTTAATTTGATTTTATGTGTTATGCTGTTTGTAAAACTGAGTGGGATTGATTCACAATAAAAAATATCGCGATAACTAAAACATAATTTTTGTATTTTTTCTTTCTCTTCTTTATTACAATGGTTAAGCCTGATATTTTTTAAATTTTGTTTTAAAAGGTTATCATGAGTTTGGTCTAATTCATTATCTATTTCCATTTTTTCAATAAAATTTACGTCTATCATATTTACTGGTTCTACTTCCAAAGGTTTCTTGAATGTAAGTTTTGCTGGTTCTTCATTACTATTTGTTACAGTAGTAATCGCAAAATTATCTAAAATGTTCACTAACGCTTTTGGCATTTCTACGCCTTCTCCGAATTTTTGATAATTTAAAATACCTATGTTACCTTCTTGTTTCACAGGAATTTTCACAACTTGTTGAGCACGGGGTTGAACTACATATTACACAATATGAGAGTACATTGGATTTTTCCACGGGTGTTTCAATTTTTTGATTAATTTTAATAGATATTTTCGCATGTGGAGTTGTCATAGTTTTTTCATGCAAATTCACATTAGCATTTAACTGTTTTAATAAATCTACGCCAATTAAACCATCGAACTCATCGCTAAACTTAAAAATGTAAAATTTGTGATTTTGATGTACATTAAAAATTTTGAAAACTGGTATTGTCACAATTTCTGAATGATAACTGATACCATGAGCTGTTTGAATATTAAAGTCTTCGCCAATGATATATTTCTTGTAAAATGTGTGTGCTATTTTGGGGGTCATTAAACTTTTATTGCTACCAGTGTCTATCAAAAATTTAGCATTAATTTCGGGAATGTGTATGTATGGTAGATTATCTTTAAGAACATTAAGTTGTATTACGTCTGGTAGTTTGGATCGGGAACCTGGTGAAAATTTGAATTTTCTACAGGTTGTGTTTCGGTGTTTTCAGTTTGATAAGCGTATTCGTTATAATATTCGTTGGGCCGTACTGAAGAGTCCCAATAGGACGAAACCGGTCTGCGGATTGCTGTGCACATTCACACCATGCAGGCTTCTATTCTTCTTGTTCATACATTTGTGAATATTCGTCTTGGTTACCTGGGGGGATCATACAGTGCCCGTCTAAAGTCCGTTCCCCCCCTACTAATTTTTGAACCATTTGAGGTACATCAATGAAATTCGGCACAAGGTAATCACAGGTCACAATATATTTTTTGACGTAACAATGGCAGCTGTCAGTCTCAAGATGGCGGTCGAGCGCCATTTTGAAACAAAATTTTAAATGGGAGGGAGGGTCATGTGACACCTCGTTTTAAAGGTCTTATCGAGTGCAATATCATACTAAAATATGTCGTCGATGTCTTTTGTTAAATTTTTAAATTTTAACATTTTTCTAACGAAATTTTATTCTAATTTGTAGTGAAATTTCTTAATGAAGTCGACCAATGAGAGGAGAAAAGAGAGTTTATTAAGGAAAAACTACCGTTAGATGGTAATTTCTTCCACCTTCTCCAAAAATCAAAACCGCTTCAAATTTATCGTCTAATCTACGAGCCATGGTCACACTTTTCCTAAATGAAGGAACTAAACATGCCACATTTGACAAGTAGAAAACAAGATGTTACCGCGACAACGATTTTTTTTTCTCATACAAACGTGATTGAGAGCAACATTCATGGTTATTTAGAAATTTGATTAGCCACCATTTTGTAACGTTTTCAGGTATCGACGCCATATTTTAGTATGATATTGCACTGGATAAGACCTTTAAAACGAGGTGTCACATGACGCCCCTTCCCATTTAAAATATTTTTTCAAAATGGCGCCCGACCGCCATCTTGAGACTGACAGCTGTCATTAATACATCAAAAAATATCTTGTGACCTGTGACTACCTTGAACCGAATTTCATGGATGTACCTCAAATGGTTCAAAAATTAGTAGGGGGGAAGGGACTTTAGACGGGCACTGTATATGTTTCCTGATAGAAATTAGTATTATCAGTTTCAAAGGGATTTTCGAATTCTTCATTTACATTTTGAGCATACAATTCCGTAGATATGAATTTTGGAGGTGGATTATGTTGTACTCGAGTTGGAACACGAGAATTTCCAGATGTTGTGTCCATTGGTTCAGGTTTGAATGTACCAGAATTAGGACGATTGAAATTTTGATATGACCTTTGATTTTGATTATTAAATTGATAACGTTGAATCGGAAATGCATTTGGTCGAAAATTATTTCGGTTGTTTGGGTTAAAGAAATTGTTTGGTCTTTGAAGTGGGAAAGCATTTGGTCGGAAATTATTTTGGTTGTTCGGATTAAAGAAATTGTTCGGTCTTGGAAATTGATTTTGAGGGAAAGATGGTCTACTAAATGTGTTCTGAAAATTTGGGAAATTAGGTTTGAATAATTGTGTTTGTGGATTACTGTTACCAAAGGTATAATTTGGTGGTGAGAAATTATTATAAGACTGGGGTCTATAGAAATTCGGTTTGGTAGGGACCATACGTTGTGTTGGTCGGAATTTTGTCTGAGTATTTAAAGTGTTAGACATATTTTGTGAATAGAGAAAGTTTTCTTCCTCGATAAGAAGACTCATAGCCTTCTCAAGACTATCAGGGTTCCGTAATCTTATATTATTTTGAATTTGACCGCTGAGACCGAAGATAAAGGTTTTTAAAGCCAATTCGTTATAATTTTCTAAGCGAACACGTTTTTCCTCATTCGTAATTGGAAGTGTGTTTAACTTGGAAATAATTAAACTACGGGCATCCTGACATCGCATGCCAAAATTATATGGTGCCTCATTTTTGGATGGTTTTAGCCCAATTAAATCCTGGATCAAACAGTCTACGTTACGCTGATCACCAAAACTTAATAATAATGGATCTTTAATTTCTTGCCAACTTGTTAATTCGGTCCTTGACCCAATTAAAGAAAGCGCTCGCCCGGTTAACTTACCGAGTATAGCTAATAAAATATAGCCATTTATTGGATCCGCATTATTTCTTGGATTAGAAAATGTAGAAATTAAAGTTTCACATGTTCTAATGAAAATTGAAAGCGTATACGGATTACCATCATAGTGTGGTATCGTATCCACATGTAATTTCAATAATTGATAATTTGTGTTACCTGCAGCTTCGTTTACTGCCATCACTGAACTATCACTGTCACTTGCACTTATTCTTTTAAATCTATGAACTATTTCTTCAATATCAACTTCTGTCATAAATTTCTTAATTAAATTGAAACCGTCACTTTTACACTACTTAAATATTTTATTCTATTTTAAAACTTTACTTTATTTCATTGAAAAAAATTGACTTTACTTTAATTCAGTTACTTAATTATCTTTCTTTATTATTTCTCTTAATTATTATCTCTCAAAAAAAACAAACTTAAACTAGGAATTGGAAAAAATAGGAAACGAGTACTTACAGTAGCAAACTGATCATTTCTAGTGTTGGCGATGTGGTCCTCGACCTGGATCTGATGTCTGCTTGCGTTCTTCTTCAATCGCGACGATGCTTGTTCACGAAAGTCCAATTTCACCAAAATTTTGAATGTGCTAACAAAACGTTGAAACGTACCGGAAAATTCGATTTTTGTAATTTTACCGATTAGCACATAAGTCCTAACTGCTCTCTAAATACAATGAGAGCTTTAAAGTAAATTAATCTTCATCAGCACAAGCATATCTTGAAGAGATACCAAGTGCGCTTTTATGATGACAGAGCGCTGTCTGCATCACGTAACTAGAGTTTGAGAAATATTTACCTAAGTGCATAACAAACCCATCAAAATTGTATTTGAACTATAAATATTTAATGTATTTCAAATAATTCGCAAATAATTCCCAAAGCCCTGTAAATAATTATCGAATAGTATTGCTCGTCTTATTCCAACTGAAACACCCTGCATACAATTTACAGGAAGTGATAAATAAATACATGTGCATAGGGCTTCCAGTGGAATGTTTGGCGGAATTTGAAAATTATGAATTGTGTAAATAACCAAAATGTCGGGCCACAATGTAAACTTACAGAGTAGAATCTTGAAATTTCGCAAAATTGTTTCGTAAAATTCAAAAAATCTATTTTCTTATAGTTTCTGTTCATTAAGGAAGACAGTTCTGTTCTAGCGAAAATTTCCATTTCTTCAAACCGATTCAGCGCCAAATTTCTTAAGGCTACTGCTGGTTCATAGCCCAAAAATTGCAATAAAACCGAATAAAACTTTGGTATGCATAGGGATTTTCACTTCAATTTCTTCGTGGATTTTCGGCCAAAAATTGTTTGTTTTGACCATATTCAGCACAGTTGCTGCTGTGCTGCAGTTATCGCCCGAATTATCATTTTCTCGGTCTAGTCGTAATTCATCTTCGTCCTCCATTTCTTCACGCGCTTCTCCGAAAATGTCTCCGAAGCACGCACCCAATTTGGCCTGCATACAGGTACTGCTGATTATCTGTTCTCTGACTCCAAATTTCATAAGTCGAATAAAATTGAGTAGTAGCAATATAATTTAGATTTTAGATGTATCCAGCTAACACGTTCCCCGACTCATACCAAACGCGACTACGCACTACGCTCGGACTACCGAGGGGACTACTCGACACTTGATAATAAATTATTATACCACCCGATATAGCAATATATTGTTACGGAATACCCAGGGGAATACACCTGTTAGGACGACTATGATAGTGCCGTTTAGAGTGCATAATTTCTTTATGTAACCAGAATGCGTTATGGGGCTTTGTTTGGCTAAATTCGGGCTAATTCTTTCACCGCAACACGTGTTGTTAACTATTTTTATAGAGATATCCGCAGGTCAAACCTATCTTGCTGCCGTTTTTTGAAGTGAAACTTCTTTTGCCTCGGTAGAGTAAGTTGTAAGTTCCTATGTTGGCAAATGCGAGCGTCGCGAAAAGTGAAACGAATGGAGGGGAGCAGTCTGAGAAGACGGGCAGAGAAGAAAGGGAATATCGAACGCCCCACTCTTTAGCCACGCTCTTTCTCTTGCTTCGCGCTGTTTCTCTCAGGCAAGCGTCAGTAAAGCGAGGACACAGCGTTTCAGTTCTCGTGACGCCACAAAGCGCTTGGTTAGAAGCATTAAAATTCGATTTAATCTTTCATTATTATTATTTTGATACGGTCAATATTTATTATCGATTTTTTGTGTACTTATTTGAAGTGCGATTGGTAGTCTATAAATTAATAAGTTTTAGATTTGAGGGAAGACATGGAAGTTGATGAATAAAGATATATTTGAAACTCATAAATGCATTCACTCCAATCATCTGTTTACCCTACAAATTTTTCATTCCTCTAATGACGTTGAAATTTCATTTCTATCGCGTGTTTTTTATTCTAAAGTTTATTGTAATTTAAATAATTTTGCTTTGGATGCGTTTGTCTGGTCTCCGTCACAAAAGGGATTTGTTTAAAGAAAATCCGCGATTACTATAAGTTTACTATATTATTTATTATTTGTATATCACTGTTTTAATGTAATCTTAATCATTTGTTCACTGTAAAAATCGGTACATAGTCATTTGTAATTTTAGTCACTAATAAACTTGTTCAATTTTGAAATAGGTACGTTACAACATTTTAGGCGCAATCGCAGCAGAGTGCGACCATAGGGTATTCCCCTGTAACTAGCAATAATGGGGTAACAATAATACAAATGCCTCTTCGATGCTGGATGTAAAAGGTTCTTATTTTGTCTGTAAGTAGGCCAGTAGGTATTACATTCAATCAATAGGTACTTAAATATGTCCGCTTATTATTCATATATTTTCCAATCCTAAGAATTCTCGAAAAAATTCAATGAAAAATTTCAAAAAAATTTTCAAAATCTCTAATTAGGACATTAGCACGTTATTGGGTGCAGAGTACACGGTATTTCCCACATATTGCATTCTTATTGCATACGTATTGCAACCTATTGCATACTTATTGCAAGTTATTGCAACCTATTGCATACTTATTGCAGCCTATTGCATACTTATTGCAACTTATTGCATTCACAAGTGTCCCGCATATTGCATAAGTGATTAGCACCCCGCACAACACTTGAAATACTGGTGGGGATATCGGTCGCTCGGTCTCTTTTCAACTGGCGGAGATCGTATGAGTGAGGTCGTGCACTCGATCAGGTGTTTCTTTAACGCAAATAAGAAAATTGCCTCTGCATCATTTCGATGGACGCTGAGCGCTGTTCGCAGTCGTAGTCTCGTAGTTCAACGTCGCACCCGTAGGGAGAATGGTTTTTTGCCGTATTAAATCAAACGCAATTAATTATTTAAGAATATTCTATGGGAATATTCTGTGGTGCACCTACGTTTTAAGTATAATTACTACACCGATTCACCACTACGTAAAATTCGTGGAGCCTAGCCCACGGGTTCAACTAGTTAAAATTAAATATCGGAAATGTAATGCTATAGACCTGTGTTGTTTACCTCTTGCACCTGTATATCAGTGAAAGAAAACCACTAATCCATCAAAAAAATAAGGCATTAATCGCGGTATTTCTAAACCTTGTAATGCAGTGAAAATTGCTCGGTCGCTTGGAGTCTTAAACAATGCTACTCCTCTGGTTTCTACCTAAGAGGCTAAAATTTTTGAAATCTGGATAATTCTGGATACATTGTTACAAGATCACTCAACATTTTAGTTTAAGGGCTTTCGTAGTTTTGGAGATAATCACTATAATCATTATTCATTTTCGTGGAAATGTAGTTAAAGGTGTTGCCCGGGACTCGATAATAAAATGAATCTGTTTTATTAAGAAACGCACACTGACTGCGTTTGTAAAATAGGCAACATGAGTTAGCCGTATATTCACAATAAAATTGCGCGTCTCGGAATAACATTTTGTGAGTATTGTGAATACGGTTAACTCACGTTTGGTTCGTAAAAATAGGTTTGATCATTTTCAAGATGTGTGCACAATAACATCTTTGCCTTAGTAAACTCATGGTATATCCCATCCTTAATGGAACTTGAAGAGCATCAATAAATCTCTGTGTTAGAGATTCTAATCCGAATAAAAATATTCATAGCTACATTAAAATTGAAGGTGTGAGAAGTAATACAGTTTTAATTTAACTGCATATTGTTTCTATTTTTATGAACTGATAAACTGACATGTAGATACCTACCTATCATTTGCACGTAGAGTTTAAGTTAAGTGGTATAATAACGAACATGACTTAGTTACCTATATTTACTCCAATTTCTTGTAGCGACTTCACTTTTGCTAACTTATCTTTTATTACCTTTTTTATTAAGTATTGTTTAGTTATTACTTCTTTCTATCTGAAAGCAAATATTTGTGGCACATATTTTCAATTAAATTTACTTGTATTTTATGAACGTAAAATAGTAGGTAGATATAGTACGTGTTTTTGGTTGTTTTCGGGCAGTTAAGTTTTTGATTAAGAGTGATTGCTGGCATTGAATGAACTTATCTCATCCTTAATACCGCTCTATTTAAAAAAGATTAAAAGCAAAAAATACAGGTATGTTATTACACTTTTATGAAATTAATCAATAGTAATATTTATGTATTTCACAATTTATTGCAAGTAGCGTTATTCCAGGATAGATTTTTTTAAATAAAATTAGACATTCTAAGCTGCTACTAATTTGTAACTGAACATCAAATAATCTTAACACATCAGTCGCACACCAGATCAAATCTGGGGTCATGACTCGTGGCGGGCCATAAGCGGATAAGGGAAAATAATTCTAACACCGAATACCGTTTAAACAACGTAAGTATAGTTTCCGACATCCAGGACCAGGACCTGAAAATTATTTCCGGCTCTGTTTCGGTTTCGTTCAGAACTAAGTACGTAATTTCGGTTTTCGGTTCGTTTTCCAGTTATTTCCCAATTTAACCTTCAGATTCGGTTACGGTTAAATATGGTTACGGTTTTATTTTGGTTAAAACACAAGAGATTCAGGAAAATTAATTCTCAAAAAACACTCTCCAGTGCTAGATAGATTATACGTCCTAAAATAAAACATTGAACCAAAGTGAAATTTACGTACTTATATGTGTACCAATCATCTAATTTTTGAAGTATCAAAAATTCGCCAACCACACGTAAGACGAAACATTCCAATCTCATTGTGATCCTATCTATAGATTATTTGTTTCCGCTTGTTTCTCCTCGCTCCACCGGCACCGGCAAGTAAACGAAAATATCTATTTGTACCTGCGTACAACTGTAAGTTAGTGTCAAGGTCAACTAATCTGTCTGTACCGAAAAGGAACTAAGGAACCATCATCATCATCATCATCATAAAGTTTTCAGTTCGAAGACTGGTTGGACGCGTACCTCCATCCTTTCCCACCCTGAGCTAACCTACGCATTTCCCCAAAATTTGAACATCTTACATCCCTAACTATTTGGGAGCAGTAGTCTAATCTGGGCCTACCCCTACCTCTTTTTATTTCTATCTGACTCTAGTTTTTCGCAAACTAAGCCTTCGTGCCTCATAAGGTGTCCGACCATTCTGTCTCTCCTATTCCTTACTGTCTTCCATAAATTTCGCTATTCTCCAACGCTTTCTAATACCTCTCTGTTGTTAACCTTACCTATCCACGGTATCTTCATCATGCGTCTAGCACCACATTTCAAATGCTTCTCCTATCGTCCAAGTTTCGCACCCGTACAATGCCGTATTCCATACATACATTTTTAAGAGCTTCTTCCGAGAGTCTACATTTATCGTTTCCGAGCATAATAGTTGTTTCTTTTTATTAAATGCAATTCGGCCCTGCGCTATTTGGTTTATATCTCTAGAGCTCCTACCATCTTGAGTTATTTGACTTCCAAAATAGCAGAAATCTGAGACTTCCTCTATCTTCTCGTTTCCAATTTGTATTTTCGTTTTAGTTCTATTTCAGGCCCCCCACACACCAAAATTTTGGTTTTCTTTTTATTGATCTTCATACCATAGCCCTCTGTCAAAACCATTTCCATTTAGTTCAAAGCCCTTCCTAATTCTTCTTTACTGGATGCTAATACTGCTGTATAATCCTCGAATCTGAGCGTATTAATAGTTTGACCCTATTCTGTCTTTAACAATATTAATCGCATCTTCGAAATATAAATTGAAAACTAGAGGCGATAACGCACATCCCTGCCTCACTCCCTTTTGTATATCTACTTCTCTATGTTCCTGCTCAAATTCTATAACTGCCGTTTGCTCTTTGCATAGATTATGAATTATTCTTCTATCCCTAATATTTCATCCCTACATTTTTGAGCACTTCGAACATCTTCTTCCATTTTACATTGTCGAAGACTTTTTTCAAATCTACAAATCCTATATGTATAGGCGCTCTTTCCCTTTTCTATTGTTTTTTCTATTATTATCCGACCCGTAAAGTTAGTTTGGCCTCGCGCGTTCCCCTATTTCTTTTAAATCCGAACTGATCTAATGTTTCTTCCGCCCTTTTCTCCATCCTTCTTTGCACAATTCTAGTTAAGATTTTTGACACGTAGGAAGTTGACTGATCGTTCTAAAATTTTCACACTTATCCGTGCCTTTCCTTTTTGGCAAAGCTAGTATTATGTTCCGTTTGTAATCTTCTGGAATCTCGCCTGTCAGGTATATGCGACTAACTAGTTTAAATAAACGATCTATTACCACTTGACCTGCGCACTTTAGGATTTCTGCCTGTAAGCCATCTATACCTGCTGCTTTATTGCTTCTTAAACTTTTTAGTGCTAGCCCAAACTCTTCTCTCATTGTAGGACACCCTAGGTTGTCCTCCTCTACACTGATTTCGCTTTCTAATATATCTCGTACTTCCTGTCCCGCATATACGAGTAAGTTTCCCAAATATTCTTTCCACCTATCTGCCTTCTCCCCGCTTCCGGTTAGGATATCTCCAGCCTCTTTTCTAATGTTTTTGATACTAGATCCAATTTCTCTAAAATTTCTCCTAATTATTGTATATGCTTCATCAGTCTTTCCTGCTTCGAACTTATCTTTCACTTCTTTGCATTTATTATCGATCCATTGCTCTTTCGCTTGCCTACATTTCCGAATAATTTCCCACTTGATCGTCTTATATCTTTGTTTGCCTCTTTCATCTAACCTATTTTCATATTTTCGCCTTTGCTCTATTGGACTCACAATATGTTTTGTTATCCAGCGTTTTCTACTTTCATTCTGTTTATGACCCAAAATATCTATAGCTGCGGAATCCAAACTATTTTTAATGCAATTACAATCTGCCTTTATGTCCATAACCATATTTTCACCCGCGCCCTTTAGTACTTCGTTTGTCTTTTTCTCGAACTTATCGCGCGTAACATCATCTTTTAGTTTCTCTAAGTCAAGATACCTTCTTCCACTTCGTTTTTTCAAAATCTTAAATTTAATATTGGCCTTCATAACCACTATGTTGTGATCACTATCTATATCTGCTCCTGGATAGCATCTGCAGACCCTAACTTGATTTCTAAATCTTTGCCTAACAAGAATGTAATCTATTTGATGTATTCCTAGGTCCCCTGGCATTTTCCATGTATAGCGCCTCCTAACGTGATGTTGAAATATAGTGTTCGCGACGGTTAGATTATGTTTATTGAAAAAATCTATCAGTCTAACTCCCCTGTCGTTCCTATTACCTAATCCAAAGGAACCGATTATACTATCTTCTCCCTCTGTACCTACAACTTCATTAAAGTCTCCTACAATTATTAAATTTTCATGCCCCTTCGCAGACTCTAGCACATATTCGATATCGCTATAAACTGCCTCTACAGCCTCATCACTATGTGCGCGCATGTGTGAGTAATCGAGAGGTTGTTTGTACCTGCTCCCAGTATATTCGCCAAATTTTATGTTTAAAAATTCCTAAAATTATCTATTTTGGTACACATATGTGTGTGTGTATAAGTTGGATAGCTGGAATCAGGTTTTATCGGTAAAGTGTAACGTTTAACAGTGGTTTTCTTCGAATACCAATTTTGCCGTTTTTGCAAAACTTCAGAATCATAGTGCCGTACAGCTGATAAAAATAAGTCAAAGAATATGAGGTCAACGGTGAAGGGCGATGATTTAAGCAGTGAGGTACTATATGCCAAATGATTAGTAAGAGAATTGATGAACGGTTTAATAAAATCGATGCGACCCTAGAAGCCTTCATGAAAGAATTGAAGTTAAATATAGAAAGAATCGATGGTTTGGAATTAAAGTGCGATTCTCTTGAACAATATAGCCGCCAACACAACATACGTAACTTTGGAATAAATGAAATTCATAATGAAAGTGATACTGATACAGAAGAGCTTGTGTTGGATCTGTTGAATAATAAACTTGATCTCAAGGTGTTGCCGGTGGGTGTTAAACAGTGTCATAGATTTGACTCGAATGCGCTACCAACTACTGTTGAGGAAAGCTGGTCGTAAATATGGTGCTGATAAGGTATGGTCACTTAACGGAAAAATTTAGTTTGTAAGGCAACCAGAAGAAAGTTATTATATGTGCAGAAGACCTACGAAGTGTTAATTATTGACGTTAGGTGTCGCGATGTACATTACATTCTATTTCTCTATTTCGATTTTTTGAACTACATCAGTGGTACTCACTATTTATTTCACGGTTTGGAATTTGTACATTTTTTACATCTTGTTTTTGCTGCAAACCTCAGTTTCTTTGAAATGTTTTTGGTATTTATTTGTGCTACTCTTTTGCCTGTCGAAAATATAAATGCTACTATTATATCGATAGAGTTCTAAAATTTTTTGCTGCGCTGCTTTACTATGAATTTTTGTGTTTTTTTCTACATATGTAGGTATGTTAATTGTGAAACGCATATATTTCGTATTGTATAGGGATGCGGGTGCAATCCATATTTTGTTTCTATTTTTTGATTTACTTATTGCAAATTGAGTTTATTTGTTTTTCTTTTCTTTTTCTATCGTTATCTTTTCTTCCCTTGATCTCTTCCCTGTCATTTCTTTTAGATAATTATTATCAATGTTTTTCCCTCTTTTTACTGTTTACTTCGTGTTATACACATTCATATACAGGGTGTTTCAGAAGGAATGGTACATACTTTAGTATGTTATAGTATCGCTCATTTTGAACAAAAATTCACAGATTTCGCAACCCTTGCAACCATCGGGACATTGGAAATGATAACCATAAATAAAACATAATTAGGCAACTTTTTATCGTGGGAAGAATAGTGTACATAACTCGACGGAAAGTGTATTTCCTTTAAACTCGCGTGATTTATTTTTTGCACTCGGTTACGCTTCGTGCATAAAATTTCACCCTAATATGAAATTTGTCACTTTCTATGCTCGTTACGGAATATACTATTTTACGTCATGTTCTCCGGGCATACTCATACTGTGCACACTTCACAATATAGTAGCGTTGATTGAGGGAATTCCCTCAATCAACGATAGTAGGCTCTCGGCTCTCACCACTCGAGCGCTGCGTTATCTCAGTATGCGTCATTATGACCTCGACACTTTCGTGTCGGTGGCCTTGGACAAAAATCGTAACGAACATTAACATTTCCAATGTTAAAAAGTTCATATGAACATGTGCCCAACTTTCAATAGTTACAGCCAGTGAATTACTGCATAAACGAATTTATTACTTCATTAATACTGATAACTAACATTTAATATACAAAATAAAGTAGGTATTAGGTATTGATTTCCACAACAATGTTTTCCTTCTTTTTACTGTTTACTTCGTGTTATACACATTCATACTTTTCATTTATTTACTTTTATTATATTATGACACTGTGCATTGCTCAAATTAATGGAAGATCCCTTGTAGCCTCTTTCATCGTCTTGCTAATCACGAAAATCAAAATGACTATGACTTGGTTTGTTTGAGCGAGTCCTGGCTGCATGATGGCACTGACGATGCTTCTGTCACTTCATGGTCATACATTAGTTAGATCCGATCGTGTTGGTAGAGGTGGTGGTGTTGCCATGTACATTCGAGATATCCTGAAATTTACAATAATTTCAAGAATTTCTAACGTTAACTTTGAATACTTGGTGGTATTTGGTGGAACTGACCATGTGATTGGCATTGTATATAGACCTCCAGGGTGAGTACAATGAATTTCTGAACTGTTTTGAAGATTTGCTTGTTGCTGTTACTTCCAAGTTTTGCAGCGTCCTCTTTGTTGGTGATTTTAATGTAAATTTATTGCATTTCACTAACATGTCCGAGAATTTGTTAGCTTTGGCCGAAACTTTCAATTTAGCCCAAATTATTAACCAGCCCACTCGTATCACCTATTCTTCGTTTTCGTTAATTGATTTAATTTTTGCAGTCAAGTCTGAGGTGTGTGGTGCTGCGGTGATTTCTGATCATTTTCTAATATACCTACTGTTAAATCAATTGTGTCTTTGTGCTGTGTGAAATTCCTAGTTTTATTTATCGTTCGCTGAGACATAGATACTATTCGCATCAATTCAGATATTGCTTCATTGCCGTGGCACTCTATACTTCGAACAGGTAGCATTGATGGTAAAGTTGATATTTTATATTCTTTTATCCTCTTTCACACTCCTCTTCGTGTTTATAAAAGACGTAAGACACACGCCCTGGATAACAGACAACGTCAAATTTATGATGAAATTAAGAGACAGCGTTGAATAAATTCAAGAGGGCTGGACTCCTTTCAATTGGTCTTATTACAAACGACTCAGAAATATCACTGCTTCTACTTTGCGTTCTGAGAAGAAAGCATATCTGAATTTTAAATTCCAGAACTGCTCAGTTAAGGAAAAGTGGGCGGAGCTCGGTAAACTTCATATTCTAAAACGTAAGTCGCGTGATTTAGGTACCTCTGAAATTGAGCAATATCGACAATCTTAATAAGTACTTATTCTTCTATGTTGCCCGTTTATTTTCACTGAATGCATACGCAACTCATATTTTCCGACAGTCTGGAAGCGTGCATTCATCTTCCTAAGGTTGTCGCACCTTCGGAATTTAGTGATCTCCGATCCATAAGTATTCTTCCTGTCCTTTCGAAAATATTCGAGAAAATTCTTGAGATTCGGCTGCGTGTGCATTTACACACTTTTAATATACTACTCTTGAGGCAGTCGGGTTTTCGGCGGGGTCATAGTTGTGCTTTGGCTTTGTCGGACATTACAGATAATATTTTTCGCGCTTTAGACCATAACAAAATTGGTGTTTTGGTTCTAATTGATTCTTCCAATGCCTTCGCCATGCTGAACCATAACATTATGATATCATTTTGTATCATGTTCGTCTTGCCCCCGAACCTCTATCATTTCTATGCATGCAGATAATACTCAACTTTATCATTCTTTCGAAGCTACAGATATTCGCAATGCATATTATGTTCTCGTGTACCTATACATATAGTTAGTGTTTCCAAACAACATTTATTAAAGATTAATTCCAAAAAAACCTTGTGCTATTGTGTTTGGGTGAAGGGTCCATGATGACCATGGCAAACGATAAGACGATAAGGCGATAAGACGATACCGTAGTACCTTTTACGAGCTGCGTTAAAAGTTCGGGATTACTCATCGATACTAACTTCCGTTTTACTCAGCATATTAACTTTCTGTTACAGAAGGCTTACCTTGCATTGAAACTCGTGAATGGGCAGAGGCATTACCTCAATTTGAATACGAAGAGGACGTTGTGTGACTCACTTGTTCTGTCTCATTTCAACTTCTGTGATTCTGTCTATGCTCCCTGTCTCTCGTGTCGTGATAAATTTCGTATTCAGAAAGTTCAGAATTCATGTTTTCCTTTAATGTTTGGAATTCGAGCACGTTCACACGTCTGTCATAAACTAAAAGACGCGAAATGGCTGAATATGTTCAATAGACGTCGCCTTCACATGGTCTGCTTCTTTCTTTGGATTGTTCGGTTCCAATTGCCTATGTTATTGTATAATGAACTTGTTTTTCGAACTGATGTGTCTGGCGTTGCCACTCGTCGAAAGTCGCTAATGCTCACGCAAGGAAATATTTAAAAGATCATTTTCATACAATGTTAATTGTGTCCTGTTTAAATCACTTTCACTCATTTCTAACTCTTTCTTTCTTTTTTCCACTTCCTTTTCTTTTACTTTTTCTGTTTCTCTTTTTGTCTTGTTTTTCTTTGTCGCTTGTTCTCCCTTCGGATACGTTTTTAATTTCTAATATATTTTTCCAGTTTTAGTTTAATTTAATTTAATTTATTTTATTTTGCATATTGGCCTGCATGAAAGATCAGGCTCTGTGATTGCTGCATTACAGATGCCTGAATGTAGGCGATCTAACACCAATTTCGATTTCGTGTAGGATTTGATTTTTTTGTAATTCATTCATTAATAAATTTATTAATGTTATTATTATTATTCATAATGGTTTCGGTAGTTGGATCAGTATCGTGTCGGATTTCACATCCTATGTGTCATTCTCTTTTTCATCTTGCGTTGAAGTTTCTCTTTAGCAGTCTTCCAATTTGTTGGCTTAGTGATCAGCAGCTGGTGTGACGTTTGATTCGAAATGGCGTGCGTGGTGTCACAGACGAAATTAACTTATAGACGGTCCATCTATGCGGTAAATTCGTTGCGCGGACTTGGAAACGGAACGAACCGCCATATTGCTTTCTCTCCAACTTTAATCTCTTAGCTTCGCTAGATACCGATTGATGTCGCTCGTCTCTTATCTAAATATTAACACCATGAGCGCAAGCTTTCACTAATAGATTATCCGACATTCCTACTTTAACCAATCCTCTAATCCTGCCATATTCTCAATACATAAAAATTTCTGAAAATGAATAATAGTAGCGAGACTACAGGCAGCCAAGTTTGATGGTTTATGAATGTGCTAAACAGTATTCTATGCTGTGCTATTGTTTAGCATATTCATGAACCATTAAAGTCAGCTGCCTGTAGTCGTGCTACTTTTATTTATTTTCGGGCATTTTTATGTGTTGGAAACACGGCAAGAATAGAAAATTGGTTGAAGTATATAGGAATGTCGGATTAACTATTTGTACAAACTTGCACTAGCGGTGTTAATATTTAAAAGACAGACGAGCGACATCAATCGGTAGCTAGCGAAACTAATAGATTACAGTTGGAGAGAAAGCAATATGGCAATTCGTTCTGTTTACAAATCCGCCAAACGAATTTACATAGATCAGCCGTCTGTAAGTTAATTTCGTCTGTGGTGGTGTCTAACGGGTTAAGATGTACAATCGTTTTCCAAATTCTCAATCAGTTTCTAAGCTTTTCTACTATTGTTTCATATCAAAATCTATAATGAGTTTCGTCCATTAGTAAAATGGCAACACAGCATATGACGAGGGCTCATGAATATCTATGAAATCGAAACTCACACGTGTAGTTCGTTTTACACATATTCCGAGGCGACAGAGACCTATAATTATTAAACACATTTATGTATCAAATTACTGACTGAAACTCACTTCGGCCTAACGGCCTCTGCTCAGTTGGCAGAGGACTGACATATTTCCCCTTCTGCTATATTTTTAGATCTTGTGGCACTTCGGTATGGTAAGGTTTTGAAAATTCACAATCTCCGTAACTTCGCTTGCCGTTTGATTGTGATCGTCTCTTTTCAATGTTCTAATAGTGACTCAATTTGAAACAAATTAGTGTTTTCAATTTTTTTCGATATTACATTCAGTTTTCAAATAAAGTTCGATAAATTGTAGTAATCCAACGACATAAATACAAAGTGACTCCAGTTACTTTTGGAACATAATTCTAATTTTTATATGACGGAGGGTGAACTATTTTAGAGCTCGGAGTGGAAAGAAACAGCTTCGTCCATAAAAAATTATGTTTTCAAAAATCTATCGTCCTTTCACGGTCTGCGATTTCCATGTAAGTTAATTTTAAAACAAACCACTAAGCATAATAAATGCCCCTTCGAAAGTAACTGTGTTACAGCATTCGTTACTTAGGGTGAGTGTATTCTGCTCTGTGTATGGTTGTTTTCACATTACATATTTGCCGACACGATATCATCACGACACCGACACCGATGCCGTCGGTCGCTATATCTTAAAACTTACCGACTGCCGTCACACTTACCACATATCGGTGCCGTGTCGATGCCGGCATAGACATGCCGCTGTTCTGTAGCCGCCCCCTCGAAGTTGGTCCAATTCGCTGTATTTACGAACGATACCCTAGTAAAAAAATAATAATTTGAATGTGCACACAACATGCAACAAGTGTGTATCGGGCCAACTTCAAGGAGGCGACGATAAAACGCCGCATGCCTTCGCCGACATCGACACGACACCCATATATCGGTGAGTGTGAAGACAGTCCGTAGGTTTACAAAAGAATTAGCACATCGTGGTATCCCACTTAGGATTCAATCCAAGATACCGCCCCTGGCTGGAGTCGAGTTCCTACCCGTATCGGTAAATGTGAAAATCTCATGCCGGTGTCGTATTGGTGCCGTTGTCGTGTTATTCTAGTGCCGGTAACGGTGTCGGTAAATGTGAAAGCGGCTTATGTGGGCTACCATTATGTGTAATGTTTCATTATCAAATGAAGTTGCATCAAATACAACCAAGAGTTACATAAAATGCGTAATAAATAAACTTGAGAGAAAATCGTAGTTATACATACTCGTATTCTACTTTTAAACTAAGTAACATTCCATTATTAATAACATTTATTTTTACAGGGTTAATAAGCAACTTGCGCATATGAGGAAGAGTGTTTATACGTGAACGTTTTTGCTGCTATGGAAGGAGCTTCCAAAAGAACAAAGAAACCAAACCCGAGGGAACATGCAAATCCTCTATCAGCAGTCACATTCGCGTAAGTTATTCATACAATAAATTATGCCATTACGGTGGAAGTAGAATACAACAGAATAGATATACCTAATTCGTTAGTCAGTGCCGAATAGCGAATGCTCGTGTTATATTATATTATATTACATTACATTAATTACATTACATTACATCGCATTACATTACATTTCAAATTTCAGCAGCCACCTTAACAGGAAGTACCGATGCCGCATGATGCGACGCTACATGTAAAATCTCCAAGTGCATGTCAGTAAGTTCTGGCCAACCAAATTGTGTCATTTTCAACGTTAACAAGCTTGTAAACGGTCTGTATCTCTTAATTTGACATTCGCAAAACAAACTTCAAACGGCAAATATATGCCATCCGAGATATTGCGTGCAGCGCCGCAACGATGCCACAGTGGCACCAAGTGTATTTGCAAAAAATAATCGTCTATACTCACTTTATCCCACCAAAAAAATCCATCATTTATTTCTGAATCACCCTGTATAGCTCTTAATGTATCCCTACTTGCCTACCCATACACTCTCGACAGACGATATAAAGGCAGGATTATTATGTGCCCTTGCAGCGCCTATGCAGTGTACCGCGGTAGATTTGAGTACCTACTGAACATTTGGAATTCCCTGCTTCCTCACTATATACAGGATGATTCCCCAATATTTGGAGATGCTGTTTAGGAGGCAAAAACGAACAAAAAAGACTAATAATCACATGGTCAAGTATCAACTAATACTGAGATATTATTGATAATCGAGTTGATAATAGTCTTCACCCATGTGAATTAATCATATCACCATTGATGCCGATTCAGGCCTTTGTTTATGCAACAAAAGTGAACACAAGAGAGGCACTGCTCGATCGAATTATCAATTGCGTAAGAGTCATAAGAGAAAATCACTGCGCCCTCCAACCTCCAACGAGCTATGTACTCGTGCAATCTATGAACGAGCTGATGCCATGCATCGAGGTGAACGGTGGTATTTTTGAGAATTTAATTAAGTAATTTATTTTTTGTATTTTTCTGTAATCGACGTTGTAATTTTCAAATTGAAGCATTTTTCCCACTAATGTATTATATATAATTAATTCACTTAAGTAAAGGCTATTTTCAATATCTCACTAACGGTTGATATTTGACCATGTGTTTAATAGACTTTTTGTTCGTGTTGATCTCCTAAATACCTTCTCCAAATATTGGGGGATCCTCCACAATTACCTTGTATATAGCACCGCATATGACGCCACTTTCCGAAAATTGATAATTAAATAATTTAAATTTTGTTCAGATGCGGCAATAATTAAAAGTTTTTATTGCAAAAATGTTTTGTGGAGATTCGAGTTTACATCGTGTACGAAACTTTGTTTCTAAGCATTTATTAAGTTATCAATAGACCTATTCCACCCGTCTCCATTCATGGCACTCGCTACTTTTTTCGGAAAATAAAATTGAACATTTTATTAAAAATTAATAGCTCAAATCTAACAAAACTATATTTTCGAAGAAAGAATTATTTATGTAACGGCACTTTTGGTCTAGTGTTATCTTAAAATGAGAAGGAGGAATTGCAAGAAATTCCAATGTTAAATCACTATGTTCGGACTTGAGCTGTCATACGATATACATAGATTAAAGAATACTACAGGATTTTATAGCAATCGCTTTTTAATATTCAATTTTAATTATGGAATATGTAGTGTTAAAAAACATGAAAAACCAGATGTTTTCAATCGTAAATAGTATATTATACACGAGTTTATAATGAATGCTATTATTACCGAGGATGAAGTTTACAACACGAGCGAGTGAAACGAGCGAGTTTTGTAATCATCCGAGGTAATAATAGCATCATTATAACGAGTTGTATACTATACTTTGTCCACGACTATCAAAACAGATTCCCAGAAAGAATTTACCTTCATTTCCCTTCTCCAGTGTAAGAAAGATTCATACATACGCTCTCAGGTATAATTTTCTTGGTTTTTTGGGCAATGAATCTAATGAGGTAAGTTCTGCAGCTTCTTTTATTGCTGGTGCTGTTAAAGAAACCTCGTTTTCACTCTCACTACTCATTATATCTTCTTTTTTAGAACATGCATTTCAAATTAAAAGCAAACCATGCTGATTTGACGTTTCAATTTGAACTGACACATCGCGATCGCGGCCTACTAAATAAATGTAAAAAAGGGTCAAAGCGATGTTCCTATTGGTGTAGTGAATAATATTCATTAATCACTGCAGTGATTAATGTATCTAATTATGATTGAAGAAACACAAGTATAAAGAGTATATTATAAGATAGTCGTGGACAAAACATTTTTACGTATATTTTTCAAAGAATCAAAAAATATGATGCTCTTATAGTCTTGTAAATATCCCAACGGATTTGTACCTTGACGCAGTTCCAGTAGCGGGTTGGGATGGCGTGTGTGCTTCAATGCTCTAAAGATCCGAACCATTGGTTTAACCATATGGGGGGGGGGGAGGTTGAGAAGACAGACTATATCAAATCCCTGAAAGAGGGCAGCAGTTCTTTCAATAATCAGAGTGGCAGAGCCTGTGGCGGTCGGTATGGCACTTTGATATTCACTCTGCGATGTGGAAGGCAATGGGAAACCACCACATTAGTTTGTCCCTAGAACAACGTACTAAAATTTTATGATGATGGCACCTTCTGGGGTATGAGAGGGCAGAGAATAGACAGACTTAAAAAGGGAAAGAGATAAGTAAGTATTGTGGGTTGTCTAACTCTTGAGATACTTCACATCCGATTCTATTTGGCCTCCGGTTGGATAGAACAGTCACCCGGACATCGGAAGATTTGGGTTCGGCGCCTGTTTTACTTCTTTCGTGTGGGGGGGCTCCCGTTTAGTTTTCTTTGACTGCTATGGCCGATTATTACTCATTAATTTATATTTACAACTCCGCAGTAGATTTAAAATTTAATATTTGTATTGTAGCCTTATAGCATTCTTTTCTAGAACTTACCTAAAGAAAAATTAAATTGGCCGATAAATAACATGTTGGTGTGGTATTTCAAAACCATTATTTTGTGATCTGACTCAGTGTTATGTGGCGGTACCTAGCGGCTCTTGACCGCAATACACTCAGGAGGTGTTGTTTATTTGAAAAGATTTGAAAGTAATTTGGAAATACTTTTAGGGCCCACTTTGACAGGTAGTCTACTATATTCGAAGATGGCGACTCACCGAGAGTTTTAAGGACTCAATCAAATCAAGAAGATTGAAAGGGGAATTTAATATGCATATCCTAAGAAAAGAGTTGATATTAGCTATTTGCAATTGAAGTAATATGTACATATATGTACTTACTGTGGTATAAAAAACACCGACGAATTCAAGAATGTATAGTTAAAGCGACAAGTTATTGACAAAATAAGAGTAAAGCGATGCTCTCTGAATCACAAAAAGTGCTTCCCTTAGTCACAAAAACTGCAAAAGTAAACTAGATACTCGCACCACCGCTGAGAGAGCTCACAAGTTTCCAAGTATTAGAAGTTAGAACCAATTTATTAGAAGTACATTATTCTCCATTTCTGTGTATTAATATAATTTTCCCAAAATAATCAACTAAATGTACAAAAATAAACTACGTTGGTTCTGTTGAATTCGAAATTCGCTTCCGAGACGATAAGATTACACAAAAGTATAGTTCACCAAACTGATACCACATTGCAGATTCGGTGACCCAAAAATGTGCAACATTTAATCGATAATAATTATTATATCTGGTCCTCAAATCGTACAGAAAATTTCCTGCCAGAAATAGAAATAGACTGATAATCTGATTCGAAAAGTAGCTAGACGTAAATATGTTTTTTGAATAAAATGAAATAAACATGTATCAAGCAATTTGTCCGTGTCGTAAACATGATAAATATATTTATGATTGTTAACATTATCGACACAGACAGAGATATAATAGCAGATTTAAATTCTAATTATATTTTCAGAAGTATAATATAATTATTATCGTATATAGGATGCCCATATTTTTTATTGCTGTAGGTGCCTATTTGCTAATAAATGTGGAAGAGGTGTCGCGGGGTTATAATTCGCATCTTCGATAAAAGTTTGTGTTGCTTAAAGTGTTAAAGGTTGCTTATTTATACGTATTTTAGTTCGTGAATTCTGATACTCCTCGGCGTATATAACGCGTTATGAAACACTTGTGCTTCGCTTAATTTGACATTTCATTTAAGTGCAATGAATCTACCCAGCGCCAGCGCCTCGGTGGCCGAACGACCAGTAGATGGTCTGGCGATCCTTTGGGATTCTTACTTGGCTACTGCTGGTAGTTATCTACCTAGAAAGCATACATCGAGAGCCACAATTAAAGTACAACCTGCAACGATTAGTCGAAGGACGACTTTAATTCAAGGAACAAAACGTTTCACAGGTGGCCGACCTTCGAAAGATTCGTCGAAACGAAGAAAAATCAAACGACCTCGAAATTTGCAGATTAATGTTGACAATAATGTCCCAAACGCAACAGGGCATTAATTGAATTACTATTAATACTATTGTTCTTGTTTAGTGCATCGTGCCCTTGCTATTCTTTATATATCTTACAGCACTTAATAAATTTGTGTTAATTAAACATTGCGTGCGGTTACTATTTGCATACAAAATATGCCCAACAAAATTCATTTTCAATTCTGTCTTTGATCTCGGCACCCCACATTCATTTCCGACCGCGATCTCAGCACTCACTCCGACGAGACAATGCGACCAATCAGAACGTCTTATTTTGGCTATGGTGCCGAAATAGATGACGGAATTGAAACATGCCACCGGGTCAGCAGATTATTTTTATTACCTACACTTATTCGTGTTAATTTGTCTTATACAAATAATTTGCAAAAAGAGATTTCCATGCACTTGTCATACGAATAAGAGCGATTTGTTTCAAGATAAAATACCTACTGAGCTTTTCAAAGTACGCCATCTCCCTACAAAAAGGGATAATTACCGCAGTTGCACTTAGGAGATATGATTCATCTGCTAGCGTCATTACTGCCTTACGAAAGTAAACAAAATGATTCTGATCTATATTAAATGAAATCATTCGATGGACAACTAGACATAATATGGCAGAGGTAGTAAAATATGAACGTCTATTCTAACAGCTAAAACAGCAGCAAAACAAAAGTGCAAGTGACTGTAGCGAAAAGGAGATTTTCTAAAATTGGTGTTACTTTTTAGGACGAATGAACTCATATTGGCGACGAAACAATTTTCTTAACTAATGATTCGAGCCATTTTTGGCAGATGGGAGGTATTTCTAGTAACGATCGTATCAGATTTTATGTGCCTCCTTGAAGCACCGTCAGCTACATAACGGTCGCCGTATACGGCTGAGCATTTCGTTATTACTTTTTAGGAGGACGAATGAATGATAGTGGCGACGAACTAATTTTCTTAGCTAATGAGTTGAGCCATTTTTGGGCAGATGGCAGGTGTTTCTAGTAACGATCGTGAAATGTGTCAGATTTTATGTGCCTCCTCGAAGCACCATCAGCTGCATAACGGCCGCCGTATACGGCTGAGCATTTCGTTGGTCGACAACGAAATAACGAGTGAACAACGTGCAGGGCCAAGAATTATTATTAATCATCACGTAGGTAGATCATAAAATCAATACAATTAATACGTTTATTATATTATAATACTTTAATGCTTTAAAATGCGTTATTAGGCACATTTTCGTCGATATCCATTCATACCATCCAATTTACTACCGCTCCTAAGTATAGATAGTATTTACCGTTTTTAATCTTATGTACTTTTATTTCATAGACATTTCACAACTTTTTTGTGTATGCCGATTAGCAAATATGTACAAAGGTTATAACGAATACGTTAGTGTCAGAAATGTAATCATTCGATAACTTTCCAATTGACCTGCGACCTTACAAATTGGTTGTTTACTCATACAACATATGAATTCTTTTTATCAGTTTTCCTTCCGTATAATTATGTAGAAGCAAAAATGAAGAAAGATAGAATAATTAGGTAGTAGGTACCTAGATAACGTTGTTCGGATCCACATTCCAAAATGAATACTTATTAAGCTTGAATAGCGCAGGGCCGAGTTGCGTTGAACAAAAAGAACAACTGTTATGCTCGGGAAGCATATTTTGAAGCACATGACGCTAGGAGCATGGCGTTCATTTATATCCCAATGCAGAGATATCCAAAGTTTTAGCGTGCTATTATTCCCTTGTTTTCATTAGTAATCGCGTATTTCCTTTAAAAATGCCTTTCCTTGCTGAACACCGGACACAACACATCGAATGCAAAATTCTGTAAATTACAATAAACTTTAGAAGAAAAAAAGAAAAAGGATCCGCTTGAATTCGAACTAATACCACTTGCGCATTTTGGCACTGAGCCACGCATGTTGCTTGCTTTGCATGAAGTTTAACAGTCTATTAAAGCGCGTGAAAATGGAAGTAGATCAGTTAGCTCAGTATTTAGCCCCATCATGCTCCTAGCGTCCTGTGTTTCAAATTATGCGCTCGGGAACGATTAACATGCAATCATCAACTTTTTAAAATGCGGCTTTGATTTTCTGATGCTAAATTTTAGAAGCGCTATTTATTCCCAATTCAACACGTTGTTTAATTACGTTTCAAGCCTTCTTTGACAATCATCATCAAATTTGTAAGACACGAGCCTGTATTTCTCATAATTTTGTAAAAATAGGCTCATACAGTAAACGGGGAATTTTAAATGCCACTATTATTGTTTATGTATGTACTTTGTTCATCTATTTGTTGTTTATTGTTAATAGTTATTGGTTGGTTATTAATTTAATGTTTCGTAATTCAGACATAATGAAGTCCATTTTAATATTTTAATGCGGCATTAGAAAACGCCCAACTTACTGTTTGAATCTAATTTTACAAAATTATGAGAAACGCACAAATTTCTTGATAATGGTCAAAGAAAGGTAGAAACGTAATAAAACATAATTGTGTGGTACATTGTTGAATTCAGAATAAATAGGGCTTCTAAAATTTGACATTAGAAAATCAAGACGGTATTTGTAAGCCTAAACAGCCACCAAATCAGCATTTTGACTCTTCATGCATCTTCATTGAAACATCAAAATCTTTTAACTTATTGGGCTGCTCCGTATTTTCTATTGTTTTTTTGGTGACATTTCATTCGTAAACGTTAACTTTAACATTTTCCATACAATGCGCCCCGAAATTTGTTCACAAATTGTTGCTTTAAGTCACGATGGCCGAAGTGTGCGGTATATTGCTCAAGTGCTGAACATACCCCGTAACACAATGAAAAATGCACTCTTGCGATTTCGTGAAAATCATGGATTTGCAAGGAAGGTCGGGTCTGGTCGTTTTCTCCATATTGCTGCGCTGCGCGAGTGAGCATTGCCACTCCTCAACATCGGTTAGCCGCTTGCGTTTGCACGGCAATACGTAAATTGGGACGAACATCAATGGAGGAACGTGCTCTTCTCGGACGAGTCAAGATTTAATGTCAGGTCACTAGATGGGCGGGAAAAGGTGTGGCGAAGACCAGGGGAGCGGTAGAGTCAATGTTGCATATCTACCAGGGTCAGTTTCAATGGTGGTAGCATTATGGTGTGGGCCGGAATATCTCTGGGGGCTCACACAGAATTGGTTTTCATTGAGAATGGAACTATGACTATGACTGCACACCGATACATTGTTGAGTGCCTGGAACCCCATTATGTCACACAATATATGCCATTTATAGGGGACAATTTTGTGTTTATGGATGACAACGCTCGCACACAGCAAGAATTGTTACTGAGTACCGTGAAGAGGTTGGTATTGGACTATTACCATGGCCAGCCAATAGTCCAGACTTGAATCCCATTGAGCATCTGTGGGATCAGCTTGGGAAAAAGATTAGACGTCGCCAACCCCTACCAGAAACATTAAATGGCTTAAGGATGGCGCTTCAAGAAGAATGGGAAAAAATACCCCAAGAATCTATTGATAGCCTCATTCAGAGTATGCTACAACGTTTGAGGGAAGTAATAAGAGTTCGTGGTGGTGACATCCATTATTAATTTGGTTCTCCTATTGTGCTTTTCCAGTTAATAATTTTTGTTTGTTTGTTTTTTAAAGTCTTGCGTAACAGTTGATTTATAAAAAATACTTTTGTTAGGTTTTTGTTGACGAATCAGTTTGTTCCTTGTTTTTATTTATTGTTAAGATGAAAAGAATATATAGTTAAATATAATTTCAAACGCCCCCGTTGTTTTTTATTAATTAAAATAGTAATTCTGAGTGTCCCGTTTTTTTTTGTCCGGCAGTGTATAATGTTACATTATGGAAGGTTAAAATATAAATAAAGCTGTTTACTTAGTTCTTAGTACGTGTATTGTGTTTTTAATGTCGGGTGTTGGTTGATGCAGAAGCTAAAACTGTTACCTATCCTTCATTTTATTGACAGTTTTGTAATAAGGTACACATAATATTTGATATTATACTCTGTGAAACCAGTTACGCGCTATACATATAAGTGCTGTGTATACAATCTCATTCATTAGGAAACTCATCAGCCACAAGCTTACGTAAGCGTATTATTGCAATGGAGACTGCATTTGTTGACACTTTACTTACCTGCTAAATGGGTGAGGTGAGAAACTCATTGTGTACCTACTTTAAAATGATAGGCATCGCAAACTATTCGGAGAATATATGCCAGTTCAAACTTCCAAGTTAATTAGTTTGCCCAAAATTAAGTGTACACCATAGCATAGAATTTATGTTCCTTGTGACGAAGGTGAATTTAGGTAAAACCAAAATAATGCTCCCTGGCCCAGATACAGAAATTAGAGTCGAGTGCACACAAATTGAAAGAGTGGAAGAATAGACAGCCAAAGAATAGAGCTAGGAAGAAACAGCGAAAAGAAGGAAACAAAAAGAAGGATAAAAAGTGGATGGATCGCGTTTGGAATATTATCCTTTATTCTGAGAAATAAGAATATAGCCCAACGTCTTAAAACTAAAGTATTCGATAAATGCGCTTTACCAGCCATGGATATGTGGAGTAGAAAATCGGGCAACGACAAAAAAATATACAAACAATGAGGATAGCTCAAAGGTGGATGGAGAGAGCAATATTAAATGTACTTAACAAGAAAATATAAAGTTTGGAACGAGAAGATTAGATCAATCACAAAAGTGACAGTTTTCGGTTTGAAAATTGCCCAACTGAAATAGAGTTACGCGGGACACTTAGCTAGAAGTGACACAAAAATATAGAACTAAGAGATGATCGAATGGAGACAGTATGAGCATGAGTGAGAAAGAGGACGATTTTAAGCAAACTTCTGGATTCAATAGGATCAGGATCGCATAAAATCGAGATAAATGGAAAGAGTTAGGGAAAGCTATGTTCAAAAGTGGATTTGAAGGAGGAGAGCTAAAGAAAAAGTAGATGATGTTGACGAATAAGAAGGTGAAAACAAAACAAACATTTTCGAGCTGTTTACACAAACAATAATTTTTAATTGGAACCCCTGTATATTTTTACAAATCCAAAATTAAAAATAACATTAGGTAGTTTTGGAGGATCAAAATTATTGCCCCGGGTGATATTACATTATGTAGGTCATAAAACAAATTTAGTTGATTCCCATATTCAAGCTGACGAGGAGAAACAGAAAGAACAACAATACACTGTTAACCCCCGCCGATAATAATTACCTACTTAATTTTATACTTGTACTTATATTTTATATTTATTCCCCACTGACTTATTTGAAAGTGTCTAACGTATGCTTTCAGGTACACCATACCAACATTTATACAAGGATTTAAGAAAGATTTGGAAATCGAAGATCTTCATGAAACGTTAACAGAGCATAAATCGGGGCGCTTAGGTGATAAACTTTTGAAAGCATGGACGTTAGAAGAAGATAGAGCAATAAAGAATAAGAGACGGCCCTCATTACGAAGAGTATTATGGAGAGTGTTTGGGTGGGAATTTATGTTTTATGGCCTAGTGCTTGCTGTTTCAGAAATTGGCATACGGTAAGTCTGAAATTCAAGTTCTTTTTAGTCCAATTATTTTTACTTTTACGACACTAACTTACAACTTTAGGCGGAATGATTCTCAAAACATTAAATTCTTCTTATCAAGTTTATGTTAAATATACGAAAACAAGCTTGTTTAAACATTGTAAGTATATTCAACCAACAAATTGTTGTTAATTGGGATATAGATAAAGTGGTATCAAAAAGTAATAAATTATACGATTTGTTTGACAAATTTGCTGATTGTATTGCATTGTGAACTATTTTTTAATAATTTCAGAGTCTTAAAATACTCAGTGGTGTACCACCACTCAGGTAATCAGAAATACAAAATATTTTCGATAATAATAACAGCTTTTATTCGGCAGTGGATTTTTACTCATTAGTTTGACTTCTTTTTTTGGGGCACAAGCTGATTTAGCTAGTTGGCATTTAGAAGTGATATTGGATACCCGTTATGTTTTTGTGTTTTTTGCGTTTCATCATTATCAAGTACTCAGTCCAAAAACTGACTGTACGCGTACCTCCATCCCTTCCTATTCTGAGCTAATTTACGTATTTTCCTAAAAGTAGAACATTATTCCCAACTATTTCAGAGCAGTAGTCTAATCTAGGCCTATCCCTACCTCTTTTTATTCCTATCTCTGACTCTAGTATGTCGAAAACTATTTCTTCGAGTCGCAGGAGGTGTCCTACCATCATAAATATCTCTCCTATTCTTTATTGTCTTCCATACCTTTCGCTTTTCCCCAAGTCTTTCTAATACCTCCCTATTGATAACCTTATCTATTCATGGAATTTTCATCAAGCTCCTGTAGCACCACATTTCAAACGCTTCTATTCTTCTTCGATCCGCTTCTCCTATTGTCCAAATTTCGCACCCGTACAATGCCGTACTCCATTCATACGTCTTTAAAAGTCTCTTCCGAGTATCTACATTAACCGTTTCCGAGCAGACCAGTTGTTTCTTTTTGTTAAACGCAACTTTACCCTACCATATTCTCTGTTTTATATCTTTAATGCTCCTACCACCTCGATTTATTTGATTTCCTAAATCGCAGAAAACCTCAACTTCCTCTATCTGCTTATTTCCTATTTGAATGTTCATTTTAGTTCTACATACATATTTTCACGCCTTCTACACGCCAAAATTTTAATTTTATTTTTATAGATTTTCATGCCGTAGCTCTTTGTCAAAACTGCTTCCTTTAATTTCAATCAGAGCCATTCATAATTATTTCTTGCTGGATGCTAACACTGCTATATCATCCGCGAATCTGAGAATGCAAATAGTTTGGCTCTGTGTATGAATCCCTGGGGCTGTACTGTCCTTAATAATATTAATCGCATCTTCGGTATATAAGTTGAAAACTAGAGGTAACAAGGCACATCCCTTCCGAATATCTACTTCTCTTCGTGCCTGCTCAAATTCTATAACTGCCTTCTGCTCTTTCTAGAGATTATGTATTATTCTTCTGTTCCTATATTTCATCTCTACCTTTCTGAGCACTTCGAATATCTCCCCCATTTTAAGTCGTCGAAGGCCTTTTCTAAATATACAAATCCTATATAGGCGTCTTTCTCTTTTCTATTGTTTTTTCTATAATTACCTACCTCCTCTATTTCGTCTAAATCTGAACTGATCCCCTAATATTTCTTCCGCCTTTTCTCCATCCTTTTTTGCACAATTCTACTTAAAATGTTTACGTTTATCCTCAGTTAATCGTGACAATACAGGTTTTCCCAACAGTACGGCCACAGAGTATTACACCTTTAATGCATCTCAGAGAAAAATGTTTCAGATAATACCCCTCTCTACCATATTTATGTTTCCCATACCTTTCCCTTATATAGACTATCCCGTTTGTTCTGCACAGCTTCAACTTTTTTTAATGAAACTCCATGTACCTATATAATTTTTGAATTTCTCAGTTAATTCTATTGTGAGGCGTTTCTTTGTCCGAACTGCATATTTCTGTGTTATGGACATAATAAAAGTAAATACATTTTGAAACTTTGGTACCTATGCTCTCCTGGGCTTATAAAAAATTATAGTTAAAAAAATATTTTTTAAATTACGTCTGTGTAGATAGTTATATATGTAAGTAATGAAGATTTAATGGAATAAGATTTATTTCAAAGAAATTTTGTACAAAATACCACCTCTGTTGCAAAAGAGGATATGAAAATCAGGATTCGTGGGATTAATTAAGAAAGACTCATCCAAGTGTATAATTAAGTATTTTATAGAAAGAGTTGGGGAAAGAAATAGTTCGCGACATACTAGAGTCAGAGATAGGAATAAAAAGAGGTAGGGGCAGGCCCAGATTGGACTACTGCTCTCAAATAGTTGGGGATGTAGGATGTTCTACTTTTAGGGAAATGCGTAGGTTAGCTCAGGATGGGAAATGATGGAGGTACGCGTCCAACCAGTCTTTGGACTGAAAACTTTATGATGATGAAAATGATAGTAGGTGCAGTCTTGTTGTAATATTTGAAATAATTTTTGGCGCCATTAAATGTTGTCAATAAACAAAACTTGATTATTTGTTGTTTGTTATTTATTTATTTCTAAAATATTGTTTCATATTATCATCATAAATTATGCAGGTTTATTTACTAATGTTAAGTAAGTATTACCATAGATTAATATATGTAAGTACAGTGTGGAAAATAATTAAGGAACTAATTCGGTATCTTCTAAAATAGGGTGTTCGGGCAAAAACACTCGGACACGTCGATTTTGGTTGTAAGGATTAAATCTGAATTCGATGTTTTTATTCATGTAACGTCAACCCCAAAACGGGAGGGGAAAGCACCCTTAAATTATTAAATGGCAGGTGGTGTCAAGATACGCACCGTTTGAAGGTCCTTCAGTTCTCTTTACAGCAGTTTTTTTATTTTTTTATGTCGGACCTCTAACCACCGAGAAAGTGCGCCTTCAAGATAACATTAATTAAGGCACCTTAACACCAGTAAGTGCAATTTTATACCATTTAACATCATTTTTACGCAAAAAGCGCAGACACGTTGATGTTGTTTTTACGGGAGAAATCTGAATTCCATGTTTTAATTGATGTAACTTCAACCCCTAAGCTGGAGGGGACAGCACCCTTAAATTTTTAAATGGAAGATGGTATCAAAATACACACCGATTGAAAGGCCTTCCAATTCTCTTTATAACAGTTTTTCATTTTTTGAAATCGGGCCACTGACCTCTGAGAAAATGCAATTTAAATGGTATAAAATCGCACTTACTGGTGTTAAGGTGCCTTAATTAATGTTATCTTTAAAGTGCATTTTCTCGGAGGTTAGTGGTCCAATTTTAAAAAGTAAAAAACCGTTATAAAGAGAATTGAAAGGCCTTTCATACGGTGTGCATTTTGACACCACCCTCCATTTAAAAATTTAAGGGTGCTTTTCCCTCCCGCTTTGGGGTTGAAGTTACATGAATGAAAACATCGAATTCAGATGTCCCCCTTACAACCAAAATTGACGTTTCCGAGCGTTTTTGCCGCAACACCCTATTTTAGAAGATATTGAATTAGTTCCTTAATTATTTTCCACACTGTAGATTAATATAATTAATTAATTAATATAACTCAGGAATCTAAGGAATTCAAAACTTATACAGGGTGATTCATAACATATGGAGGGTAGATAGGGGCGTTCAAAATAGACCTATTTATTAATAAGGTTTTTACGTTAGCTCAAAAATTAAAAAGCTACGTCAACGTAGAGTTTTATTAATTAAGCATTTTTTAAAAAATAATAGGGGTGATTTATGTTTTAAACTTAAATTGGGAATATTTTAATTTACTGAACCATATATGTATTTAGTTTAAGAAGTTATAAAAAAATTGTAAAATGAAAATGACCCCGTTTAATTTTTTCTTTTATCTAACTTTTGAGTAATTGGGTTTTCGTCAAAAATTAATAATACAAAAATGTTTACTTTAGTCTCCCGTAACTGCCCTTTTAACCTCCTCCTTATGTTATGACTTATCAATCACCCTGTATACTGGGTGAGGGTTTTCCATCTAAACAATAAAGTGGAGGTGCTGTGCAGAAAAAAAGGGACAGCCTTGAGCCTAAACCTAAGCGAAAATAATGATAAGAGTATGAAGAACAAAATTATTTACTTCTTGGCAGTGTACGTGCAGGATATTCCACTTAAAGTTCCCATCCCTCTTAATTCTGTTATTTTTGAAATTACATACTTACTTACAAAAACAAATTCAATAGGTACAAAAGTTTCAGGTTTGGTTTTCTATTTTCAATTAGGTATGTCATTTTTAGAAACATTGAAAATTAAATATGGCTCCAGACTTAACGTGGATTGTTTTAAATGGTATAACATGTATAATCTTACTTCATCCAATAGTCAATTCTGATTTCATCGATATTGCACACACATATGAAACTTGGATATCTTTCATACTTCTTGAAATATTTGCATTTAAAAATCCTAAAAATCCTAATCGTCTAATCAAGATGCCGTGATTTATTTTGTTGACTAAAGGATATTATGGGATCTTTTAAAGGCAAATATTTCAAAAAGTGCCAAATATAAGTTTCGCGTGCGTTAAGCTGGGTACACACATCTGAGGACGAACACGAATTAGGTAAGACAAGGCCGAACGTACGCTCAGATGTGGCCGGTTTTCGGCATGCGAAACGAACGCCACGTACTATTCGCCGGGCGACCCGAGGCAGGGCGAATGAGAGTCTTTGCAAATCGGTACATCAAAGAGAATTCGAGCTCAGCACGACTAGAGTACTAGAGATACCTCGTTCGGTTATCGTTCACACCAGCACATTTTTCATCCAAGGCATGCGTTCAACCCCGACTTGCCTCGTTTGTCTTCGTCCTCTGATGCGTACCCAGCTTTATATTATGGCTATAAGCAGAATGGAATTGTTTGTCGAGTGATTCACGGAAACCGTTGACTATGGATATTTCCTGACACAATGCATTTACAATTCTGAAAATTTGAAATCTTACATAAACGCCTACGAACTGTCCAATGAAAATATTTTCAAATGTATGTCACTTCCGGTTATACCGGAAATGGCTACCAACTTAATTTTTTTTAATGAAAGGTGATATTTTTGGCAGTAGATTTCGATTGTGCTTGTTTTTATAAGGGAACTTTTATAATATAACCATATTCAGAAAGCCAGCCATTTTCGAAATATTATTTTTGCCAAATTTTTTCGGTATACTTTTAAAAAAATATATTTTCGCTACGTATTTCGAATTAAAGAGCGATATACACAACATCGTGAGTCACCACTTGTACCTTTTCCAGTATGCCGCTTATTTGTTTAAGATACATACAGGGTGTTGTTAATGTGATGTATTGAACAAACTTTAACAAGTCAATTTTCTTAAATGGTACACCTTGTATATTACTTCCCCATCTAAAATAGAATGGTAACCTACTTCAAAAATTTTAAACATCTATCTCTTACCGGTTTGTCGTTATAATCGATTTTCAGAAATTGACTCATTTCAGTAGGTACCGACCTATTCTTTATTAAACTGGTAGAACTGTCATTTCCCGAGAGTTTATTTGAAATAGGGAATTTTAACATTCGCAATAATTGTTAACCAACAAATTAATTTGTAAGAACTTAGAGCTCTACCAGTTTAATAAATTAGGTACCTACTCAAACAAGGCAATTTATGAAAATAGATCACAACAAATCCATGAGATAGATACCTATAGGGAATGCTTATAATTTTTGAAGTAGAATACCATTCTGTTTTAGATGGAAAAGTAATATACAGGGTGTTTCATTTAAGAAAATTGACTACTAACAATTTAAAATTTGTTCAATACGACATCAGATTAACAACACACCCTATACAAGGTGGTTCCAAAATGGCGAATTTCCTCTACAGTACGTTGTAGAGGACCTTAAATGTAGCTTGGGAAAATGTTTAAAAAAATCTTAATTGGTTACTGAGTGAGGAAGGGGGGAAATGAAAAACCCATACTCTTTATGTAACGTAACCAGAAGCGCTTACGTACGATCCTGGTTGCGGTAAATCCGAACGCACGGCAGACACAGGTTGACGGTCAAGTTCATGGGCCGCACCCAGTTGGCAATCGCTGTCAATGGCGTAGTCGTGTATTTACTTAATGTTGTTGTGTACTTGTCGTATAATATAATAATCATATGCAAATAAGTGTTAACTAATAAAATATGTTCTCTTAACGTTGTGTGTAATTGCCCACACGTTACATGGTGTCAGAAGTCTTGTTTTTAAGTGCCTAAAAGTAAAAAGCAGTGAAAAATAAGTGATAAAATAAAGTAACTAGTGTCTGAAAATGTCCCATGCTGAGGAAGAAACAATGAGGTCCAGTGGCGTCCAAATTAGACCACCCAAACCTTTACACTTGTCTGAAAACATGATCAACGATTGGAAGCTCTGGAAACAACAGTACGACTTCTATTCAGTTGCAGCAGAATTAGATAAGAAAACACCAAACATGCAAGTTGCCATTTTTATGACAATAATCGGACCAGAGGCACTGGCAATATTTAACACATTCACGCTCACAGAGGCAGAAAAAAGCAGCCTAAAAATAATTGAAGAAAAATTCGAGGCGTATTTTATACCAAAGTTAAATACCACATATGAAAGGTACGTCTTCAACACGACACAGCAAAAAGAAGGTGAGAGCTTTGATGATTTTTTAACTAATATCACAAACAAAAGCAAAACCTGTGAGTTTCAAAATTTATGTGACAGCCTTATAAAAGACAGAATAGTTCTCGGGGTCAAAGATGTAAAGTTGAGAGAAAAATTACTCTCAGAAGATGACCTTGATCTACAAAAAGCAATTAAAATTTGTAGGGCAAGTGAACAAACGTCCAGACAAATGAACGAGATAACAAAAGAAGAGGCAAAAGAAGTACACGTAATAAGTAAAAAGAAAAACTCAAAAGACTCATCAAAAGAACAATTCGACTGCAGAAGATGTGGTTCCAAGCACGGAAAAAAAGAGTGTCCAGCCTACAACAAAAGTTGCGAAAACTGTGGAAAAAAAGGTCACCTAACAAAAAAGTGCTTCAGCCAAAACAAAAAGAAGGTCGAACAAAAAAGCAAAATCAACTCCATCACGGAAGATGATGAAGAAGTTGTGTATGTGCACGCGATCAGCTCAAAAGAAGACAACGAATGGAATGAAACTGTCAAATACAAGCAGCAAAAGTTCCAAGTCAAGCTAGACACAGGGGCACAATGCAATGTCCTTCCATTAAGGTTACTAAAGAAGTTAGAAGCCAAAATTTCGCTAAAACCATCCAAAACAGCCAGATTGGTGAGTTTTACGGATCACAAAATTAAAGTGATCGGTGAAACAACTTTGAGTTGTACGGTTAAAGGTAAACAAGCAGAAATAACCTTCAAAATCGTTCGAGAGAATGTCTGCCCAATATTAGGTCGAAATACGTGCAAAGATCTAAAACTAATCCAAAGAGTTAACGCACTTTCTACAGAAAAGCAGGAAACTAATGTTTTCAAGGGACTGGGATCCCTGAAAAATTTTGAATATGATATTGACCTAGTGCCAAATCCAAGTTTCGAAATAAAACCAGCCAGAAGAATACCTTACGCTATAAGAGAGGCCGTTAAAAAAGAACTGGATAAAATGGTTGATCTCCAAGTCATTAAATCGATCACAGAACCAACACCGGTGGTCAGTCCAATGGTTATAGTAAGAAAAAAGAACCAAATAAGGATATGCATTGATCCTACCGATGTTAACAAGAATTTATTGAGAAGACATTATCCTCTGAAAACGATGGAAGAAATCGCAGCTAAAGTTGCAGGATCCAGGTATTTCTCTTTGCTAGACTGCAAAAGAGGGTTCTGGCAAATAAAAATCAGTGAAAGAACTCAAAAATACCTAACATTTGCTACTCCTTGGGGAAGATATTGTTGTACGCGACTTCCATTTGGTCTCGCATCAGCACCAGAAGTCTTCCAACAAGTGATGAATTCCTTGTTAAGAGACATGCCCAATACAGAATGTTCAATGGATGACATATTGATACATGCAGGGTCAAAACAGAAATTAGAAGAAATCACTGCAAAAGTCATGAAGAAACTGGAAAATGCTGGATTGAAATTAAACGCAGAAAAATGTATTTTTGCCAAACCAAGCATAAAATTCCTGGGGCATATCCTATCAAGCGAAGGTCTAAAAATAGACATAGAAAAAGTCCAAGCGATAAACAAGCTGAAAACGCCAGAAAACAAAACTCAGTTACAAAGACTGCTAGGCATGGTAACATATTTGAACAAGTTCATAAACAACATGTCCAAATTAACAGAACCATTTAGGCAGTTGCTGAAAAAAGATGTAGCATGGGTCTGGAACAGAGAACAGCAAGAAGCGTTTGACAAAATTAAAAAAGTACTCACTGAACCACCAGTTCTGAAGTACTATGACGTCAATGACAACGTAACATTGTCAGTAGATGCAAGTTCCAAGAGTTTAGGAGCAGTTTTACTCCAAAGTGGTCAACCAGTAGCATACGCTCCCAAATCCTTAACCAAATCAGAACAGAACTACCCGCAGATAGAAAAAGAAGCACTTGCGATCAAATTCGCTTGCACAAAATTTCATGAATACATCTACGGAAAAACGCTGTTTGTGGAAACGGATAACAAACCACTGGAAGTAATCTTCAAAAAACCAATTCAGTCAGCACCAGCGCGTCTCCAAAGAATTTTGTTTGATGTACTCATGTATTCACCACAAGTAAAGTACATAAAAGGGACAGAAATTCCAATTCCAGATGCTCTGAGTCGTGACTGTAATAATGAAGAAGAAGAAAATGAGGAAGAAGAATTGGAAGTGCAAATAATACTAAGCATGAGCAGAAAAGCACGAGAAGATTTTGTACAATCAACAAAGCAAGATCTCGAATTGCAACAATTACTGGAATACATAAAAAATGGTTTTCCAGATGAAAGTAAAAAACTGCCAAATTGTATAAAGCACTACCACAACTTCCGCGAAGAACTTTCGTACTACGAAGGTCTAATTTTCAAAGGTGAAAAAATAGTTGTTCCTAAATCAGAAGTGAACAGAGTGCTAAAAGACATTCATGCTGGACACCTCGGCATACAACGTTGTCTAAAACGCACAAGACCGTTGTTGTACTGGAAATCGCAGTATAAAGACATACTAGACTTTATCAACAATTGCTCGGTGTGCCAAAAAACGCAACGCGCGAACATCAAAGAACCATTGGTGAATAAAGAAATACCAAATTTCCCATGGCAAATCGTCGCGAGTGATCTTTTTACGTTTCGCGGTAAAGAAAACGTGATGATCTACGATAGTTATTCCGGGTTCGTGGACTATAAACTGTTAAAAACACTCACCTCAAAGGAAGTGATTGATAAACTTAAAGAATGGTTCGCCACCCATGGAATTCCAGAAGTGCTCGAGACCGACAATGGTCCGCAATATACTTCCAGAGAATTCAAAAATTTTGAATCATCCTGGGGATTCGAACACAAGACTTCTAGTCCATATCACTCAAGTGGAAATGGGTTAGCTGAACGTGGTGTTCAAATAATAAAAAACATTTTGAAAAAGTGCTCAGAAGATGACTCTGACGTTCAATTGGCATTGCTAAATTACAGAAATACACCAAGAAATGATGTACTGCACTCTCCAAACGAAAGGTTAATGAGCCGTGTAACTAAAACAAAACTACCAATTGCAAAAGAAAAATTGAAACCAAAAGTTACAAAAAACGTCTCTGAAGAACTGAAAAAATTGAGAGAAAAACAGAAGCAATACGCAGATCGAACAACCAGAGTAAGACCAGAGTTTCAAAAAGGAGACAAAGTTGGCATCCGAGTAGCACACAGGAAATGGAAAGGAGGAGAAGTAATAGAAAATACGGAAAATCCAAGGTCAGTCCTGGTAAGAGCAGAAGATGGAAGTGTTTATAGAATAAATTCCTATCATCTTCGTAAAACCGAAGCCAAGTTTACTGAACCCATTACCGTCGTTCCATCCACATCGACTGTAAATCTCCAACCTCCATCTCCAGAAATCCAAGAAGTTGAGAGAGATGATTCTCACTCTTCCCAACCAACTACAGGACCAAACCTGGCCTCACCCATCAAGACAAGGTCAGGAAGAATAGTGAATCCACCTCAAAGACTAAATCTTTGAATACAAAAAGGGGGATGTAACGTAACCAGAAGCGCTTACGTACGATCCTGGTTGCGGTAAATCCGAACGCACGGCAGACACAGGTTGACGGTCAAGTTCATGGGCCGCACCCAGTTGGCAATCACTGTCAATGGCGTAGTCGTGTATTTACTTAATGTTGTTGTGTACTTGTCGTATAATATAATAATCATATGCAAATAAGTGTTAACTAATAAAATATGTTCTCTTAACGTTGTGTGTAATTGCCCACACGTTACACTTTATTTTTTAGAATTTTGAAGAATAATATAATTTTCCATAAAGAGTTATGTGTCATATAAGACTATGTGCAGAAAAGAATGCTTGCAGGGTCTAATTTACTTGTAATTTTAATTTTGAAAATCTAAGTCTTTTTATCGATATGATTTGAAAATGCGTTTGGCAACGATGCCGATGATATGATTTTGTATAGTTACCTGACGTTTTGTGTTAATTTATTTTGGTCTGTCATTTTGAAGTTTTCACTTAACTTTGTTAAAAATGTATACCAATCGTGAATATGCAGACATGTTGCTGATATTGGGCGAATGCCATAATAACGGGAATGAAGCTGAAAGAGTTTACGTGCAAAGGTACCCCAGTAGATGACACCCTTGGAAACAGTGAAAACAATGGACTTTTTTCAAAGCGATTTACCAGTCACTGCACACATGTTGCCAAATTTACCTTTTAGTTTTTTGCTCATAACTATAAAACAAAAGCAGCTAGAATTTTTTTATCATTTTTCCCAAACTGCATTTGGGGTCCCCTACAACAGCTGTAAAGGAAATCCGCCATTTTGGAACCACCCTGTATATATCTTAAGCAAATTAGAAGCCGCGTTAAAAGCATTCTGTGAAAGGTACAAGTGGTAACTCACGATGTTGTGTATATGGCTCCTTCAATTCTAAATACGTAGCAAAACTATATTTTTAAGTATAAAGATGCAGAGCCTGAAAATTTCGAAAAATAATTATTATTTCGAAAATGGCTGGCTTTTCGAATAAGGTTATTATATGTATTATAAAAGTACTCTTATAAAAATAAGCAGGATCTAAATCTACTCTCAAAATATGACCTTCCATTTAAAAAAATTAAGTTGGTAGCCACTTTCGGCCTAAAAGGGTTTTACTGGAAAACCAGTGGTTATTATTCTTTGAATTTATTTCGTTTGGAAATTCCAGTCGGTTTGTACAGCTCGATTATTTATTCTTATATCAATAAATTGTTGTAATAACAGTAAGTAGCAATTACTAAATATACATACGTATCGTAACCTTGACTTGTACACAAAATTTATAAAAAAAATTATTATAAGTATGCATTTATAATTATCTGTGATATTTTTATTATCAAAATATTAACGTTAAAATTAAAATTTATTAATCTTTGAAATAGGTGCCCATGTAAATTTAAATTCCCTTTATATATTTTTATTTGTAAAAATGAAATGTGTTCGAAGGCCATAAATGAAAATGCAATTTACCATAGATACCTATAGGTACATAATATTTATGTTCTGATTATTTATATTTATATGATGGGAAATTTGTACATACTTTTAACATAAATTAAGAAGTATTGAAAGTTTCATATTTATTTTTAATTAGTGTGTGACAAGACAATTAAATGGCTGTCCTTTTAAATGTTCGGACATTTCTGAAAGTGTCCAATGTTTCCAGTAGAATACAACGACCTACAAATATTCTGTGCTCTGGGTAAATTAGCGAGAATCATTTGGAATTACTAATTCAATCAACTAACAATAAAAAAATAACATGCAGTTTGCAATTTTTGCGAGCATACTTGAGTCATACTACTAGAATAGCGAAACATAAAAATATGTATGGCAGTGTTAGTGAAAACTGCTGATTCTATAGCATCTAAAGCAATAGCAGACAAATGCAATAACTAATTATGGAAATTTTAAAATATCATTTACATCTTTGAGAAACCCTTCAGAAAGATCACAAAACAGACAGACTAATTTTATAACTACAATTATTACAAATTTAAATTTAGATTAGTGGGTTATAAATCGACCAAAAACTTGGATATACCTATTGTTATTGACCAGTACCTAATGTTTGCATTTACTTACCTTTGAAAAGATTATGCCATAAATGAAACATAAATAAATAAATAAACATATAAAATTAAATTGCGTTTTGAGTTATTTTATAAATGTTCGGTATATGTCCGGACCCTTTTCGGACATATTGGATGGGCATGCCACTAAAAATAAATGTTCGGACATTTCACAACACTAATTATATATAAAATTGAAACAATCAAAGATTATGAATATAATAAATTACAACTAATCAAGGAGCACTTTACTAAAACATTTTTTTAACTCATAGATTATATCAACCTATATTTTTGGGAAAAGTGGTGAGATATTTTATGCCCAAGCCAAACTTACTCACCATGCCAGAGGAAAATGGGATCTCTAATGGAGAGGTGCATGATCATCCTGAAAATGTGTAATTACAGTAAATCCAAACCTTGTGTTTTTAGCGTCTTTAGTTTTGTAGCCTAATTGTATTTCTTGGATATATTCTTTTTCTAATACTTCTTGCATGCGATAAATGTAGCAGAGCAGGATGCAGATTTTGAGTTGTGCACGCCAATAACTAATTTTATTTTCAGAGTTTTTATACTTAATTAATTATTTACTCTCTTTTATAAAAAAGCATTTTGTTAAAGGGAAACTACTTGGTTTAAGAATTATTTTTTATTGCTGCATAAGTATTGATCGCCTAAAATATTAAGCATTAGGTGATGCGTATACCTACAAACTTAAAATAAGTCAATCAGCACTACAACACGTACTGCTAAGTATTTTCTTACCAAAATATCGTTGAAGAAATACAATTTTTAAAATACCTTTACATTTGTCAATTTGTCAAAAGATGCCCAAAACTCAAAAAATACCTACCTACGAAGTTTGACAAAATATCTTTGAATAAATATGTGTTATGTATGTATTTGGTAGGTAACTTAACTTATGATATAATATTCAAAAACATATTTTGCTTCTTTTTCCAAAATTTTTGTTTTGAAAATAACAGAGTGGATCACTAAAAAAGGGAGCGAAGGCAAAATATTTATAATAGAGAATGAAATTCCTGGTTATTTGATGCAAAATTTGCCGTAATGTTTGTTGCATATCTCTTACGTCCTTCACTACTTTACTATAAAAGAGGGTAAATAAATTTATTATTTTTTATATGTTCCCTTGGTTTCCTATTCTAACATTTTTACATTCTTTTCATTTTTGATAAACATGCATGAAATTTATTGTTACTAACACTGCAAAGTATAAACATGTATTTTAGTTTCTTTGCCATTGCTTCATCTTCTTGAAAATGTATCACATATATTTATTAATTAGGTACGTTTTGTTTTCAGGATAGTACAACCTCTAGCTTTAGGTAAACTGATCCAGTACTACACTCCGAATCAAGAAATAATTTCTGAACAAGAAGCTTATTTATATGCCGGAGGGGTTGTACTTTGTTCATTAGTGAACGTCTTTGTAATGCATCCATATATGATGGCTGTCCTTCACATTGGAATGAAACTTAGAGTATCGTGCTGTTCACTAATTTATAGAAAAGCTTTGAAGTTAAGCAAAACTGCCTTGGGGCAAACAACGGCAGGTCAAGTTGTAAACCTCTTGTCAAATGACGTGAACAGATTTGATGTTGCTGTTATTTTTGCACATCAGCTTTGGGTGGGGCCATTAGAAACTGTGGTAGTTACTTATTTTATGTATCAGCAAGTGGGATGGGCTGCCGTGATTGGTGTTGCCTTTTTACTTATGTTCGTTCCATTACAGAGTAAGTAATATGATCAATTGATACACTTAATTGATCACAATAGTGTTGTTAAATTTTATATGTTTAAATTGCATCAAAGAAGAGTTAATAAATGTCATAATTTTCTTTCCAAATACCTAACTTTGAGTGCACCACAGATGCATGAGTGAATTTTGATCTTAAAAGTTATATCTGAGGGGTGAACCGCAGAGCAAAATCTTGTACACCAATTCCTCTATTTATGTGTAATTCCTTTTAATTCCCCTCAATTCCTATCTAATTCCTGCAATTCCCCATGTAATTCCCGCAATTCCCCATGTAATTCCTGCAATTCCTCATGTAATTCCTTCAATTCCCCTACTAATTCCTGGAATTCCCTTACAACTAATTCTTGCATTTCCTGTACGTCCGATACTGCAATAATTTACAGCGCATGCGCAATCGTTAGTATAAGAGGGTTAAACATTTCTGCAATTCCCTTGTAATTCCTGCAATTCCTCACTAATTCCTGCAATTCCCTAAACAATTCCTGCAATTCCCTACAAATTTATGTAATTCCTCAAGCTTGTACACAAATTCCCCCTATTTATGTGTAATTCCTTTTAATTTCTCGCAATTCCTATCTAATTCATGCAATTCCTCAAGTAATTCCCCCAATTACCCATGTAATTCCTGCAATTCCCTATGTAATTCCTGTAATTTATATTTGTAAAGATGATGCAATAATTTACAGCGCATGCCCAATCGTTAGTAAACGTTTCTGCAATTCCTTTGTAATTCCTGCAATTCCTGTGCAATTCCTCACTAATTCCTGACTAATTCCTGCAATTCCCCAACAATTTCCCAAACAATTCCTGCAATTCCCTACAAATTTATGTAATTCGGTACTAATTCCTCTGCAATTCCTCAAGCTTGTACACCAAAATTCCTCTGCGGTTCACCCCTCGGTTATATCAGACAATTTTGAAGGAGATATTTCTGTGTCTTTCTAAAGTGTTCAGCCCCCTACTCACTATGTGCGATGCGATTTGTTGGTGCGTTTCGTTGATGCTTTTCGCAAACTCATGTGCATTGATGAAATGGCGCTCCACACTCATACTCACAGTGCTTTGGTGCATGTAAAACAGTGTGTTGAAAGGGGTTCCTTTGATGGTTCCCACAAAAACCGACTTCTTGCCAAATGGCCACACAGCGAATTACACTGACGAAATGCATGGTCCACACTATTCGCAGATTGGTGAATCGACGAATCAAATCAGCCAACACATAGTGAGTAGCAGGCTTTACCTGTAATGCAAAAATCACCGATTGTTACAAGATGAATGCTAGTTTAAATTCAGTATTTGTGCATTACTGAGTTTTCATTGAACTGTGTCTGAAAATTCGTTAAAACCGAATCACTTTTATTATAACTAGGAACTAGCATCGTAAATGAAATGTATGTATAATCACAGAATATACAGAAGCAACTTTTTGGCAAAATTTATATGAAAATAAGGTGGTACTGAATTCTGTGACCCCAAACCATTCTTTTGTAAAATGTCACTTTTTCTTCAATTTTATTGTAATGTTTTTTTTCATTTCGTCAATTATAAGCATGTACAAGGAGGGCTGCTTCTAAAATTACATTATTGCAAACAAAGCTTCCACATTTGGTTAAACGTTAAACAATGATACACAATCACTAAAATGCAGCTGTGGAAAACCAGTATGAAATCTTCACTAAGTTGCACACAACACGAGTTATCTCACTAAACAACTGAGGGGCTTTTAGAACATCTTCTCATTCTAGCCAACTTTTTGCTTTAGACAAATTCACTTTACTAAAATATATTTTTTGTAGTTTGGTTGGGAAAGATGACTTCAGGATTTCGTTTAAAAACTGCAATCAGGACAGATGAAAGGGTTCGTTTGATGAACGAAATTATTTCTGGTATACAAGTTATTAAAATGTATACTTGGGAAAAACCTTTTGCAACTCTAGTGGCCTTAGCTAGAAAGTAAGTAGCACATATCTTTTATGTCTCATTCATTTTCGAACATAAAATAGCAGTACCAGGTGCCCACAAAATCATTGAATAGTCCTCCATTTAAGTACCTTATAGATTTTAAATTTCAAAAAGTGTGCACCTTTTTGCCCAAAAAGCAACCCAAAAGCTCTTCCTCTGTCACAGGGAATTAACTGTGTTTTCTCACTTTCCACATCGTTTTTAAGTGACCCCCACAATCTTAGCTTCCATCACACCATTCAAAATACCTACAGACAAGTACCTACTTCCCCTTACTTAATTTGTATACAAAAGTTTTGTCAGTTTCTTTTAAAGACCTGATGTTGGTCTCTTAATAGTTGTCTTACATTTAATTAAATTTTCAGGTTTGAAATAAAGCAAATAAGATACTCTGCATATATGCGTGGTATAATCCAGTCATTTATAATGTTTACAACAAGAATATCTATTTTTGCTAGTATATTAGCATATGTGCTATTCGGAAACAGCATAACAGCAGAACAAGTGTTCGTATTAACATCCTTTTATAACATTTTGCGTCAATCTATGACTGTGTTTTTCCCGCAAGGTGTCCAACAAGTGGCGGAAGCAAACGTTTCCATAAAAAGATTGAATAACTTTATGTGCTATGATGAAACACAAATTGCAGAAGAACTAAAAGAATTGCAACGGAAAGAAAGAGTTTCTAAATCAGAACATTCATCAACAAAGAGTGTTGGAGATAGGGGAATTTATATCAAAAATGCTTGTGCGAAATGGACAGACATTTCAATGGATAACACACTGACTAATTTGAATATAGTAGTCAAACCAGGTCATCTGCTGGCAGTTATTGGGCCGGTGGGAAGTGGAAAATCCAGTTTACTATATGCTATTTTAAGAGAACTTCCACTTCTACAGGGATCGATACAAGTTAACGGTGAAGTGAGTTATGCTTCTCAGGAGCCATGGCTATTTGCTGGATCTGTTCGACAAAACATACTTTTTGGAGAACCAATGAATAAAGAACGGTATAGGACTGTTGTGAGAAAATGTGCCTTAGAACGTGATTTTACTTTGTTGCCTTATGGTGATAAAACAATAGTAGGAGAAAGAGGAGTATCCTTAAGTGGTGGCCAAAGGGCACGAATAAACCTAGCTAGGGCTGTCTATAAAGAGGCAGATATTTATTTGCTTGACGATCCTCTGTCTGCTGTAGATACTCATGTAGGAAAGGAATTGTTTGAAAATTGTATCACTGGTTATTTGAGGGATAAAACTCGTATTTTGGTTACTCATCAATTACAATATCTGAAGGAAGTAGATCAGATTATTATATTAGAAAATGGCTGTCTTAAAGCTCAAGGTAAGTTCTGTTTCAAAAACTGAATTATCATCATCATAAGCATGGAGTCAAAAACTGTGCACCTCATATCCTGAGCTAACCAATACATTTTCCCGAAAGTAAAACATGCTACATCCCCAACTATTTGCGCAAGATAATCTAATCTGGGTCTTTCTCTACTTCCCATTATTCTATCTCCACTTTTAGTATATTGCAAAGTATCTTCATGTCTCAGAAAGTGTCCACTCATGTCCTACCATCTTATCTCTCCCATTCTATACTATGTGTAACAGGAGTTTTTTTTCTTTCTTTTTGAAGATAAATTTTTGAAACTTGGCACATCGTATGTACTGAGTAAACGTCAAGTTTTGACACAAACAAGGAAATTTTCACACTTCCGGTTTCAGCGGAAGTGGTGCCAACTTTCGATTTTCTAATTTTTCGAAATATTGAATGTACAGACCATTTACTATCATCATCATCATAAGGTTCTCAGTCCGAAGACTGGTTGGACGCGTACCTCCATTCTTTTCTATCCTGAGCTAACCTACGCATTTCCCTAAAAGTAGAACATCCTACATCCCTAACTATTTGAGAGCAGTAGTCTAATCTAGGCCTACCCCTACCTCTTTTTATTCCTATCTCTGACTCTAGTATGTCGCGAACTATTCCTTCGTGTCTTAGAAGGTGTCCTACCATCCTATCTCTCCTACTCTTTATTGTTTTCCATACCTTTCGCCTTTCCCCAACTCTTTCTAATACTTCCCTATTGCTAACCTTATCTATCCACGGTATCTTCATCATGCGTCTGTAACACCACAGTTCAAACGCTTCTACTCTTTTTCTATCCGCTTCTCCTATTGTCCAAGTTTCGCACCCGTATAATGCCGTACTCCATACATACGACTTTAAGAGTCTCTTCCTAGTCTCTATATTAACCGTTCTCGAACATAACAGTTGTTTCTTTTTGTTAAACGCAACTCGTCCCTGCGCCATTCTTTGTTTTATATCTTTAGTGCTCCTACCGTCTTGGGTTATTTTACTTCCTAAGTAGCAGAAATCCGCGACCTCCTCTATCTTCTCATTTCCTATTTGTATTTCAATTTTAGTTCTATTTTCACTCCATCTACATACCAAAATTTTAGTTTTCTTTTTATTGATTTTCATGCCGTAGCCCTGTGTCAAAACTGCTTCCATTTCATTCAAAGCCGCTCCTAATTCTTCTTTGCTAGATGCTAACACTGCTATATCATCCGCAAATCTGAGCATGTTAATAGTTTGGCCCTGTACATTGATCCCTGAGGCTGTTCTTTCCTTAACAATATTAATCGCATCTTCGATATATAAGTTGAAAACTAGAGGTGACAATGCACATCCCTGTCTCACTCCCTTCCGGATATCTACTTCCCTTCGTTCCTGCTCACATTCTATAACTGCCTTTTGCTCTTTGTAGAGATTATGTATTATTCTTCTGTCCCTGTATTTCATCCCTACCTTTCTCAGCACTTCGAACATCTTCCCCCATTTTACGTTGTCGAAGGCTTTTTCTAAATCTACAAATCCTATATATACGCTCTTTCTCTTTTCTATCGTTTTTTCTATAATTACTCGTAAAGCTAGAATGGCCTCGCGCGTTCCTCTATTTCGTCTAAATCCGAACTGATCTTCTCCTAATATTTCTTCCGCCTTTTTCTCCATCCTTCTTTGCACAATTCTAGTTAAAATTTTTGACGCATGGGAAGTTAAACTGATAGTTCTAAAATTTTCGCATCTATCCGCGCCTTTCCTTTTTGGCAAAGCTACCATGATGTTCAGTTTGTAATCCTCTGGAATCTCGCCTGTCAGGTATATGCGACTAACTAATTTAAATAAACGATCTATTACCTCTTGACCTGCGCACTTTAAGATTTCTGCCTTCAAGCCATCTATACCTGGTGCTTTATTATTCCTTAAACTTTTTAGTGCTAGCTCAAACTCATCTCTCATTATAGGACTCCCTAGGTTATCCCCTTCTACACTGCTTTCACTTTCTAATATATCTTGCACTTCCTGTCCCGCATATAAGTTTCCTAAATATTCTTTCCACCTATCTGCCTTCTCCCCGCTTTCGATTAGGATATCTCCTGCCTCATTCCTAATGCTTTTGGTACTAGATCCAATTTCTCTAAAATTTCTCCTAATTATTTTATATGCTTCATCAGTCTTTCCTATTTCGAACTTATTTTCCACTTCTTTGCACTTATCATCGATCCATTGCTCTTTCGCTTTCCTACATTTCCGAATAATTTCCCACTTGATCGCCTTATATCTTTGTTTCCCTATTTCATCTAACCTATTTTTATATTTGCGCCTTTCCTCTATTAGACTCACAATATGTTTTGTTATCCAGGGTTTCCTACTTTCATTCTGTTTATGACCCAAAATATCCCTAGCTGAGGAAACTAAACTATTTTTAATGCAATTCCATTCTTCCTCTATGTCCCTAACAATATTTTCGCTCGCGCCCTTTAGTACTTCGTTTGTCTTTTTCTCGAACTTATCGCGCGTATCATCATCTTTTAGTTTCTCTGGGTCAAGATACCTTCTTCCGCTTCGTTTTTTCAAAATCTTAAATGTGAGATTGGCCTTCATAACGACTATATTGTTATCACTATCTATATCTGCTCCTGGATAACTTCTACAATCCCTAACTTGATTTCTAAATCTTTGCCTAACAAGAATGTAATCTATTTGATATCTCCCTAGGTCTCCTGGCATCTTCCACGTGTAGCGTCTCCTAACATGATGGTGAAATAGAGTGTTCGCGACCGTTAAGTTATGTTTATCGCAGAACTCTATCAGTCTCACTCCCCTATCGTTCCTATTGCCTAATCCAAAGGGACCAACTATTCCGCCCTCTCGCCCTGTGCCTACGACTGCATTGAAATCTCCTATAATTATTAAATTTTCGTGTCCTCTCACAAAATCTAGCACATGTTCAATATCACTATAAACTGCCTCTACGACCTCATCACTGTAGTTAGAAGTGGGCATATATACCTGTATTATTACTGTTTTTACAGGTTTCGAATCTAACCTAACCATAACTACCCTGTCACTTTGCTGTAAGAAATTTTCTACACTCTGCCCTACTTTTTTCCGCATAACAATTCCTACTCCCGAATTTCCTCCTACAGATCCTGTGTGTATTACTCTAAAATCTCCGCTCCAGAAGTCTCCGGCTTCTGACCATCGCACTTCACTAATACCTACTACGTCTAATGCTAACCTATCCATCTCAATTTTCAAATTCTCTAACTTTCCTACTTGTTTCATGCTTCTAACATTCCACGCTCCGACTCGTGAGATGTTACACTTATCATTTCTGATGACTCCCCCCGAAGCAGTCCCCGCTCGGAGATCCTAATGTGGGACTATTTTACCTCCGGAATATTTTACTCCAGAAGGTGCCATCATCATAAATTCGAAGTCCGCTGTACCAGGGATATAATAATGTGGTGGTTTCCCGTTGCCTTCCACATCGCAGTAGTGTGTATCACAGTGCCATACCGACCCTCACGATCTCTGCCACCATGATTACTGAAAGAGCTGCTGCCCCCTTTCAGGGACTTGATTTAGTCTGGCTTCTCAAATAAAAACCCCTCCAATATGGTTAAACCTATGGTTCGGCTCTTTAGATCATTGAAGCGCGCAAGCCATCCCACCCGTCCCAGTATTACTAGAACTGCGTCAAGGTACAAGTCCTTTGGGTAGCATTTACTATCAAACACAGTTTTTAAAAAAAAACTATCAAACACAGTTTTTAAAAATTATATAGATTAAGCACATTATAAATAAAAAATAAATTTCAAAATTTGTTTATTTGTAATGATGATGGAATTTTCTCTCGAAGCGAATTCCAATCCCAGGCAGTATCTGACTTCCCAGAAATCTTTCATTTTAAACTGATCCGCTAGCTCATTCTTGAGTTGAGTCATCCATTTGGGGGTCACTTTCACAATGGTCAGGCCGTCCACATATACAGTCACTACCAACAATGTCTCTCTTTTTTTAACCCTGTATACAAATACAGCGTTAAGGGGCTTTAGACCCAACTCCTTTAGCACCTGGTTGATGTTCTGCCTGTACAATGCCTTCTTGATCGAACAAACCTTATCACCTTCATTGATCTACCATAGCATTCTCATGGCTCGTGACCTTCACTATGTCTCTTCTCTTATACAGGGTGTATCCAAATAAGTGCGAAAAAATTTAAGAGTCGATTCCTTGTTGAAAATTAAAGGGGGTGTTTGATATAAACAAATCCTCATATGTCCCTCCCTTAGGAGTTACGCTCCTCCAAAGTGGGAGGTGAAAATTATGTTTTTATTTTTTTTTGTTAAAATCTAAAATAGTTAAGGAAATGAAATTTGGTGGAAGGTTTCTAATGTCAAAAAGGCTACTTTCGAATATTTTCTTTACCGATCCATATTGTTATAAGTGGATGAAACTCACAACCACTCTTAAGCAACTTGGCAGCCGCCTACTACTTTTACTTGGAATTTAATTCTTTCAGTGCATGATGAAATTAATTTTTTTTCCGAAAACTTGATTTTACAAAAAAAACAGCAAAATAGATACGAAAGTTTTTAAATGAATGAAGCTTTCTAAGGCATATTTTTAAACAATCAAATTCTTACACGTTAAAAATGTAAAAAGGAAAAAAATTAAGAGGGGTTGCGAGTTTCATCCACTTACAACAATATGGATAGGTCAAGAAAATATTCGAAAGTAGCCTTTTAAACATCAGAAACCTTCCACCAAATTTCATTTCAGATTTTGAGAAAATAAATGAAAACCTAATTTCCACCTCCCACTTTGGAGGAGCGTAACTCCAAAGGGAGGGACATATGAGAATTTGTTTATATCAAACACCCCCTTTAATTTTCACCAAGGAATCGCCTCTTAAATTTTTTCGCACTTATTCGGATACACCCTGTATAATTTTGAACAATACCTCCTCAAAAAACTCTGGTATTTCCATGAATACTTCTTCCTCGATTATCCCATTTTAGTATGCCGTAGTAATGTCCAATTGGTGGACGGAGAGCCCATATTACCACATACAATGTCATCGGTAACGCTTCAAACTCTTCCTTAATAGCCTTTTTCCATTCTTCGGGCTCCCTTCACGCATGGCTTCTTCGATTGGCATTTCCCTAACGAACGCTAATTCTTCCAGAGAAATTGAATCCTCAGATGCATCTTCACCTTCGCCTTCGCACTCATCACTATATTCATTTACAGCCTGTGCAGAATAGTGATATAACTTTCGTGGCCTTCCACGTTTTCCGGTTCGCACAGTCGACGTCTTCAGTGTCTTTTCTGTAGAGTGTCCAACTCCTCCACCTCTTGCTCTTCATGGTCTTTCTTATTCTCACCCCCCCCCCCCCCCCCTTCCCTCCAGTTGGACATCAGGGAATTTCGATTTCCAGTTCTATATTCTGTTCTTCCAATCTCTTAAGGACTTCATCTGACAGGAAATCGCCTTGCCCATATGTTGATTGTCCTCGGAGAAAAACCATGTGTCTTGTAACTTCTACTTTTCTCTCATCTCGCAACCATACTTGGTACCCTTTGGATTCATCAGAGTAACCAATGAAGATACAATCACAGCCTCTAGGTCTAATTTTCCTCCTTTTAGAGTTTTGTTAATGGCGACCGCTCTACTGCCAAACATATTCAGATATAAAAGGTCAACCCTTTGACCCATTCATCTCTCAAATGTTATTCTTCCATTTAGGCAATTGACAGACATGGTTTTTGATGGGATTTGCAGTCAAGATCGCCTCTGCCCAAAATGATGGGGGGACTCCGGAGTCTATTAGCTAACATTGGGCAGTCTCAACCAGGGTTCGATTTTTCCTTTCAGCAACTCCATTTTGTTGCGGAGAATGAGGAGTACTCAGCCGTCTTCTGATTCCATGTTCGACAAGATATTCGTCGAAATCCATACTGCTATAAAATTCACCTCCGCTATCGGACTGAAGACCATGTTCTTATAATTCTTGAATACATCTAGGGCCTCGTCTTTACTTCTTAGAAATCGTACCTCACACCACCAACTTTTAGTCATCAATGAAAACCGTATTTGGCACCTCCTAGGCACAAATTTTCCCATTGGACCACCGAGGTCCGCGTGTACGATTTCCGGCTTGCTTGAGCTTCTTCTAGATATCTTTGGGAAATGGATTCTTGCCAGTTTTCCTTTTAGGCATGTCTCGCATCTGTTCATGAACTTTCCAGCTCTAATTTTTACGCCGGAGGTCTCTTGAGATTCATTTCATGGATATGTTCCAAATGCTTGTGCCAGTCTTCTAGATCTAACGTACCGGTACATTGGCTTATGGTTCTCGTTAACTCTACAGTCTCTGCAATGTAATGGAGGTCACTTTCTCTGTATGCCACTAATTTGACATCTCCCTTCTTATCCTGGATGACTTTATCATGCAGAAAAATGATGTCGCGGCCCTTGTTCGTATTTCTTCCCAAGGATAGCAGGTTAGCCTTCAAATCAGGGACAAGCAATGTATCATCCAGCCCGACAACTTTTTGGATGTCATTACTTCCCACTTCTATCTTCAGTGTCCCTCTTATGTTAGTGACTGTATCTTTGGCTAGGTATATCTTGCTGTGCACCTCCTCATTAACAGTCGCGAATTTTCACTTACCACTGCACATATGGGCAGTACACCCACTATCTAGACACCATTTCTTCTCCCCGAATGTTCATCCAGGGTCGGTTCCTAATGTTGTGTGGGTTGCCCCTTCGTAGGACAGTTGGCAGCAATGTGTTCAATTCCATCACACTTAAAGCACCTGAACTTCGGCTTCGGCTTTGGTTTTGACACACTTTCAGCCTTAGCAGGAGTTCTTCTCAAAGACTTGTTACTGTTAGCTTCTACTATGAGTGCTCCTTCAACCTCATTCTTGCTCTTCGAATGGTGTGCCTCGCTTTCTTCGAAGATCTTCACTTTCAGAGCTTCGGGAGTAGGCAAGTCAGTGAAAGTTCTCATAACTACCATAAATACCAAAAATAGCAAAGGAAAAAACTGTGGATACGTAATTAAATTTACCAATATTTAAAATAGTCAAGAGCTTTGTAATACCAGCCGGATTCGAAAAGTTATGTAAATTATTGCTTTTTGAACGGGGAAAGTAGTGCAATTTTTTTGAACGTAGTAAACAGGTAGGTACGCCATTTTACATTTTTGAAAATGTATATAGTTAGTAGACTATGTAAATAGTAAAACAAAAAATAGAAGCAAAGGAAAAGTTGCTCAAAAAATTGCACCACCTTCCTTTCCAAGAGTCCTGCAGTGAGAATAAAAAAACTTGACATGTATAGAAAAACAGTAGTTATTTACTACAAATCAATTAAATTTACACCTCAAGTACATCAAGTCTCGTCGACATTTTTGTATCCAAATCTTCCTTATTTCCAAATTTCTCAGAAATCTGTTATACTTCACCCTGTTACACCCTTTTCAACTAACCTATTATTACACATTTATCCCCACGCTACACCGATTGCCTGGTATATTAAAAGAATGTAAACTTAGCAAGTGGTTCCGATGAGACATAGTCTAGAGCCGTTGCTTTATAAATCTTAAGTGTCGTAGTTCGCGGCAGTGAGCCAACTTCTCTTACATAGACTTTGGGAGTTGTGTACTTAACCAGTGCCTCAAATGTTTCATAATTTACTCGATAGACAATTTTTATCCCATAAATGACTCCGTCAAATGAACGAACGATCATGTGTTATACTTGGGCCGCCCAACAGTCGGAGTGATCACCCTGCAAGCATGAGCTCTAGATGGGACCACTATCAATTTAGGACGACAGAACCGCAGTGATGCGTTTTCTTTAGACCCAACGTTGTCGCATCACTCCAATTCAGTCGTCAAAAATTAATATTGGCCCCGCTAGAGCCCGTTCTTGCAGGGTGATCACTCCGTCTGTTGGGCGGCCCAAGTATAAATTATGTTTTATTTGTGACTGTCGAGCCAGACATCCTGATTTACTTTTCACTTGAAACGTGAATCGATTCAATCGTAATCACTATCGGTACTGCAATTACGATTTACAGGTTGAATACCACTAATATTTCTTCTGCCAATTTCTCCAATATTCTTTGCACCTTTCTAGTAAAAAAATGAGATGTTTAACTGAAATGAGAAGAAAAGAAATGATAGCAGTTAATAGTGGGGGGCTTCCTGTTGTTGTGTTTCCGTTTAGTATACGCAATCGTTCAAATACCAGGGCTGTGTCAAGTACAGCAAAAATGTATTTAAGTACAACTACACCTTTGTATATAAAGTACATTTTTGCAAGTACAAATACAAGTACATCATAAATATGAGGCTACATAAGTACAATTACAAATGCTCATTTTAAAATTCATATTGTACTTGTCAATAAGCACAAGTTAATTGTATTTGCATTTTAGTTCATAATAAATACATTATGTATGTTTTAAAAAATATTTAACATCAACATAAACTATTGTACTTGTAAAAAGCAAAATTAATATTCTAACATTGACAATGAAATGAAAATGGGGAAAACCCGCAAATTTTGAAAATGATCATATTGAATAATTTACTACCCAAAACAAATTCCGCAACTTTCGATTTTTACATTAATTTGAGTCTTATTTTCGTCATAATTAAATACGAAACATGCGTCACGCTCGAGACACAATATTTGAATGACGCTGGTGACGTACTTGACCACTGGGCCCGACAGATTAGGTAGGGATTTTCACATGCACAAACCGATCCGTTTGCACCTTGAGCGCTCGTTTATTTCTCGACTCCTCCCACTTTTTCCAGGGAGACGCGTAAACACCGCGGCGCAACGGATAGGTCTCCTACGCCACAGAAAGCGCGCGTTTTAGCTATCCCGGTCATGCTGCTTTCTAAGTTGCAAATTTTTCGTTCAGCACGGCACATAATCAAAATTTTTACGTGGTACGCGATACATATTCTATTTATGCTTGATATTACAGTACTAAACGTTATAAATTCGATTAAGCGGGTCTTCCCCATTACAAGCTTGTAATTGTACTTGATAAATACATTTTTTTTCATAAGTATATGCACAGCTCTGCGAAACACCTACTCTTCAGTGATTTCTTTATCTTTTTCTTGAACTTATTGCATGTCTTCTACCATCTCCGATCCAATAATCCCCAGGTTCTCGCTACCGTTCTTCACTAATGCTTACTATGTTGAATACTAACTGACCTTTCCACTCATTTAGTTCTTTAAATTCTTTAAGTTTCCTACTTACTTCGTGGTTCTAACCTTCCACACTCTGACTTGTGAAATGGTGTACTATGGCCCGGTTTTTCAAAGAATCAACACCGGATTAAGTCTGACACCGGCTTCGTTGCTATGATACCGGCTTTCTGATTGGTTGTAGCATAGCAACGAAGCCGGTGTCAGACTTAATCCGGTGTTGGATTCTTTGAAAAACTGGGCCTATGTGTATCACAAAATTACATTGTAAAATTAAAATTAAGTCTCGCCATGCGATTTTTATAAACATTCATAATTCAGGTAATTACCAGGAACTACAAGAGTCTGGTTTGGATTTTGCCAAACTTCTGCAGAAGCAAGAAAGCGCAGAAGAAGAAGAGCTTGATGTTTCTAAATTTACCAGAAAACCTTCCATACGTAGTAATACTTCCGTTGAGGATACAACCGCAACTACAATTGAAGAACCAGTTGAAGTTGCAGAACAAAAAAGTGTAGGATCTGTTGGTGCATATGTGTACAAAGCATACCTAAAAGCTGGTGGACATTGGTGTCTTATTGCCACACTCTTCATGTTATTTCTGTTAGCCCAAATTGCAGCAAGCGGTGGTGATTATTTTATAACTTACTGGTAAGTATGGAATAGGGTTTTAAACTGTAATATTTTGCAACGATACAGAAATTTCAGTAATGTTACATGTATATTTCATCCGACATAATGTAATGTAATTTACGTATCATATTACAATGCTAATATTACAAATATTAAATTTTAAATCGACTGCAGTGATATATAAAAAAATATAAATTAATGAGAATAATCGGGCATAACAGTCAAGGAAAACTACATAGGAGGCCCACCCATGGTCGACGCCTATTTCACATTTTTCGAGGGGGGAGCCTCCTGTGTAGTTTTCCTTGACTGCTGTAGCTGATTATTCTCATTAAGTCATAATATTATATGCAGTTGCAGTTTTTTTTGTGTTTCTACATCGACAGTTGACATGCCTGCAAAATCGCAGGGCTTTGCTTCAGAAGGTGCAGTTGCTAACAATTTTGACAGTAAAGAGAATTGAAATTTTGCATGTAATATTACACAAAATTGAATCTTGCGTTACAGTACATAATATTACAAGAAATATTACATGTAGCATAGGATCGTAGTATTACTCAAAAACAATGTTGCACATAATTTTAAAACAGAAGTATGAAATAATGACTTGGAGCGTAGACTGAATAACTCAAGATCCCTTATATAAACGCAGAAACGGTTTTTAATTTCATAGTAATTGACAAATTTCATAGATAGCGTATACGTACAAAATTCATATTTCCTAGCTTCAGCTGTGATAATAAATATTTTATTTCTCCGGCCGGCATCTGCCATCTGAATATATTTGCACGTGGCAACTCAAACAGCAATCACCCAGGGTCGGCCTCGGTACATCTGAGTATAAGAACTTGCCAGTAATTATTGGAAACTAAGCCCAACATTTTTAAAATTTTTATTGGATGTGGAAAATAATTTATGAATCGCAAATTGAATTACAGTACAACCTTGACAATTCGAATTTTGGTATTCCGGATTCTTTGGTAACTCGGACATGCTTAACCTGTAATGGTGTATGTTGTAATTCGGATTTGCGCTGCTACGGTAATCCGAATTTGATTCGATCTAGTTTTTTACCGGTCGTAACTGACATAATATTGGTCAAAAATGGCAAAAAGTGACCTATCAGGAAGCAGTATTTTCGAACCCCATTAGATAGAGGATTAAAAACTAAGATAGGGACACGTAAGTCACTTTTCTTTATCTGGAGTCTTTTACAAGTTACAAATGGCGAAACTTGAAAAATGACGATTTCTAACATCAAATAACTTTGAAACTGTGGGACTTAGACCCAATGTACGGTTAACAAAGTGGCACTTAAATTCACCACAGAACTCCAAAATGCAATCAAATACAGGGTGTTCCATTTAAAAAAACAGAGTTAGGCACTGCGCAGAAGAACCTGTATAATTGAAAATAATTTTCAGTTACAGCAAAGATGGAACCTTACAAGTTTTATTTAAAAAAATTTCCCATAAGTTCAACGGTTTAGCGACTATCGACCGACGCGCGCGTAGTGGACTACCCTGTATACAGGGTGATTCAGAACAGGTGTGCCAAATTAAAATGGATGCTAGAGGAACTCTAAATAAGACGAAAAGTTTATATTAACATATGTTCTAAAGTGACTACTATTAAAGATACAGGGTGTAAAAGTTTTAATGTTTTTTTTTAATATCGTAATGTAATAATTGATGTGTTTTCTCGTTATTCTTGTTAATTTTGTAAATGTTATTCTTAACAAACTATTTTTTTCCTTTTTCACTTTCCTTGCATATCGATGAAGCCATTATTATTGCATTATGGAAAATTTCAGTGCATGTGCACGATTTCACAAAAAGCTATTTCATTCAAAAACTAAGCAATTTACGAAAAATTTTGAAGATACCAATTTCTTCCCAAATTGAACGTAGATTTCAAATACATTAATATCACCTGCACTCGCCAGCGGCGTAACATTGGATTGGGGAAATAAATAAACGGCCTACCCCGCAGCAACGCTACTGATGGGGCTAGCAGAGCATTTTTTTGTAAAATTAGAACTTGGCAAATGAAAACGACACCTTAAATTTCAACTCAATAACTTTCGTAGTTACTAAGATAATAAAAAAATACTAAAAAAAATATTAAATTTTTTACACCCTGTATCTTTGTTAGTCGTCACTTTAGAACATATGTTCAAATAAACTTTTCGTCTTATTTGGAGTTCCTTTAGCACCCATTTTAATTTGGCACGCCCGTTCTGAATCACCCTGTATACGCAGTAACGGTTTTTAATTTCATAGTAATTGACAAATTTCATAGGTGACGTATACATACAAAATTCATATTTATTACTTCAGTTGTGATAATAAATATTTACTTTCTCCGGCCGGCATCTGCCATCTAAATATATTTGCACGTGGCAACTCAAACAGCAATCACCCAGGGTCGGCCTCAGTACATCTGAGTATAAGAACTTGCCAGTAATTATTGGAAACTAAGCCCAACATTTTTAAAATTTTTATTGGATGTGGAATATAATTTATGAATCGCAAATTGAATTACAGTACAACCTTGACAATTCACTTCGGTATTTCGGATTCTTCGGTAACTCGGACATGCTTAACCTGTAATGGTGTATGTTGTAATTCGGATTCGCGCTGCTACGGTAATCCGAATTTGATTCGATCTAGTTTTTTACTGGTCGTAACTGACATAATATTTGTCCGTATAATGTATCATTATGTGCCGTTGAAAGCGGAACACCTACATAGGTATCTACCTACCTTTTATTATTGAAAATTTAAAAGCTGGCAACCCTGACTTTGAGGTACAACTTTGTAAGTAGGTACTAAAGCTAAAACCTTAAAAGTTGTCATACCTTAAAATCATATTGCCGCCTGTAAGACGATTAAATAAATGAAAAAAATCGTGCAGTGGTTAGACAATTTAATATAAAGACAACTTGAAAAAAAAATATTTGGAACTTGATCTTCCTCTTAAATACCTACAGTCTGTCCTTCATAAGAATTCCAACAATGACTGCTTCGAAATGATTCTAATTTATGGGGAGTGCAACCGCAATGCTGCCCTCATTTAAGGAGGTGCGTGAGTTATGGGACACTCTGTATAGTTATAATTTCGATGAAGTGCCACACTTTATTGAGGAAGTTACACATTGATCAATGGCCATGTTGGAAAAATCCGTTTACTCCGGATTCCAAAACAAAGTATTTTCATATTCCAAAAATTTATTTTGCCTGAATATAATGCCCATTGTTTACATCTTTCTGTATCTTCCCACGGGAATTAGAACAGTTTTAAACCCGGGTTTTTATATTTGCTTTTACGTCAGTCGAAATAATTGCATAAATTGCCAGCAGCAGACATATTCACAACGGCACTCACAACTGAATGCGGCTCTGTACTTCAGATTACCTTTCAGCGGCATTTCTTTATTGGTGTACAGTCGTTACAACGATTACTTGTCTTTTCGGGACGCCAAATTTTACAATGGCGTATTCTAGTCCAAAAATGGTGCTTCTGGATTCGGTCCCTAAATATGCAGCTGTATCCCTCGGTATCACTTATTGGGATACGCTGTATATTTAAGCGGGTCGGGTCGTTCTCTTATGAACGATTACTGGAGTTGTATTTACGGTCAGGTCGGTAAGACTTAGTCGTTGATCACCCTTATGCTCTCAGTCGCAGAAGGGCGGGTCCTATTACTATATTACTATTGCTAAACGTCGAATAACAAGACATAAACAAAATAAAACGATACTCTATTAAGTTAACTATTTACATTTGAGAGAATTGAATCGAATTGGCAAAAACAGAATATATACAAAAATACGAGATTTTTCATGGAAATAAAACGCGGAGAATCCTGATGGTGCGCTACGGCTCGTCGTGTAATCAAAACTGAACATTTACGGTGTCTCGGAGTTTTCGTGGCAGCACCGAACGGTGCCGACTCCGAGCCGGGTTTCGGTTGGCAATTCTCGTCGCAGCACGCGAGTGCAATCACCTGGGGGAACGCCGCTAGCTCTTCCGTCGCAAATAAGCAAATGTTCTACCTTAAGATTTCACCAAAAGCCGCTTATTACCCGGATGCGATCAATTTGCACCGGTATATCGTCCTGTTATAGGCACTAGGGCCACACAGGAATAGGCAAATCGATCTAATCTTCATAGACAGACACTTTCAATTCCCCAGCATGAACATTTTTACTTATTTGTTACCAACAAGCTAGGGTACTTACTCAAGAGTTAAAGGACGGTTACTATCAGTTGATCACACGGCAAAGTCTGAACGATCGATCAAGTACTACTAGGTCGGATGCCAGGGGTCAGCATCATTTCTGATGCTGGGAGTATTTGTTCCAGCTGAGGGCGGGACGGCCAAATACTGAATTTTCTTCTGCGGAGCACCCACTTTTATAAGCGGTTAGTGGGGGTCTCGGCAGCGGTTTGACGTCGGATTCTTCTACGTTAGCTGTGGTGGCGGGTGCACATTCAGCACGAATTCTTGCCATCTCGTAAAAGTGGGAGTCAAGAGTTTCTACGTCACATCAGTGCCTCGTGCAAAGATTGGTTTGGGAATTCCTATCATCTCGCATGACGTCGGTTGCACGTGGGGCATGTTTCATTCTTTCATCGGTGCATGCGTATACTGGCAAATTTATCATTTTGATCGGGGCTTGCATCTGTTTCTAATTACCACTAGCGGTCTCGTAGAACAATTTCGGAATGCCACTCTAAGTTCATTAGAGCTTTTAGGCATTACGTCTGTGCATTGTTACATCGTAAATCATTCAAAGCATAGGTATAAATAATGAATTTACGTCATTCTTCTTATTCTAATAAATGCTTTGGCATACTTGTAATCATAAGTCGCATCTTAGATGATGCAATATTGCCTTTAAAATCTGCAAGTGGTTACAATAAATTTTTTAGATAAACACGTTTAGCTTTATTTCTGTTTAACTTATGACGTTTAATACGATAGAGTGCAAAAGATGAATATGTGTCTTGCAAAAGCTTCAGAACTACCTATATTTGCCTCTATTGACATATCAGAAATTTGTCAAACTAACGTTTAAAAATTAAGCCATTGGTGGGGAGTCTTTAGTTATTCAGTCTATGCTTGGAGCCTTTAATAAAACAATAACTGTAGTAAGTCATTAACTTCATATCAGACTTTTGTGTCATTACCACTGCAACATTGCCTAACTCAACAGCGGTTAAATCCAAAATTGACGTAAAATAATATAGAGTAATCCGGACAACTTTTGGTCTGCTTAGATGGGTGCAAATTATGCAAGTTAGACATGTCTCGATATTTTTTGTCCTTATTTTAGATCTCTGCCTGTTCCATCAAAAAATCTTCCCTGGAAATCATTTTCAAGCTGGGCTTAAATCTTTTTTACCACTTTAACCATTCTGTTCATTGTTATGCACTCATTCGGTACTTTTCTTTTTCGTAATACAAACCCAGTTTCCCACATCTTTATACCACACCTTTTTCAAATCTCTTATTTATTTTTGTTGTTTACCCTAGTTTGTTGTTTACCCTAGTTTGAACCCAAAGTGTCCTCCGATTCGCGCGAAACTCGGCCTGCGGACGCCCCACGACGCCCCGAGCGACGAACGATTTTTTAAAAAAATCCATCCCTTCCCCCGCGGCGGCGGCGAATTTTTGAAGCCGGAAAACTTTTTCGGTTTTTCGCGATTTCCGGCCTTCCCGCGCACCGCAGGCGGAAAACGCTAGAGGGCGAAGTCGGTCGGCCGACGAGGGCGGACGTGTTTTGCATTTTTTTAATGCTTTATCCCAAATTCCAAAAATCTACGTAGTACAGATCTGTTTTGCGACCTTGTATTGTCTTCAAAAAATTGTACCTATCAGGACTTTATCTTTTTCCCATGTGATTAATTTTCTATTTAAAAAGCAATGCATTTATTACACTGAAATGTAAACAATATGGGGACTGACTGTCTCAGGCCCTCGAAGTTAGGGTTTATTAATTAACGAAATATTTTAGAATCATTCTATCCTAGAATAGGCGGCTGACGCACCTAACTATAATAAATGTTAGTATAAATATGCACAGTAGAACCTCAATAATCTGGACTAATTAAAACTGTCAGGATCCTGATTAGTAAAAAAATTTGGTTACTCAAACAAGCAATTTTTAAAAGTTTTTTTATTGAAATATGTATAGCACATTATTCTAGACAAACAGGAAATAGTATACATACATAATGTGTAAGAATTTATGTAACACATAACACATCTACATTTTATATGGTGAAATAAGATGTAATTTTTGTTTGATTTGTTTTTTTAGCATTTCATAAGGGCTGTTTCTTTCAATTTTGAAGAACAAGAATATCATGTAGTGGTCGATTATTTTCTTCCGCCCACTCTAGGCATAAATTTAAACTCTTAAGTGCCTCATTATCAGAGGCATTTTTGCTTCACAGTTCTTACTTCTAAACAGTAACTGAACAGATGAACAAGTAATATAACAAGTACCAAGTACCTAATCTGAGTTCGGCGATTATAAAAGGGAAAGGAAAGAGATCTAAATAAAAATAGTCCATGAGTTACAAAGTGTGTCGGAAGATTTTAGGTACCTACAATCATAAAACAGTAAGCAAAACAAGTGCATCTGGTTTTTTTGCTGCGGCTTTTGCTTTTGCACACTTGCATTTTATTACTAGACTCCTAGTAGTCGGTCACTTTGTCGGCGACTGTGCAATGTAAATCTTCTTTGATGTACATATTTCTGAGTTAATTATAATAGGTACTAATTATAACACTCTTCCATATAACATTGCAGATGTACGAAAAATATTTCACCCTCCTGTAATGCGACCAATCTCCAAAGCAACCAATTGTTGACAGAACCACTCTTAGTCATTTCATAGGAGTTTTGCTGTACTTGCACCGTAGATTTCTTGATAATTTTATTTTCATATTTCTTGTACCTACTAAGTACATAATTATTTACTTCTCGTGTAATACAGATTGCTACATGTTTATGAATATTAAAATTATTTTTAGGGTTAATTTAGAACAAAAGCATGCTGAAAATGGTACATTCCGAGAAGAATTACAATCTAGTGCTAATGATACAACTACAGATTCCCACAGCTTTTGGGATTTTTCAAGAGAAACATCGATATATATTTACAGTGGCTTTACAATCGCTACAATTATTATAACTTTGGTTCGTTCAGCAACATTCTTCACAGTATGTATGAGAGCATCCACAAATCTACACAACAATATGTTCTCCAGCATCATACGTGCCACAATGCGTTTCTTCAATACCAATAGTTCAGGAAGAATTTTGAACCGATTTTCAAAAGATATGGGTGCCATTGACGAACTATTGCCTACTGCTATGATCGATGTTCTGCAAATTGGACTGCAACTTGTAGGAATCATTGTAGTTGTCGGTATTGTGAATCCGTATCTCATGATACCTACACTTTTTATCGGAATTATATTTTACTTCTTGAGAGTTTTCTATTTGTCAACTAGTCGAAATATTAAGAGGCTGGAGGGTGTAAGTAAGTGACAGTATCTAAATTGCGAGTTTCCACTAATTACATATTTATAATTTTAGCTAGGAGTCCAGTTTTTGCCCATTTGAATGCTTCATTACAAGGACTTACAACAATAAGAGCTTTTGGTGCTCAGTCTATTCTCGAAAAAGAATTTGACAGCCATCAAGATTTACACAGTTCAGCATGGTTTAATTTTATTGCTATATCCAGAGCATTTGGTTTTTGGCTAGATCTTATTTGCATAATTTACATCACTGTTGTCACTTTAAGCTTTCTGATACTAAAGAGTGGTAAGTACAATTTATTTTAAGTTAACTGAAACTCAGGTCGTGCGGGGAAAGCTACCTCTAAATATTGTCTACATTGCCTTAAAAAATTTGATTACTATTTTTACTGCAACAATTTTAAATAAAACAGAGGCCACTGAGTAAATTGTTCATTTAAAACTTGTCTAAACTAATGAGTTTGATTAAATAATTTGGCAGCAACTACTTGTAAAAAATGAGTAATATCTTTAAAGTAAGAAGTTTTTCAATATTGCATGTTTCGAATGTGTATGGAAAACCGTAGACCACTGGTTTCGTCCTTTTTTGGGACTCATCAGTACTGTGCTTTATCCTACACACTCGAACTACGCAATATTGCTTGCTGTATATACAATATGTCCTATAAAGTTCTCTACATATGAGAAACTTTTTTATTATCCGTTTATGAAAAAAAATCTTCATAAAAAAACTCTGAATTGTTCAAAAACTAAAATTTTTAAGTTTGTTGGTGTGTAAAGGGACGCTAGTATAAAGCAACAATAAGGAAATAAAAAAATAAAAATACATTATAAGTTACAACAGAAAAAGCTTAAGAGTCCGGCAAACCCCTTTAAAATGAGCCTGAAAACTGACTTCGAAGAACTACTCACATTTCTAAATGGTGAAAATTGAAGTGTTGAATATTGGACAGTTTATAAACGAAACTATATTTTAGGCTTCTATAGAAAGAAAATTTAAAAATTTAATCTTAGAAAGTCTCAGTTCACTCATGAAATTGGCTATCTTCACGCGTGCATAGCGCCAAGAGATTTATAGTTTTCGAAAAATTGTTTCTATAGATGCATAGAATATACCTTCTTCTACCATAATCAGGCGTTCGTGTTGCTAATTTTTCTAGGATGAAGGTTTAATCGTAGTATAGAGAAAGCACTACAAACGCAAAATATGCCTTGGTATGTGCTGCCGCCCCGCAGCGAGTGAGTGTAAACTCAGAGCGGCGTTGTCACATTCACTAGGTACCAAAAGCGCAGGCTTTGAATGTGTGTTGTTCTTGTGTCCATAAATGTGATTAAAAAATCATGTCATCATCGGTGTTGCAATACAGATGATAGTTAGCTCCATTTTATAATGGATACCTCACCGACCCGCTGCCCCGCAGGAGTAACTTTGACCTACTTTGCTGAACTCTTAAACACCCGGCAGCCGTAACCGTAAGTCCAGTTGTTATGCAGGCGAGCACGCGACATATAAATTTCCGTAAACAAGGAAAGAGAGGGGGCGCGTAACGCGTAATGGCTTGAGTCAAGTTTTACCTCCTCTTTGCAACCTGTGAAAGGAAATTGGCAGAATCCCTGGATTTTACTCAAATCATAAATTCTTGGGGAAAGTTGAAAGAAAGATTAAATTAGAATTAAAATCAATTATTTTTTTTGTTATTGGTTAACCTAGGGGTTATCCATTAGAATTAGAATGTGTATTTCATTTTGTATAATACATTATTTTGTTAATTTGATTTGTATAGTTTAATTTTTTCCGGTCTTTTATTGTTTAATAGGCCGCCAAATTTGGCTCCCCCCACGGAAACTGCCCTCGCTACGGCCCTGAATAAAATTATTTTGAATTAACTTAAATTTAAATTAAAGCACTTCCTAAACTATTGCCTCAACATATCCACCTTCTCTGTCCATGCAAATTGCTGTTCTTGCTTTAAATTCACGTAAAACATTTCTTATTACATCACAACTTATGGTGAAAAATAAATTTGATCATAGGTGGCTGTTATTTCATAATAGTCCATAACTTTTTATACTGAATAACTTTCCCAAGTAACATTTTTCATTATTTTCAAAAATAAGGGTACTTTGCTCTTTAGTCAAATTATTATTTTTTGATCTGTATATTATTCAATATTTTTGAAATGTTGCCAGTGCATTTTGGTTTTTGGGCAATTCAGAGCTTTTTATGAAGATTGTTTTTTTTTTCATAAACGGATAATAAAAAAGTTTCCCATATGTAGAGAACTTTATAGGACACATTGTATACTTACACGCTTGGTGCAAGTATTAGCAAGAGCTAATTATTTGCCGAATTATGCGGCGGTAATGAGTGGTACTGGACCGTTCGAACAACTACTCCTCGGGCAAATACCCCGTCAGGCATTGAATTATAGAACTAAATCCAGATGCAATGCCTGGCGGAGTATTTGCCCGAGGAGTAATTGTTCGAACGGTTCAGTACCACTTAATATCTTCAATATACGTACAGGTTGTTTTTGAAATTAAGTTCATTAAATGAAACTTACAGTAGAGCATTAAAAACTGTGTTAGAAGGTAGACCATATTTTTGCTTAATAACTATTGCATTTTTGAGAAAAATCCAGCTCCAATTAGCCTATGTACATGAGAAAATAAAAGTACCTAAAATAAAAGTAGTAAGCAACTGTTGGGCACAAAGAAACTGTTAATTAATGTACTCATACCTCATTTTAGAAAATCTCAGTGGCTCTAATCCGATAGAACCAAAATGATCTTGTGTAAAGCTCCACTAAAATTCTGTAATAAGTTGATTGCATGATGTAAGCCTGTAATACTGTAATACAGAAGTAATCCCAGAACTGATACACAATCTAGAATAATTTCAAAAAAATATTTGATAATGAAAGTTATGTTAAAACACTTCATTGTAGTCTCCTTTCTCAACCTCAACTGTTTTTCAATATTTCAGCAAGTCCTGGATGCCAGATAATTCGCCATTCACGTTTAGGCCTCTAATTATTCGAGTCATAGCCTGACTGAGATCATCCATGAAATGTTGGCACCGTGTCAGTTTAGTAAGCTTGTAAAACAATCATAACCATGGGGACTCATATCTAGACTATAGAGGAATGGAGAAGTGCATCCAATTCGTATTTTTCGATAACATCCTTCACAAATTGACTTAAGTATCTACGGTTGTACATTATCGAGCAAGAGCAGCATTCTAGCTTTCAGCAAATGAGGTTGGCACATTTCATTTTATGGCATAGAAATGCTGTACCCACAATAATTTTCAGTCACTATTTGACCAAATGGGACATGACCAGCTGTTTCATTCGACATCTAACTTTGTGTGGGGTGTGAGGAGTTAATTTCCAAATCACACAAGGCACAGCACAATTCAGTTGTTATTCGGGGAGCTTGCTTGGTGTATTAATTTTGGGATTATGTTCATATTGAAAAACTAAGAAAAAGATCTAAAAGTTCAATTATTTATTGTTCCGCTTTCAATAAGCCAAAAATACTGTTCATAATTAACTAAGTAATTTTCGAAATATGAGCATTACAAATTTTAAAATCGCAAAATTCTCCCGCTTCAGTTTTACATTATTTTTCAAAAAGTATAATCCCCAAGTAAAAGCAAATTACAGGTTTAGAAACTACATTTCCTCTGTACATGTTTTCATGTATTTATCAAAGTTCAGAAATTATTTTGAGTGAATGTAAGCAAGGAGGTGTACTAAAAACTCATTTGGGCGAAAACTACTTATTTTATTTTCTCAACGTAAAATGGTTCAAAATGTTAATTTGTCGCATTCATTTTTGTACATTCGTAAAGTATACTATATACCGACAAAACAAATATAAAGTGTTGGTACATTAATTTATAAATTAGCTTCAAAATTGTTTGCATTTTAGAAACATACCAATTTCAGCTAGATTCTGCCTAACCATAAATGTTATTCACATGAAAACAACCTGTATATTAATGCTAGTTCACTTTTTTAGAAACCTTTGGGGGCAATGTTGGTTTAGCCATAACCCAGTCTATTGGCCTAACAGGCATGTTCCAATGGGGCATGCGACAATCTACTGAACTAGAAAATCAAATGACCTCAGTAGAAAGAGTAATGGAATATACTCAGATCGAACAAGAACCTCCACTGGAAACTCCTCCAGACAAGAAACCTGCGAGTTCATGGCCTAGTAAAGGAAAAATAACATTCCAACATTTGTACTTACGTTACAATCCAGATGAACCTCCAGTACTTAAGAACTTAAATTTCACTTTCAACCCAAAAGAAAAAGTGGGTATTGTAGGACGCACAGGTGCTGGGAAATCATCTCTCATTGCAGCACTCTTCCGGTTAACAGAAATTCAGGGATCAGTGATAATTGATGGAATTGTTACAAAAGATTTAGGACTGCATGATCTGCGATCTAAAATTTCGATAATTCCCCAGGAACCAGTTTTGTTCTCAGGAACATTGCGCAAGAATTTAGACCCATTTGACGAATATGATGATGATGTCCTTTGGAAAGCATTAGAAGAAGTTGAATTGCGAGATGTTGTAGTAGATCTTGTTAGTGGATTGAATTCTAAAATGTCCGAAGGAGGATCAAATTTCAGCGTGGGCCAAAGACAGTTAGTTTGTCTGGCGAGGGCTATTGTGCGTAATAATAAAATTCTGGTTTTGGATGAAGCAACTGCTAATGTTGATCCCCAAACTGACGCTTTAATTCAAACTACAATAAGAAAGAAGTTTTCTGAATGTACAGTACTTACAATAGCACACAGGCTGCATACAGTTATGGATTCTGATAAGGTACTTGTTATGGATGCTGGATCAATGATTGAATTTGACCATCCTCACAGACTGTTGCAAAATAAAGAAGGTGTGCTTTATGGCATGGTTCAAGAAACTGGTAAGACTATGGCTGAGGCACTGCAGAGAATTTCAGAACAGGTAAACCAGCCCAGCTCTTGTTCAATACTTAAATCAATTCAAGAATCAATTGTACCCCTAACCACATAAATTTTGAAATACTATATACGCATTTCGGCAGCTAAGCTGCCATCTTCAGTAGCAGGGAAAAACCTATAGTAATAAAAATAGCAATAACATTAATGCAAAAAAAAAAAACAATTATTTAAATGACAATAATAATAACAACAATAATGATGATGTGAAACAATGATAGTGACAATAATAATATGATAATGATAGTGAAAATAAGATAGTGAAAATAAGAATAGAGTGGTATAAAATTGAGCGTATGCCCGGATATTGAATTTTCTATCCTAGTGTGATTAATGTTGATGTCACAAGTAACGTCAGTGCTACGTCACTTTAAGTATATATTGGGGATTGTCTCCGTGCGGAGTTCATTCTAGCTTGAGAGCTGATCGAGTGCACTTCGATTCTTTCGGAGTGGTGAGCAGAAAATACCTGACCTACATTATTGTTATTGTCACTATCATTGTTTCACATCATCATTATTGTTGTTATTATTATTGTCATTTAAATAATTGTTTTTTTTTTGCATTAATGTTATTGCAATTTTTATTACTATAGGTTTTTCCCTGCTACTGAAGATGGCAGCTTAGCTGCCGAAATGCGTATATAGTATTTCAAAATTTATGTGGTTAGGGGTACAATTGATTCTTGAATTGATTATTTAACCACAGTCTCTTACATCTTAGTCCTTGAATACTTAAATAATACAATGATTTTTTACAGAGTTATAGAAAATTACATTACGGAATAACTCAATGAAGAATTCTGGACTTTAATGAGATCTTAATCATTACTGTTGTTGCAAATATATTTATGTTCCTAAAAGATTTGGTAGCTGAATAAATTATAATACTTCCTGGAATTTTACGGAAACATATATTTTATTTTTTATGCAAATTTAAATGTTTTTAAATGTATCATCATCGAAATACATATTCTATTGAATTGTTTGAATACCTACTTAAATTCGTTTCATATGCACCTATTATTAATTTTAAAAGCAGAGTTGGGCGCATAAACTGTTGTGCACACGTAATTAATAATATTCTTCACATGGCCAAATTTCATGTAAAGAATATGAACTATGTAAACTATACATATAAATAATTACCTAAGACAAATAAATTTGCCATTGTTTGAAACATTTATATAAGTACAAATAAATTCATTAATGAAAATAAAAAATTGTGTAATTAAAAAAATTTGCAAAAATAAATTAATATTTTTTGTGAAAAAATAAATGGAATTCTCAAAATAACTATTGCTAATGTTGTTTGCCTCATTGTCTTGTCTACCGTTAAACATGGAATTATTGTTTAAAGATGTTATAGTTAGACAATACCGAGTGTAAAATTAGAAACACCTTTTGGGAGGCAGAAAATTCTACTTTGTGAGGCAGAGGTTAGATGGCGCTCTTTAAGACAAACTTTTGTAATATTTCTTGGGAGTCTTCGAACTATAAAGTCGGTAAGCGGTGGCCGAGTTGAAGTTACGCTATTACCCGTTTGAGGGTGCTCGGGTGCCTTATTATTTTGAGCCAGTTATAAAATAGACACCGCAGACATTTTCGCAGTACTTTGTCGGCGCGGCAGTTCTTGCTCAAAGGCATGTTTTGCCGCCGCAGCTGGTGGTTTCTTGACACTTCAGGAATTAATTATTTTCCTTATCCAAAAATGAAGGATAGGTACATTACGTACCTATATAGGTACATCATTATTATATTTACACACAAAGCAAATGAAGATTTTTATTTTAAAATTTATAGTTGTACTGCCATGATCTTATATACCTATATTTGTTTTGTGAATATACAGACTGTCCAAACAGTGCAGCGGCGGAGTTTTGCGCCTTTATTATGCATTTTAGAGAGAAAAGTTATATGAGGGACTGGTCCTTATTTTTAGTTCTCCATACTTTAAAATGATGTATTTCCATTTATACACTTCGTACCGTTCCTTCTGTACAGCAACAAACTTTGTTTTTTTTAATGGAACAATTTGTAATTGATTGCATTTTTGGATTCCTTAATAATTGATCTACTGTGAGGTTGTATAAGATATTTTCCCCCAATATGCATAGGTATACTTTTTACGTTACCGGCATTCCTTTGAAAATTTTGTCAGATAGGTATACCTAGAGGGATTTTAAGAATTAAATATCTCCGATTGAACAAAGTTGGAGCAGCGATATCTTGGCAACAGGAAAATAATATATATGGTAAACTGTTGCAGGATTAAAAAACGAAAATATTATATGTACCTACAGGTGTTAAAGTATTTTAAGTAGTTTTTGTTTTATGGGTGTGAGTTTGACTATAAGTGTGTGTGTAAATTGGTATGACGTCACTCAGACGGCCGTTAAGTTCTAAGTGTGACGGGTTGAACATGACAGGTATAGAGTGGATGCAAAAATTATGAGGCAATAAAGCTTGGGTATATCAGATGACGAGATTGAGAGATGAGTAAGAGTGTTTGCAGATAAATGAATGGATATGGTTGGATAATTGTGTATGTGTGATAATGGGGGTATATCAGATGACGAGCTTGAGAGATGAGTAAGAGTGTTTGCAGATAAATGAATGGATATGGTTGGATAATTGTGTATGTGTGATAATGGGATGTTTAGAGCTGATTGGGGTGGTATGTTTGGAAAAGGGAGGATGCTTGGTAGTTTTTAAGTTTTAAGTTTGATGTTGATATTGGCAGGTCTGCGACTGATAATTTAGACAGAAGTAAAGACTGAACCTTAAAAGTTGAAATTCTTACCGTAATTTTATACCATTTTTGGGGAATATCCCCTGCTATTTTGCCACCCAAAACTTAGAAAAATGCTTACACTTTGTTTTTGCAGAAAATTTAACGAACAAAGTTTACATCGGCGATCGGCACAAGAAATCCCATTGCAAGATTACTTCTTGAAAGGATTGTTTTCTTCCATGGCACTCCTTGTTTCAAATTATACCTAGGTTTAATGAGTTATCACGTATTTTAAGAATATGACCATGAAGAAGCAATCTTTAGCAATTTTTTGTCTCGATGGGAACTCGACTTCCAGATACAAAATGGAAGCCGTATTTTGCGTTTTGGGTGCTAAAATATAGGAGAGCCCAATAAACTGTCCACCAAATTGCTACGTTTTAAAAGGTTCAATTTTGAATCCTATCGAAACCGTCAGTCGCAGACCTAGCAAATACATACATCAATCAAAAGCTTAGTAAACTGACTATATCGAATATGGAAATAATATACCTGGTATTCAATTTGAAATTTTTCAGCAAAACTCCATATATTAGATTACGTAAGTTGTCCATCCTTTGATATGAAGTATCTATAGTGACAAAAGTACCTACCCATGGTTTGAAAGTAGTCTATAGCTTAGCACACAACGGATGGACGGCAAGCGCCGGACGCATTTTGATTCTCATTGCAGAATACTCGCCGGATTTTAAAAATCCCTTGAATGCGGTCCGCACAAGTGTGCGTTGACTAATTTAAATGTATGTTAAGAATGTTTTTCCGTTGCGTGCCATCCGTCGGATGCCGACAAATAATATGCGCTAAGCTTAATAAAGAATTCTTAAATAGCTACGACCAGTAGGTAGCTCTTCAAAGTTGGGTCCACACTGGCATTAAAATGGTAATATTATCTTAAAAGTCCCTCACTCTAAACCCCATCGTGTAGTATTAACTTTCATAAAATTTTATTATGAACTCAAATATGTAAACAGATGTGGGGCATTCCATTAAGAGGGATACGTACGTTGCTCAAGAAAAATAAGCACCCGACCGCGTGATACTCTCCCCCACTACACCAGCCAGTGTAGGAGAGAAACGAGGAGAAACTTATCTGCCGGCCAGATACGGCCCGAACATATACTCGGCTGTCACCGACTGCCGAGGGGAGGTTTGAATCTGCTAGTGGAAGGAGGAGACTCCCGTTTTTAGAAATGGGTTTATTGTCGAAATAAATTTAATGTAGCTCATTTATTTTCAGTCTAAATGCATTCAAATTTGAAAAGCATGCAATTTAATGTTCATATTACAGTGTGCTCTAATTAGTTTTCCAGTCGTTGCTTTTTGAACTAAGTTTCTAGCTGCTAAAAATACACCAAAATGCAAATTTCACGTCTCGTTTCTATGACTATTTACTTATTTTTTCTTAATTTGGTTTGACGGAATTGTAGAACAAACCTTCTTCTTTCTAACAAATAAGAAATTTCCACAAAATATTTATTACTAAGAGCGCTACGTTTCGTAACATAGAGCTTGATATCGGTGCTGTTTTCAACGTACGTATCCCTCTTAAGAAAAACAAAACTTTGGTTTGGTACTCGAGAGTATGAACACCTGTACTCGTATTTCGTATACACCAAAATAATTTTCTCAGGTGCTTCGAGGGGTTCTCCACATACATGTAAAATGTTCTTACAGTGGAAATTTTGGATAAGTAAGTTTGTATAAATTGGTGTGGCGCAGTTCAGACGCCTTGGTTTTTAAGAACTTTCCGCCAACGGACTCCGTCGACACACTGCGCTGGAAAATGTCTTTCGACCAATTTGTTTGTTGCTAAGTTACACCAAACAAAAAACTGAAAATTTTCTGCCGTTCGAACAGCGACAGACTTAAAAACCAAGGCTTTATAGAGTGACAGGTTGGAAATGACACGTACTGGGTGAATGATAGAATTATGAAGCGATAAGACGAAGTACCTACCATATATTATTACAGGTTTGAAAGACTTCTCAATCAACGCTCAAACCCAGCCACCGAAACGCAAATTTGCGAAACACGGTAGGTAGTTGGGTAAAAAACGTAACATGGAAATTCTCAGGCTAGGCGGCGTGTTTTTTTTCGTCCGTCGCCGAGTTAATACCAGGCGAGTATTAGGGAACATTTTGCTCCCAGTTTTATTTTTGTAATGTGCCTATGTCGCCTAACTGTATTTATTATTTACTGCGTTATTGTTGTATTTACATCATATGCATAGAAATAACTTCAAATGATGATATATGTGTGCATTTAATTGATTTCATTGTATACATAATACATGATGTATTTAGATTTGTGGATGTGTCCAATTTAGGCTTGAAATAGTTAATAAATTTCAAAGGGAATACAAATAATAAGAATGTTACTGGCAGTCAGTTGTTATTTTATTTTGATATAAGAGTAGTGTCTCATCACAAAATTCTTAGTCCGAAGATTGATTGGACGTATTTCCCCAAACGTAGAACATCCTATTTGCGAACAGTAGTCTAATTCTCTAATCTGGGCATACCTTTGCCTATTTTTATATTTTATCCCTATCTCTGCCACTAGTAGGTTGCGAAGTAACTAATTATCGTCTTCCACATATCTTTCTTTTTTCTAACTATTTTTACTTCCTCTCATTTGCTAACCTTGTCTATCAACGGTATCTTCATCATGCGTCGGATTGAGAACGATATAACTAACACACTTTTTTAAACCAAAATTAAGTTAAAAACTCAAAATGTACAATTATTTCATAGATAACTATACAGCAAGCACAGAGAGTATAAAACATTAAGGCCTGGTTGTTCAAAAAAGTAACACAGACTTAAGTCTGACACCGGCTTCGTTGCTACGATAGAACCATTCTCAAAATTAATTTAAGTATTTTGCACTATCTTGTTAATGAAAGATTTAATTAAATTCAGAAATCCACCTATTTTTTACTGCAGTTAATCAAGAAACGGTAAAGTCATTTATACCATTATACCAAAGGTATTAACTAAAATATAAATTGGACGTGCCCAGTCTTTTTCTGCGGATTAATTTTGAATGGAATTTCTTCCTACTCGAAGCTTTTGCTGTATTGTCCTTTGCAAGTAACATAAAGAATTTATTGTGGAGCCCCTTCAAATTTTATAATACTACCCTGATGTGTGAAACCGATTGATAAACGCCGCGATCGTAAATCAGTTATGGTTGGAGTTCTCCAAACGCATCGAAAATATTTCAAAGACACCGCACTGTATTATGCTCGGATATTGATTTATGTTTCACAAAGACAAATCTATCTTTGATCTTTGTTGATAGGCCGCGACCGACTGTTGTGCCATCTACAATGAATAGAAACAACATTTTCAATTTGAACACTGTAAAAGGTGCGTATTCGTACTACAATAACTTTTAAATAAATGGGAAATAGCGCGTCTGCTGCTATCTAGCGAGTCCGTTAAATCGGTTTCCCAAGCATATCACTGACTAACTATAACATCTTTAAACAATGATGGAATTATTCAACACAGGAATGAAAACCGACTCTCTAAACTGTAGTTTGACAGTTCTTCACATACTCAACTTTGTTTTATGCACTTGTTTACAATATTTGCGTTAATTACTTAATTATTTATGGTAAAGGCCCAATTGTGTTTAAAAGTACCTACCCATACTTCCAAAAATTGTCCACCTGAATTTGTTTATGTGATAATGTCACATAGTGCGACATAAGACTTTCAACAAAATAAAGTAGACACCCTGCACTTCATAAATTAGTGAAGCAATTTACCTAACGGTAGCAAATACCCGCCTGAGCGAGGCACGTGACTCGATCGAGGAGTCACACTGAGGGTTCCATATGGTGCACTCCATTTGCTAAAGAAAGCCTTTCCCCCCACAAAAAGTAAGTACCATTTATCAATTTTATCACCAATTGTGTTCAAAAAGTAGCGGAATGTCAGGAATGGCTAAAAAAATTCCAAGCGCCATAGTTTTCAACAGAAAATGGCCCAAAGTCTCCTGCTACAGCCATTATGCTAACTAATATCTAATCTTAAACTATTGCGACACATTGCTGTTATCATTTCAAAATACAAGCTTCACTTACTTGAGTGTACTTGGGAAATTACAAAACGCCAATTTTGCATTGTTGGGGTAGTGGGGAATTGTTGCAATACATGACAACTAAGCATTTATTACTGAATTATTGCAATAACAGCAGGTGACAGGTGACCAAAAAGAGTTTGCCTCAAACATCAGAATTGGAAATTAAAAATAATAAGTGATTTAGACTGTAGAGTGTACCTAATTTGGATACGTCGAAGTCTGAAATATCACAAAATGAATACTAACATTAAGTATGCAGATATACACTTTTCTCCTATTCAATTGGTTTTTGTTTTCCATTACTGCATGTTTCTGTTTCTCATCTTCCAATTTAGCTATGATGGCCTCCCTTCCTGGTACTTTCCCAGTTTTAAAAGCATCTGTCGCAGAGCTGTCACAAGTCATTTTCGAAAGGACTTAAGTCATAAGTCACAAGTCATCTCTAAAATACAAATGATTTAAGTCTTCAGTCAAATCACTGATTTGAATATAAATGATTTAAGTTTTAAGTCTTTAAAAAATTATACAAATCAATTCTTTGAAACAAGTCATTTGTGAAAAAATAATTTTATTGACTAAGTCAAAATATAAGATTTAATTCATTTTTAAAAGACTTAAGTCATAAATTCTTTTTCATGTCAACAACTGACCAGGCAGCACAGTGGTAAGAATCAAGTGTTGGGATCATAATCTGAGAGTTACAGGTTCGAATCCTGATGAAGTGAAGGCACATGTCGGTTTTCAGTGGGATCGGTACATGCTCTGGTCTCCATTCGTAATTATTATTAAATTATGCAGTAATGCAGTAGTATTTACCTGATGTGACGCAGTGACGGCAAACAAGTCTAGACGCGTCGAAAATTGCCACTGATTTAATTCATTACTTTGACTTAAATCATTACTAATTGACTTAAATAATTTTATTTTGATTTAAGTCATTTGCACAAATCATTTAAAAATTACTTAAATTATAAGTCTTAAGTCATACATTTTAAACACCGATTTAAATCTAATGATTTAAGTCACAAATATGACTTAATTCAAAAAAGAGACTTAAGCAATCGAAGGCCTGACAGCTCTGATCTGTCCCATTTACCTGGACACCTATTTCTTTCAGTAACAATTCTTCAACCCTTCCCTTTGTTATCTCCCCAGTTATTGTTGCTCCTTTTATTACTATATTTTGTTCTTTTCCTGCCTTTTTATATCTTTCCATTTTTTATTCTAGTTTCTGGATTTAGCTTGCTTGTCTACCTTAGTTTCCAATCTTTCCACTGCATTTAATAATAATTCTTGTTTTTCTGTCTTCCATTGGTTCTCAATACTCCACTTTTTCTTTAGTTCTCTTGTATCTTTGCCATTATCTTTGAATCCGATATTTACTACTCTGGTCAAGTCTTCAAAATCATCTTTTTCAACTTCTCCATTTCTTTCTCAGTTATCTCTTTTTCTTCGCCTGTGCTTTGCCTTGAGTTTACCACTGCTTTGCCCTTGGTAGGTGTCTGGTTGATTATTTTACTCTCGTGAAATGCTTGCAACTGGAGACTGGTATCTTCCTCTGTCTCTCTCTCTCTCTCTTGGCAACATTTGGCAACACTGCTATTACTGTTGTGATGATCTTGTGCCGACTGTATGCTGTTTATCATTGGCGTTTCACCACAGAACTTTATGCAACACTTTCATTGTATACCCTTAGATTGTTATTTAACACTGTCACTAAAGCCCGATTTACTTTGTTCAGCTGAGGCTACAAATAACCTTTAAAACTGGAGCACCTTCAAGCTTTATTTTCAGTTAGGTACACTGTTGCCCAAAGACTTGGAGAATGAATTCAGCGTTCTTATGCAACAGCTGATTTTGTTTTGAAGCCTACACGGTCATTGACCAGTGGGACACGGGTAGCGTTGTTTGTTTTTATTTTCCTCAAACACATTGGCATGCACAAATTCATGCACGCTTATGAACTTAACCTCAAATGAAATGAGATGTTGTACGACCGCAAATACAACTTCCTACAGGCTTACTATAACACTTACCTACATATCCTTGTATAATATAAAACGTTAAAAAACTATTAACGCAGCATTTTGCACTATCCAACATAAAAACAAACAAAACAACGGACCAGATGAACGTTATCCGCGATATTCCATTTTCGCAGTGGTACCTGTTTACTTCCCAAAATCGCAACTGGTTGGCTGCTTTGTTTTGCCTTTTCACAAACAAATGCTTAGACTGTGGGTATCCCGGGTGCTTCTGTCGTAAACGTATATATATAGCTAAGTCGCTTCTCCAAGTCTTTGCTGTTGCCACTGTTATTCAGCCATTAAAACTACACAATAATTGTGTCCTGTTCCTGTATTTCTTTTAATAAAACGCTTCTTTTTCGAGAAATACCTAATTAAAAAACTATTTCATTGCATACCCCTGGTGCTGCTATGTGGCAAACTTTTCATTTTAATTTTATGCAAGAAACATTTTAATGAAAAATTCAAAGCATTCGCTAAGGAAACATGCAAAGTTTGAAGGGAATCAGAGGAAGGATTTCAGCAATATTTATGAAAAAATGAAATTTTTTCAGTTCTGGACACGGTATCTTGCAAACTAAGCAGTTTAAGACATATGCTGATACTGACATTTTCTCATGTCTCAGTGTGGTGAATACACCCCTGAAGTTTGTCCGCTTATTTTAGTTACACCCTGTAGATACACGAAATAGGAGTGACTTTATGATTATGTAGCAAATTATACTTACTAGATGTTCCAGTTATTTAAATGCTGTTAGTATTAAAGCAGGTCAAAGTTTTAATATATATTTTAATCAAAAAATATACAAAATAATATATCACGTTACATTTTCAGTTTTTCTCCACACCCCATTTCCTGTAAAATGGTGCTCTTTTTCAATATAATATAGCATTAAATTAAGCTGTTGAACTTGTGATAATTCATGGTCCTGAGTTAACTCCTTGTCTTGCATATCAAGTATTGCTTTTTCAACTGTCTCTCTACACAAGAAAAACTGGTTATTAGACAATATTGTTATATTTTATACAGGATGGCGGATGGGCCAATAGCGTGTAGTCGGCCCATATCTCTGGTTCTATTCAAGGTATCAAAATAAAACTTTACACGTATGTGGAGAACCTCATGAAGCATCTAATAAAATTATTTTGGTGTATACAGGGTGTTCACACTCTGAGCACCAAACCAAAGTTATGTTTTTTTAAATGGAACGCCTCCCATTTGTTTGCATATTTGAATTCCCAATAAAATTTTATGAAAGATGGTGTACTACACGATGGGGTTAAGAGTGAGCGATTTTAAAATATTACCAATTTAGTGCCAGTGTGGACCCAACTTTGAGGAGCTGCTGACGTCTACTGGTCGAAGTTATTTAAGATTTCTTTATTGGACTAGGTTCACAGACTGCTCTATTTGTAAAATTCTTGAGTGCTTTTGTCACAAAACTTAATATGCAGGGTGGACATGCATTTTTTCTTAAAAATTTCAAATGGGACACCCCATATATTATTTTCATATTTGATAGTCAGTTTACTAAGTTTTTGATTGATGTAGATTTTGTTAGGTCTGCGACTGACGGTTTCGGTAGAATTGAATACTGAACTTTAACATGTAATTTGACTGGTAGTTTATTCATTTCTCCCATATTTGAGTGCCCAAACCACAAAATATGATTGCCATTTTGTTTCTGGAAGTTGATTTCACATTGAGACAAAAAATTTCATCTCCAGATTGCTTCATGGTCATATTCTTAAATAAATAGTAACTTATTAAACCAAGGTATAAATTAAAACAAGGAGTGCCATGGAAGAAAACAGTTCCTTCAAGAAGTAATCTTGCAATGACATTTCTTGTGCCGGTGTAAACTCTGTTCGCTAAATTTTCTGCAAAAACAAAGAGTAAGCATTTTTCTGAGTTTTGGGTGGCAAAATGGGGGAAATTCCCCAAAAATGGTACAAAATTACGGCAAAAATTTCAAATCTTAAGGTTTAATCTGTATTTCTGCCTAAATTATCGCAGACCTGCCAATATCGGCATCTGCCAAAAGTTTAATAAAATGGCTATCAACCCTGCAAATAATATACGTTTAACATTTTTGAGAAAAGCTCCATTTTGCCAAAGTTGGCCACTGTTAACTATTTTGAAAAAAGTGGTAATAGATTTTACGAATAGAGTATCCTCTGAAACTAGTCCAATTAAAAAACCAGTTAGCTTTGACCAGCAGACCAGAAGCACCACAAATTTGGGTTCACACTAGTACTAAAATGGCCATATCTTAACATCGCTTAATCTAAATCCCACCGTGTAGCATATCAACTTTCATTAAATTTTATGGAGAATCCAAATATGTAAACAAATGGGGGGCATTCCATTTAAAAAAACATAACTTTAGTTTGGTAAGTAGCACGTGAACATCCTGTATACATCAAAATAATATTAAAAGAAGCTTCGCGAGGTTCTCCACACACACGTAAAATTTCATGTTGATATCTAGAATAGAATCAGAGATATGGACGGACTACGCACTATTGGCCCACCCTGTATATATATTATTTACACTAAGAAATAACAGTCTTATTTGTTAATATTTAAATCAAATGGTTTAGGGGTATTCGACGGGGAGTTATTAAAGAACACTCTTTATTCTCTTGCCAAGCTTTCGAAATGTTTTATTTCTTCATCAGGGCTTCTACAATGTAATGAACAAATAATAATTTCATTAAATTAGCATGAATAAATACATGTGTCACTTACAGAAAGCGAGATTAAATTTTACAACGAAACATCAGGCATTCCAAAGGAATGTAGAAGTAGATTTGCTTCTTAATACCAAATACGAAGCATTCAAATAAGTAAACAATATTTTCAAAACTTACATTGATGTAAATGACAGTTGATGGATTTTGATTTCAATATTGATCGATTTTTGATTTCAATATTTTGAAATTTATGGAGTGCTTGATTTCGTCGTTAACTTGATTGTAAAAAGAAACTATGAGAATCGTAAGTGAATTTGAGGGAAATAAGGGAGCAAGGAGGGGAACGCGAAAGGAAATATGTCCACGGATCGAGTTGCAAAGGAAAAACTTTATCATTTTACAAGAAAAATATATATCTTGATAAAAGTTTTTGCATGTCCCAAAACGGCCAATTCAGTTTTAACCTTTTCAAATTTTCTTTTAGTTTCAGAGAAAATTCGAAAATAAGTCGATTTAGTTGAAAATTTTTCTAAGTCCCAAAAAATAAGTTCGCGTTGCCATAGCAATTGACGTTATTTATTTATTCTCATTGACTGTCAGTTAAGAAAATCTGCCCTAATTGTTGAAAATGTTGTCGAAAGACCAACGAATTTACCTAATTCAGTGCTATGGTAAAGGTAAAGCGACCCGTAGAGTTGTCGAAGAATTATATTATTTTTGTTAAGTTTATGAAATTAAAATTTAGTAAACAAAAGTCTTGTTAACAATTATTACTATGACCACGCAAACTTATTTTTTGGGACTTAGAAAAATTTTCACTTATAATAGCCCAAGGGTCTTGATAATTCGAAATAACTTGATACATTTTCGAAAGCGGGTTGCTCGGCAACATCCCGACGCCGAAGGCGGAGGTATGTTGCCACAGAGAAACCCGCTTGAGGAAATTTATCAAGTTATTTCGAATTATCAAGACTCGAGGGCTATTCGGTAAGAAAATTTTTTGCCCAAAAAGAACAATTTGTTAAAAAGAAATTAAAATTGAAAAGAACAATCTTGGAAATGACATTTTGTGCAAAAAATTCGACAGCAGTGCAAAATAGACCTTTTTCCGTTGCTACAGTAATCCAGATGACATAAGTGAAAATATGTAGCCCATAAGCACTCTTCAGTTAAATGTTCTCCTGATTAGCTGTCTTTGAACACGTGACTGTAGATACAAAAATTCTATTGGATTATTGTATAGGTAAAAAATTTTCAACTAAATCGACCTATTTTCGAATTTTCTCTGAAACTAAAAGAAAATTTGAATGGGTTAAAACTGAATTGGCCGTTTTGGGACATGCAAAAACTTTTATCAAGAATACATTTTTCTTGTAAAATGAAAAATAAAAAAGTTTTTCCTCTTTGCAACTCCATCCGTGGACATGCTGTATATTTGGATTTGGGAAAGTCTTGTAGGCTACGTTCCTAAGTACCCAAGGTTAACAAATAGGTGTAAATGTTGCTAAGCTGACTAACATCAACCTTTTTATTTATTGCATTACTATATGTTGTTTAATGTGACACATCTATAACATTAGTCTTTTTTGGTAGTTACTTTCCTTCTTCAATACTTGGACGTCAGAGTAATTGATATTGTGGTTGAAAGTATTCACATGCATAGCAAGTGCACATCGTTCAGGGTACTTTGTTGTATCACTTTTATAGAGGGCTATTCTTTGTTTGAGCCATGTAGACGTTTGACCTACGTAAGTAACACGACAATCTGACCATGCCAGTTTATACACAACATTAGATTGAATAGGGAGAGGAGTTTTATCTTTTAATTTACTGAAGAATGATGACCTACTTTTGGCGCTTTTTAAGACTATTTTATTATTCTCTTCCATGTTCAGATTGTCATGCTACTTACGTAGTATGCAGATTTTGTATACATCTGTCTCTTAATGCCTACGACGCTTTCGGAGCGTAATGCAGACCCACTGGTTGCTATTTATGTTTATAATGAGGATGAAGTTGTGTTCTGTGATGTGTGCGACAGAACATTTGTCAATCAGTTGGGATTTGCTAGGCATCTGTATGCTCATAAGGAGAAGCAGGAAATGCTGACAAGGTAGTTTATGACAAGATGATTATCATGCCATATGCATTTCTACATATTACATTTTTTGTCAAGGAAAATTGCAAATACATAATTCCAACATTCTGTTGAATACAATTTACTAATTTGTTTCCAGTGGTTAGAAAGAACCGAAGCTTCAATAATAATTGATTATTACAAAAAGTTGATCCGGAGTATCTAAAAAGTACCTATCCAACATTGTCACCTCATCGTACCACTTACGAGATCACTTATACCTATTGATGATATTTTTTTTAATCAAGTTTTCTTATCAAGTTTAAGTAATTATGATAAAGCTGGAGGAAATCTTACCTCGGATATAAAATTATATGTATAGCTTTTAAAATTGATGAATTGTTGTACTGAAGAGATTTCAAATAATGAAATGTTTCTTCCATCTGGGTGTAGGGTACATTTAAATGAAAAGGATGTCTCCTCCAAAAATCTTGAACTTGCTTTTTAAGATTTGTTACATTAAATAATGAACACAGGAAAGTATCTACTCCATAATCGGTATTTTTGTCTTTACCTTCTCGAATAAATGATTCAAATTGTGTTGGATAAGTTGCTGCAACAAAAATTTCTTTTGAATAGACATCTACAATAAATTGGCTTCATAGTTTTACCTAGCATCACAAAATGGGCACATTTAAGTTTTAACTGTTGTATAAATGACAGACGGGACCTCGCTCTGTTGTACTGAACGATGAGATTAAGAATTCTTGGATAGTGTAGTAATACTTTGAGTTCTGGGACACTATCTACTTCTTGAAGACGTTGCTTTAAAGTTTCTGGTGATAAAAGAAACACATGCATGGATTTTCCAATCACTTCATCAGAAAAATTGTGTTCCTGTAATATCCAATATTATAAATTTGCTGTATCAAAACTAATAAAAGTCTAACAAAATTCCGGATAGCATGTTTACAATAAACTACCCAACTATTCATAAAAATTAAAATTACAAAATAATTTCTTATTTTCTTGGCACATTTCTTGTATTTATGGGGGAAAAGCACACACCTTTAATATACCATATATTTTAATGTAATTCCTTGGTGACACCATAATAAGCTTGGGGTGCATCCTCATCTGTTTTCTCAAATCTACTCCTGCCAAATTCGGAAATTCTTTTAGTGCTGTTCTGGTATACTTAGGGTAATTGTGAAGAATATATCCACACTTTAGTAATTTTTCTGACGTGAAACCCAACTCTTCAGCAATTGAAATATTTTCACACAAATAGACTAAACTTTTATTTTGAATCATTTTATGAATTCGAAATAGCCTTTCTATTTGTTCTGTAGAGGCATTCAGCCTCCAACCTAAAATTAAATTCTTTATTGTTGTTACAGTGGATGGTTGTTTTAATAATTGACTTTAGCTATAAGAGAACTAAAGAGTAACCATATTTTTGATTACTGTAATATCAAATACAAATACAATAGGCACGTAATACTAGATTAAGATTTTGATGAAGTGCCTTGAAAAACAATAAACTTGTGATTACCAAAATGTGCCGGTGTGTGATGTGCCATTCCAATGGTTCGGTGATTGGACAGCTTTAAAATAATAATGGTTTCTGAATAAAATATGGATGGAATCAATCAACGTGTTTGTGCATGCCAAATAATAATATGGTGATACCATGGACCAATCCCAAATAGTGTTTCTTATTTTTTAATAAAAAACAAACTACATGGAATTTGTTTTGAATAGTAAACTATTGAATAAAACTACTTTTAAAATTTGGAGTATTTTCCCCATCGCTTTTTTTCACAGGCACACAAATTCTAGACAATCTTTGTTTGATTATTAACCCCCGACAAAAAAGAGGGGTGTTATAAGTTTGACGTGTCTGTGTGTTTGTGTGTCTGTCTGTGGCATCGTAGCTCCTAAACGACTGGACCGATTTTGAGTCTTTTTTTTTTGTTTGAAAGCTGACGTGATCGAGATGGTTCTTAGCTATAATTTACTAGCTGGTACCCGGCGAGTTGCTGCCTCAGAAGAAATAATTGTGTTAAAATCGTTTGACACTTGATAAACTGCGAATGACATATGCCGTTTGACGTTTGCTGTCAATTGTCACCGAGATTGTCATTATAAATTATAGCAACCCGCCCCGGCTTCACATAAACGTATAAAAAAAATTCTGTTGATCCGATCGCTACCAAACTTCACAGGATCACCCGCTTGGCTAATCTGAAGATTTCCTGAAAATTTCATAAACATCGGTCCAGCCGTTTTGGAGTCTATAACGGACATAGGTAGAAACAATTTTTGTTTTGTATATATACTTCAATCGTCAGACGTGATGGCGAGCAACAGAGATGCGCAGTTGAGTAATCCCCACTATTCATCCACTACCCTCTCGACCGGGATTGGTTTTCGGTGGATGCACGCAACTGTCAGTGGCGCACGATTAACTTCATAATAAATTCATCTATAGTCCAGGGAACCTCGCGCCACTGCCTGAAACTAGGGCGTGGCCTTGCCTGCGCGGGCTGTCGCCATCACGTTTGACGATTGCTGTAGATGAACATCTGTTCAGGCGTTGTGTCGGGGGTTACTTAAAATTTTTAATTTTGTTTTAATATACCAGCAGCTTTCTTGTAAAATAAAAGTTACTAATTACAGTAAAGGTATCTACTTACTTAAATACCTCTTGACAACTGTCAGGTGCACATATCCTAGGAACATTTCGTCATTCAAGTCTTCTACATTAAATACTTCTGGCAATGGTTTTAAATATTGTTTATAGTTCTCTGCAACATTCAGGTATCCAGGAATATGTTCTTCCGCTTTCAACATTTCAATTTTTTTATTGGAAAAGTATCTAAAGCTATTGAGAATTTTATAGCAAGGTCCGAGAGTATACATTTTTGATAACTTACCGATGAATTGCAGCGAGAATATTACCTACAAAACCAATCTCCTTATAAAATAGTAACCGATGTTCTATAGTTATTGGATGTATAGTCATTATTCGAGGATAATTCAGAATTTCAGATTTCGTAAATCCTTCTTGATTTAAATATTTTAACACATCCAGTAAACGATCATGTTCGATCTTCCCTATTTTAAACTTTTCAACAAAATTTGTACTTTGTGTTATAGGCATACCTGTAAATGCTCCTAATTTGATTGGATAATATATGGAATATGTATACCCACCAAAAAATTCGCTTATTAACTCAGAATTTACAGTAGATTCTGGGGAAAACTTTCTTGAATGGTAATTACATTTGCAACAATTTAAAATGAGTCTAATATTCCTCGAAAACATTTTTAAACCTTTGAAAATATTTTAGGTTATACTAATAAATAAACAAATAATGACATTTAATAGGAGAGAGGAGACCCTCTAAATCAAACCGATCCTTTCTTTCAGCGCATGCTCGAATATTTATAACTACTTGTGCCCGCAGCCCTTGTCTATCATATATACTAGCGTAGACTGAATAATTCAGTCTACGATACTAGTCTGCTAATCCAATGCAATTTATTGGAAACCGGTTTTTGGACGCCACGCATTTTAGTTCTGGACGCAGCTGATTAGATGGGGCTCGATACGCTTAGTAAACTTCCAGTTTTCAATCTGCAATCGTGGCACTTTAGTTGATGTTATTGTTTAACAGATGGCAGGCACATCGATTTTAATTCTGCGGTGATGCGAGACGGCGACGGCCGGCACGACGCGACGGGACGTTGCGGTGTTGCGGAATAAGATATCAAATAAGCTTTTATGTTCCCGCAGGGTACGGCGGCACGCTTTGTCGCTTGTCGGGGTAACACCTCCATGAAATTTATGCATTTACAATACTTTTTACGTCCAATTTTGTCTTTCTGAATTTGTTCACATATAACAGCCCCAATTATTTGAATGGCCTTATTTCCTAGAACCCAAAAATAAAAATTAAGAGACAGCCCAAAAAGATGTTTTACTCTCGACGTTTTAACGTATTATTCGAAAAACCAAAAAGCGCACTTTTGTTTTTTCCAGTATGTAACTTTCGTTTTTGAAAACATTTTGAGGATCTGTATGCAGCGCCATAGCCAGGGTCAAAACTTAGGGGGGGCTTATGAATTTTTTGAGGGGGCCTAAACAAAATATTTGGTAGGATGTCTCTTGGAATACCTATGCGATTAAAATTATTCTAAAAATTGGAAATTATAATACTTTACTAAACTAGATAAATTGATAAAAACCTATGTATATACCTAGTTTGAGGATATGGATGCAATAAACAGTACATAAATATGACTAATTCTTGAAAAATTGAACAACGAAGAATGAAAAAACTATTCAGTAGAACTTCACAATAAACTAAAATCTTCACTTCTTACAATGAAACAAAATACAACTATACAGGGTGTTAACAATTAGCGGGGCAGTATTGACAGCTTTGTTATTTTTGGAGCCACGATTCCTGTTAAATGACCATACTAGTAGTATTTCTTAATAGATTACGGTCGCGAAAACAGAAAAACAATTACTGAACATCAGGTTTTCGAGTTATGTGCAAAAATAACTTTTTTAAATGGAACGCTCTATATATTTTTTCATATATTAGGAGAGAGAAAAAAATTCTTAACAGAAAGTCTTAATTAATGGCTACCCTAAAATTTAAAATAAAGACGTTTTAAGCCATTTAAAAGTAAAACACTAAGTACATCTTTTACACTAAACCAAAACAGGCCGAGGAACAAGGCAAGTGTCCAAATCAATAAATAATCTTTGTAAATTTTTATTAGTAGGTACTTATTGCTGTTTAGTGAGTTTTCGTATTATTTTCGTAACTAAATCGACATCTTCACCAGGCTGTTTACTCTTGTAGAAAACTGGGACACGTGTGATTTGGTAAGCTTATAAAAAATGAATTTCGATCTATGGCATGCTACGCCGAATTATTCCTTGGACGGGAATAGCCGATGCAAAGAAGGATGGAGAAAAAGGCGGAAGAAATATTAGAAGATCAGTTCGGATTTAGACGAAATAGAGGAAAGAGGAACGCGCGAAGCCATTCTAGCTTTACGAGTAATTATAGAAAAAACGATAGAAAAGAGAAAGAGCGTCTATATAGGATTTGTAGATTTAGAAAAAGCCTTCGACAACGTAAAATGGGGGAAGATGTTCGAAGTGCTGAGAAAGGTAAGGATGAAATATAGGGACAGAAGAATAATACATAATCTCTACAAAGAGCAAAGGCAAAGAGAAATAGGCAGATATAGAATGTGAGCAGGAACGAACGGAAGTAGATATCCGGAAGGGAGTGAGACAGGGATGTGCATTTTCACCTCTAGTTTTCAACTTATATATCGAAGATGCGATTAATATTGTTAAGGACAGAACAGCCTCAGGAATTAATGTACAGGGTCAAACTATTAACTTGCTCAGAATTGCTGATGATATAGCAGTGTTAGCATCTAGCAAAGAAGAATTAGAAGCGGCTTTGAATGAAATGGAAGCAGTTTTGACACAGGGCTACGCCACGAAAATCAATAAAGAGAAAACTAAAATTTTGGTATGTAGAGGGAGTGAAAATAGAACTAAAATTGAAATACAAATAGGAGAAGAGAAGATAGAGGAGGTCGCGGATTTCTGCTATTTAGGAAGTAAAATAACTCGAGATGGTAGGAGCACTAAAGATATAAAACAAAGAATAACGCAGGGTCGAGTTGCGTTTAACAAAAAGAAACAACTGTTATGTTCGGGAACGGTAATGTAGAAACTCGGAAGAGTCTCTTAAAGTCGTATGTATGGAGTACGGCATTATACGGGTGCGAAACTTGGACAATAGGAGAAGCGGATCGGAAAAGAGTAGAAGCGTTTGAAATGTGGTGCTACAGACGCATGATGAAGATACCGTGGATATATACGGTTAGCAATAGGGAAGTATTAGAAAGAGTTGGGGAAAGGCGAAAGGTATGGAAGACAATAAAGAGTAGGAGAGATAGGATGGTAGGACACCTTCTAAGACACGAAGGAATAGTTCGCGACATTTAGAGTCAGAGATAGGAATAAAAAGAGATAGGGGTAGGCCTAGATTAGACTACTGCTCTCAAATAGTTAGGGATGTCGGATGTTCTACTTTTAGGGAAATGCGTAGGTTAGCTCAGGATAGAAAAGAGTGGAGGTACGCGTCCAACCAGTCTTCGGACTGAGATTCTTATGATGATGATGATGATAAGAATAGCCGAACCGGATGTGCGTCCTAAAATTATACAGGAAATTAAGGAACAAAACAAACGGGCCTTAAGTACTTACATAGCTGTATATAGGATGATTCTTTTAAAGCGCACATTAGAAAATTTTCGACTTCTACTTATGTTAGAGCTATATGAAACTTGGAACCTAGCCATAATCGACGATTCCGAGACGAAATTAAATATTTACAGGATGACGTCACTCTTAAAAATGGCGGAAGTAGACGCCATCTTTGTTTTTAAAATGACAATCGACCATTTTGATTTCATATTTGAATTCGGCATTTAATTCCGAGTACAACTAACCAAATTGTCAGTACTTATCTGTCATACTTTTTGACATATGCCACATTTTCTCTTCAAATTTGCAGATGCAAGGGTTCATTAAAAAATTGATATTAGTGGAGCGGATAGAGCTCTGAAACTCCCAGATTTAAAGAGATAAATTTTTCGAGGTAGAAAGATATGGGATCATAACCATCTTGTTCAGAAATGTTTAACACGTCAGAATCTCTTTTTACGAAAATTTTGGGTGGTACCGAAAAAAGATATGAGCAATTGAATCTTGAAAAAGTCTATTTTCGCACGGGCCTCTTCCGCAAACTGATGTTTTTTTTTCTCCATAGCCAAGTAACGTAGGTTACTGATTTTTGTTTCACTGATGTACTATTGGGTATGGAACGAGGATATAATTTTTAATGTAGGAAAATCCTTCAATTTTAGGTGTAGCTATTTTTTTCCCGAGCGGAACATGGCAGAATTGAGAAAGTTCCGACTTTAGTAGTGCTTAACTTTTTTGTTCACGATATGGATTTAAATTTTTTTCCCATATTTGGCTGAATTGAAGCAATACCAACATATGTCCTGCGATAACATATGGTCGCGTTTCAAAAATAAAGTTTTTAGAGCCATTTTTATAACGCCGTGTCTAGCGAGCTGTACTGCGCACTGGGAGTGCGAGAGAGAGCCAATTATGGACGATGCACGCGCATTGGAAAAGGAGCGCATTATAAATACAAATATTGTGGAACTCATCGGCGGGTTATATTAAAAAATGAAATGTTTTTGGTATAGAAATAATTGAAACCTGTGCAATATTATTAGAACCGCAAATGTACACTAAAATAACATTTTCATTCTCAACTGAACACAATATCAGGGGGAAATTTGAGAACTAAAAATATTATATGCTTTTATTAATATTTGTACAAGTATGCTAATAGTAGTAGTAATAATAATAATAATAATACTGAAGGGAGAGAACACAAATCGGACGATGGGTAAACACAACAAAAATTGATGAAAGAAGGATTTACATAACATAAAACAATATAATATAGTGCAAAACTAAAACTAAAAGTCTGAATCTTCTGAATCATATTGAGGCTCGATATAAACATTTCTGCATTCTTTACATTTGCACAGATCAGAGCACTTAAGATTTTCTTTGAAACAGTCACATTTCTGAGTAGAGCTTGTCTTATCTGTAGTAAATACTGAAAATGAAAATGAAAATGAAACTAAAATTGAAGGAGAAAAAAAAACATCAGTTTGCGGAAGAGGCCCGTGCGAAAATAGACTTTTTCAAGATTCAATCGCTCATATCTTTTTTCAGTACCACCCAAAATTTTCGTAAAAAGAGATTCTAACGTGTTAAACATTTCTGAACAAGTTGGTTATGATCCCATATCTTTCTACTCCGAAAAAAATTTTTTGTGAGCTACGACGTTCTATCCGCTCCACTATATCTCTTGAACCGCTGAAGATAAGTCGATGATTTTTTTGCTTCGATTCCCTAAGCCCCAAGGAATGTTTTGATTGATAACCAAGTCATAACGAGTTTACCAGCGGTTGCTACAATTTTTTGAATACGGGTATCGCAAAATGTCAAAAACTCAATTTTTTCCAATGGCACGTGTCAAATTTTATGTCACCGTTGGATGTAAAATACAATTCTATGTTAGCATGTGCTATACCTAACTCCAATCGTTTTGGAGCTATTTGCAGTTTTTGAGTAAATTGGTGTCAAAAAGTATGACAGATAAGTAGTGACAATTTGGTTAGTTGTACTCGGTATTAAATGCCGAATTCAAATATGAAATCGAAATGACTGATTGTCATTTAAAAAACAAAGATGGCGTCTACTTTCGCCATTTTTAAAAGTGACGTCATCCTGTAAATATTTAATTTCGTCTCGGAATCGTCGATTATGGCTAGGTTCCAAGTTTCATAGCTCTAGCATAAGTAGAAGTCGAAAATTTTCTAATGTGCGGTTTAAAAGAATCGCCCTGTATATGTAGTGTTTTAAATGACTCAGATCTTCTTTATTCCACATTTCACGAAAATTATTAATTATTAAGGCTTATTTGTTAAGAATTTCTTTCGCTTTCAAAATATGTAATATGTACGTATATAAAAATATACAGGTTGTTCAATTAAGAAAAGGAATTTTTGTTGACAACGCGAAAACCCGAAGTTCAATTACTTTTCTGATTTCACGACCTGAATCTACGTAAAAAATTGAGTAAAAATACTACTAGCATGGGCGTTTGCCAGGGGGGGGGGGGCAGGGGGGCTCCCCCCTGGCTTTTGGTACATAATGAAATATGGTAGGTACTATATTGCTATAATGAAAACCAATCAATTATATGCTAAGAAAATTTTGCTTCGCCCCCCCCCCTGGAAATTTTGGAGGCGACGCCCATGACTACTAGTTTGTCCATTTAACCGGAATCGTAGCTCCAAAGATAACAAAGTTACCTAGTAATAGTGCCCCGTTAATAATTGTGAACAAGTGAACATCCTGTAAATGAAATCTAGAATAATTATTATTGCAGTTTCCTATTTCGACTGCCATAAAATTTTCGGGGCACTTTTTCCATATCAACGTTTTTTGTTCGCTCTAGGGGGAGCGTGGGGGGGGCTACGGACCTGTCTGTATGGCATGGTTGTTCAATCCCTAGTAAACGCTGGAAGTAGTATTTTTTAATTATTTTGTACTTCATGCACCTTATGTTCAATGAATAAATATTTATCTTAATTATTTTGTACTACAAAGTCGCTCTTTGAACACTGCGCACTTTCTTAAAATTTGTTTAATGTAGGGAAATCCTTTTTTGACAGACCATTAAAATGTACAATTTTTTGATTAATTTAATTTTTTCGGTTTACTCACTGTCTTTATTATAGTAACCTTGATTTAGCTTGGGTTTTTCTATGCTTACTAACTCAACCGTCTACCCTTACGCGCGTCTTCAATTCGCTGGAATAGCATAGTATAAACGGTATAAATCATCTTCGTTAACATGGGCTGGTGCCATCAGAAAACTGCTTAATTCTCATAGTCCGACGGCTATATCTGTTCCACTATCTCATAGAAAGAGAAACCAAAAAATCTCTATTTAAACTTACTTTCTTCCTGGAAATAAACAATCATGTTCGCATTCTTGCCTTGATCCCTTTTGGGCATTCCTTTCCACATATTGCTTTTGTTTGGTTTCAACAAAAATGTCCCTTGAAATGCTTTTCGAATAGGTAAAAGTAAGAATTAACCCAGCCATTTATTTGAGCGGCTCTGACATTCAACCAAAACCGTGCCGCCGCTCCTCTCAAATTAATTTTCATTTTTCTTGATTTTGTAAATTAAGTATGTACCTATTTATTTGTGGAACAGGAGGCCGATATCTGCCAGCACCAGGTTTTTGAAGTTCCCAAAGATATAAAATATCTATTGTAAAGTAATAAAAATGAGAACATTTAAATCACATTGCTTGCCGGCTGTCAACTATATACATAATTTATTCGTTGAAAGGATGGCGGCGGTCTTTTGATCACCGAAGTGCAAGAAAACCGACGACCACCTGCTAATGCGAAACTCTTGTTCGCCATCTGCAATGAATAGATTTAAAACATCTCTTCTCAAACTGCCAAAGAAGGTGCGTATCTATACTTTTGAAACTCAAAACCATTCCAGATCGCGCTTTGTCTGCCATCTAGCGGAAATGTGAGTACTTCTTTAAAAGGCGTCAAGGTTAATAGACTTCATTGGCTAACTATAATGTATATAAACAAGGTCGCAGTACCCAAAAAAATACCCCGTAAGAGCAGCTCAGGGGCGGAACATATTCCAAGGGGCTTGAATTTCAAAAAAAATTAAATAATAACCAATGTAGGCAAGTAATATGTCATTTTATATTGATTTGATATCGTTGAAGTCAATTCAAACCATATTTTATTTATAGCTATAAAATATTCAAAATGGCGGCGAAATTTCCAATTTTAATTAAAAATTTTGTTAAATTCGTTAATATTAAAAAATTGTTAAATACATAACATTTTTATTTAAATTGCCGGCTCTTAACCTGTTCTAATGATATTTTTTGGTATCCCCAAAAATTTCAAAATGGTTGCCATTTTTGAAAGTAAAATTTATTTGCAGTACTTATACCCTGTTGGATATGGATGAACGAACTGAGGGCATTATAGAAATTTAATTTTTTGTTTCTCTTTTTATTTAACATATGTCGACAATTTGTTTTTGAAGATAACTATACCTACATACAGGGTGTGTCACGACGAGTTCCTTTTTTTAATAATAATAATATTAAGGTTTATTTAAGAACTTGCAAATAATACAAGTTTTAAATAAACAAGTTATGGATTTTCCTACGAAAGCATTGATGCTTGTGTGTAGGACTAACTATGTTCTACGACTTAAAAAGTCCAGTTTAAAAATTATAAAATTTGAATTTGAGAGAAAATACCTAATAAGTATTATGTATGTACTAACTATAAACTTAACCTAGGCACCTAATCTATGAATACTAATTAATTATTATAAGACAATAAAAGATAATGAAACTTAAAACTTAACAAGGTATAAAACTTTATATTAGGTACTTTATGTTCTAGGAAACAGTTCTTTATCATATAATTTTGGCAACTTTTCGTTGCACTGTGTCTTTGTCTTTATTGCATATAGTAACTTATAATTATTTGTAGAAAACAGTTCTTTATCATTTAAAATCTATTAAGTTTTGGTAACTTCTCTTTGAACTCTACACAGTAAAAAATATATTGTCAAATTAACAAAAAAACACAAATTTTGAAGAAGTCAAATTTATAGTCAATAATAACACATATTTTTGGCTGAAGTAACTGCTTCACCTTACCAGGATGTTGTAAAAAGAATTGAAGTATTTGTAATAAAAACATTTTGTAAAATTAATGCATTCCTTCGAAAATTTTACTTGGTGTTATTTTAAAAATTGGTGTTGTCAATCTTGCATTATATTAAGATTAAATTATCACTAAATGTTAATCAGTTTACAGAAACTTTATCCATATATTACCAATTAAGATTGTAAATTTTTAACAAGAATTAAATATAAAAGTTACTATATAATTTATTAAATTTATACCTCCTAGTGTTAAATCAATTGCTCTCCTTGTTAAAATAACTTACGTGTTGGCAAAGTTTATTAGCAAAACATGTTATTGTTACTAATATTTACCTTATTATTTGGTGTTTTATATATTATACTTTTTGCATGTATCATTCGTTGAAGTGACATTATACTACTCTTAAATTAAGACTCTATCATGTTAAAATTATGACCACCTTAGTAAAATTTACGTCACATAACTCAAAGTGACTAGTATGTTTTCTGACTTTTACAACTTATTTACCTCAATTTCTTATATTCCCGCCAAATAAAGCTACGCAACATACGGGGATAGTAAGAAACGTGCCAGTTCTTACTTCGTGGTTGTGTTGTTTACTTATGTGTTCGTTGTCTGTTCTACCCGCGGGGAAGAAAACTATTGGGCTGATCTGCAATTTATTGTCCTATTACTTTTTCTTCATTTACAGTGGTAAGTGTAATATAATTTTTCGTAGCAATAGTGTTCGGTGCTTCAATCTTTAGTGAGTAATGAGATGATTTCTAATCTAACCAGTAGGCCAGTAGCCAGTTTCTGATATTTAATTTAAATAAAATCCTAATATGGTCATCATAAAGTTTTCAGTCCGAAGACTGATTGGACGCGTACCTCCATCCTTTCCTAACCTGAGCTAACCTACGCATTTCCTCAAAAGTTGAACATCCTACGTCCCCTAACTATTTGAGAGCAGTGGTCTTATCTGTCCCTACCTCTACCTCCTTCTATTCCTATCTATGACTCTAGTATGTCGCGAACTAAGCCTTCGAGCCTCAGAAGGTGCCCTACAATCTCATCTCTCCTATTCCTTACTCTTTTCCATGAATTTCGCTTTCCTCCAACTCTTTCTAATACCTCTCCGTTGCTAACCTTATCTATTATCTATCCACTGTATCTTCATCATCCGTCTATAGCACCACATTTCAAATGCTTCTAATTTTTTCCTATCCGCTTCTCCTATCGTCCTAGTTTCGCACCCATACAATGCCATACTCCATACATACGTTTTGAAGAATCTCTTCCAAGTTTCTACATTTATCATTCCCGAGCATAATCATAATAGTTGTTTTTTTTTCCTACGACCCCCTAGGAAAGCACGTTGCATACAGCATAGTATCCCGGAAACTTGACAATAATTGCGTTGCCTGTACGGTAAACTCAAAACTTTGCTGTAATTTTTGGAAATCTCACAGTTCATTCATATTTTGCAGTCTGCTTTGCGATTTTGACGTTTACTGAATAAATATCCTGTCACGTATCTTTTTAAATATCCTTAAAAATGAAGCTACTGTTTTATGAATAAATTTGTCTTCTCAAGTGGTCGTAGGAAAAATAGTGTACATAACTCAATGGAAAGTGTATTTCCTATAAACTCGCGTGATTTCTGCACTCGGCTGCGCATCGTGCATAAAATTTCACGCTCGTATGAAATTTGCCTCTTTCCATACTCGTTACGTAAACTACTAATTCAATGCAACTCGGCCCTGCGCTATTCTTTGTTTTATATCCTACCTGTGAGAAATATGTTGTTTGTTAGGCGGTATTTTGCGTTTGTAAGTGATTTAGATACGCCGACGGCCGGCCTCTATTGAGAGCATAGTCGGCGACATGAATAAAAGCTTTTTTATTGCCGCTTTCGGCATGTCTAGGTTGCGGGGCGAGGAAAGTTTGTTGTGTGTTGGAAATGAGTTTAGGAAGGCGAAGGCCAGTCTTAAGTTAGATTCAGTAGTTGTAGCTTGTCATATGTAAACTTTTTAAAATACGTGAGATGTGCTGTTAAATAAAAGTTGTTTTCCTTTGAGAGCAATTATTAGTAATCGAACCTAGACAGTAGGATTATAGACGGTTAGTTTATCTTGCCTATTGTCACGACATTTTTGGCGACCGTGACAGGACTCGCGTCTCGCGTCTCGCGTATTAAACATACCTAGTGCGTACGAAAAGTTTTTCATAGTGACTCTGTTTTAAATTCGTGGATTCTTTAGAGTTTGAGTTTTGTACCTGTTGAGTGTTTGTTGATAACCATGGAACAAAACAAAAAGAATCGCAAAGTGCTTCGCACGGCATTTACAAAAGGGGCTAATGAACTTGAACAGTCAATGATGGGAACTGATGTTGCTCAGGAAGAGGTTCAAGTTTTATGGGAGATGCTTCAACAAAAATACGAAACATTGATTAATTTGGATCAAAACATCTATGACACTCTTTTGACCGGTGATACCAGTGAAGAGGAGTTGCTCCAGGAAATCGAGTCTCGGGACAACTACCAAAAGAGGTTCACATGTTTGAGGGTACGATGTCAACGTTTTCTTAAGGATGAATTAGGAGGGCCGTTGACTGATGGTGATCTGAATTTAAAAAATTTGACGGGTCTGTTCGTGAGTGGTTATCGTTTTGGGCGCAATTTGGGAAGATCCACGAAGATCCGGACATAGACTCAAATGACAAAATTCAATATCTAATTCAAGCTACCGTGCCAAATAGTAGAGCTAGGCGGCTCGTTGAAAGTTTTCCCGCGATTTCGGATAACTATGAAAAAATCATTGACAGTATAAAGACGCGTTTCGGTAGAGAGGACTTACAGATCGAGGTTTATGTTCGCGAATTATTGAAAGTTATTATTAATAACGCGAATGCGAAAGAAAAACTGGACATTTCGGTTTTATACGATAAAATTGAAACTCAAATACGTGCTTTGGAAACTTTGGGGGTCACGTCGGATAAGTGTTCCGCCATGTTATTTCCGCTTATAGAATCTTGTCTACCGGAAGAACTGTTGCGTGTTTGGCAAAGGTCTATTAAGGTCGATGAAGATGGTAGCATGGGAGTTAGTGGGGACACGGGTATCGAGAAACGTCTGAAGGCTTTGCTGCGCTTCTTAAGAAACGAAGTGGACAATGAGCAGAGAATTTCGTTGGCAGCCGAAAGTTTTGGTTTTGCCCCAGAAGAAAAAAGGAAGTTTGGGAAGTCCGCTCAAAAAATTGGAAGCACCGCTGTACCTACGGCTGCTGGGTTAATCAATAGCGAGTCCGCGAAGTGCGTTTTCTGCGGCGGCTCACATTCAAACGAATCATGTTTTAAGTCTCATAAAATGTCATTGGAACAGAAAAAGGCTGCGCTTACCGCGGGAAAAACATGCTTCCGCTGTTTGAGAGTTGGTCATACGGCAAAGAGGTGTAGAACTCGTTTGAAGTGTATTATATGTGGTGAATCACATGTTGTCTTGATGTGTACCAAATTACCTGCGCACAGGACAGCTGATGTGGCCTCAGTGAGCACTGATACTGAACGAGTTGACGATAATTCAACTGAGCAGAATTTGGCTAACCGCAGCAATCCTTGTGTGCTCTTACAGACCTTAAGAGTTACAGTAAAAGGTCCAGCTGATTGACAGTGGTTCACAAAGATCCTATATTTTAAAATCTACTGCGCAATAGCTAGGTTATTTACCAAAAAGAGTCGAGAACATTTTACATGGTTTATTTGGAGGTTCTACGGTAGAGCAGAAACATAACTGCTACGATGTCAGTGTGCGACACCGCCAGTATGTTTGCAAATTTGAGGTTTTTGATCAGGCCGTGATCTGTCAGAATATTCCATCAGTACTTCCTGGGCCATGGATGGACGAGCTGCAGGAGATGGGTATTCAAGTGCTTGATAAACACGGCTGTGGTCCAATCGAAATTCTGATAGGGGCTGACGTAGCGGGGAAGCTGTACAAAGGAGATAGGAAAATTCTGTCATCTGGATTAGTGGCTGTTGACACTTTATTGGGTTGGACTTTGATGGGCAAAGTGCCTTATGGCAGACCTGATGTGAATGCAGCTTTAATATCCTATTCGCTGTTACTGATGGACACTCCTATAAATAATTTGTGGGAATTGGACGTTTTGGGCATTACTGATCCTACTGAGCAGAAATCCCGCCTAGAAATGACGTCAGCTGCAAAAGATTTTTTTGTACAGACCGTGCGTATTGACGAAGAAGGAAGATATGAGGTGATGTTACCTTGGCTTGAAGGCCACCCACCATTACCTCAAAACTACTCCCTTGCTAAGAACAGGCTGGATAATACCCTTCAGAAATTGAGGAAATTGAATCTACTTGAGGACTACGACTCTGTTTTAAAAGAATGGTTGCAGGAGGGAATAATAGAGCAAGTGGCTGAGAACTTAACAGAAAGGGCTCATTATTTACCCCATCGGCCAGTTATAAAGAAAAATTCCACAACAAGGATCAGGCCAGTTTTTGATGCATCTGCAAAAGAAAAATGCAAGCCGTCACTTAATCAGTGTTTAGAAAAAGGCTTAAATCTGATAGAACTCATACCCACTATACTCTTAAGGTTCAGGGAGTATAAACTAGGGGTTGTGGCAGACATACGAAAGGCGTTCCTTCAAATTAGCGTGAATGAAACTGACAGAGATTTCCTCAGATTTTTATGGATTGATTCAGAGGGGAATGAAAGGAAATACAGGCATAGGCGTGTTGTGTTTGGGGTTAATAGCAGTCCGTTCCTTTTGGGAGCAACCATTGAGCATCATCTTTTGAAATGTCTTGAAAAATGCGGATGTTCGACGACTGACTATTCAACAGACACCATTTTAAAATTGCTCAAGTCCTTTTATGTTGATAACTGCTTAACCAGTGTGCCCAACGCAGAACGTCTGAAACAATTTATTCAAGAAGCTAGTACCATTATGTCCGAGGCTAAGTTTGACTTAAGAGGGTGGGAGTTCACAGGTTCCACTGTAGATAGAGATAACGCCTTGCTGTCTGTTCTTGGCCTAACTTGGGATTTGCGAAAAGATCAGATTATGATAAACCCAGAGTGTTTTGTGGACAAAGCAGAAAGCGAAGATAAGGGTATTACTAAACGTTTGATGCTTTCTATAGCCCAACGTGTATTCGATCCAATTGGTTTTAGTTGCCCAGCCACTTTGAAACCAAAACTGTTGCTGCAGCAAACATGGAAGAACAAGTTAAGTTGGGATGCTCCAGTGGATATTGAGACTGACCGTGCCTTTCGAAATTGGCGAAATGAGCTTCCTTATTTGCAGGCTATTCACATACCGCGATGGATTGGATTTGAGCCTGGAGAGTCGGAGTCTGCAACTCTACACACCTTCTGTGACGCAAGCGTACATGCCTACTCAGCCGTCGTATTTTTGACAATAGAAAAGGATGGCAATCGTTTTGTACACCTTCTGGCTGCAAAAGCTAGGGTAGCACCATTGAGGCGAATGTCGATTCCTCGGCTGGAGCTATTAGCAGCAACTATAGGCGCGAGGCTCTAAAATTCTGTGCAGAGTAGTTTAGAACATAAAGTAAAATGTTTATTTTGGAGCGATTCTTCTACCGTGATCTCGTGGATCAACCGAGAAGAAGAATGGGGGGGCCTTTGTATGGAACCGAATAGCAGAAATAAGAGGCCTCACACCCACCGATGCCTGGAGACATGTGCCGGGATCGTTAAATCCAGCAGACTTACCGTCTCGTGGTTGCTCCCCAAAACAGCTCTTTGAATCAAGATGGTGGGAGGGACCCAAGTGGCTCTACGAACCTGAAGATTCTTGGCCGTATGAGACAGTTGAGTGTGACGAGGAAGAAATCTATAAGGAGAGAAAGAAGAAACTTGTTTCGCTTTTAGAACACGGTTGCCACGATTGGCATTTTTGGTATTTCTCGAAGTATTATAAAATAATACGAATGATGGCATAGATTCTTCGTTTCGCCCATAATGCCAAGATGCCTTCTCAGAGACATCGTGGCTCGCTATCTGCAGACGAGTTGGATAGGGCGGAAATATTCGTTATTTGTACAGTTCAGAGAGAAACATTTGCTGGCAAGGAAGACGAGCGTATAAAGAGTCTTAATCCCTTTTATGACGAGTTGCACGTGATTCGGTTAAAGACAAGAGTCGTCCAAAGAAATGATAGCGAGAACTTTCGATTTCCAATACTGTTACCGGCAAATCATTTGGTAGTCGATCGTCTGATAATGCATTACCATGAAAGGTCGTGTCACGTAGGCGTACAAGGGTTATTAAGTTTGCTTCGTGAAAAGTATTGGATCTTAGGAGGAAGGCGGACGATAAGGAAAGTTGTTTCGAAGTGCATAACTTGCAGGAAACAGACCGTGAAACCCTGTGAAGTAGAGTCTCCTCCATTACCGCTGGACCGAGTTCGCGACGCTTGCGCGTTTGAAATTAGTGGAGTAGATTTCGCCGGGCCTTTGTTTTTAAAGAACGGAGAAAAGGCATGGGTGTGCATTTTTACTTGTGCCGTTTATAGAGCAGTTCACTTGGAACTAACTAGTTCGTTGTCTACGCCGACTTTTCTACAGGTGCTTCGAAGATTTATTTCTAGACGCGGGCGCCCGAAAATCGTGTATAGTGACAACGGTACTAATTTTGTAGGAACTGAGAATGCTTTTAGTCGTTTAAACTGGAAGACAATTTTGGAGTTTACTTCCGTCGAGCGCATAAAGTGGCGTTTCAACCCTCCGTCGGCACCGTGGTGGGGCGGGTTCTGGGAACGCCTAATCGGAGTGCTCAAGCCCTTGTTGAGGAAAGTTTTAGGTAGAGCGTCTCTTTCTTATGAGGAGCTAATGACTCTAATTTGTGACTGTGAGGCCGTTCTTAACGCCAGACCTCTCACTTATGTTTCGAACAATCCCGGTGATCTCGAGCCGCTGACTCCCGCGATGTTTTTACGCGACCTAAACGAGAGTGGTGTGCCCGATTGCGACGAGGTGGACAGAGCATTTCTTTGTCGAAAGGCGAAATATCGGCAGAAATTACGTGATGACTTGCGTCGTAGGTTTCGAAACGAGTACCTCGGACAACTCAAGTCACTAAGGAAAAAGCAATCCAACCGAGAAGTTTGTGTAGGCGAAGTTGTACTCGTCGGCAACGACAACACCATACGTTTGGACTGGCCAATTGGGAGGGTTACAGAGCTACTTCCTGGTGTAGACGGGAAAATTCGTCTTGTGCGAGTGACAACAGCCAGGGGTCAACTTCTTCGGCCCATCCAACGCATTTATCCTTTGGAGTGCGTGGACGTTTCTACGCCGGGGCCACACTTAGAAGAGAATCGAGAGGCAGAATTCGACTCACCTACCTATGACCAGAAAGTGAGTGCGGAAGTGTCTAGGGTCAAACCTGACCAGAAAAGCAGAGTACCCGAAGTGAGTGCGGGAGTGTCTAAAGTCAAAGCTGATCACAAAAGCAGGGCATCCGAGTTAAAAATTACACGAAGTGGTCGAGTGTCCGTAGTGCCGAAGAGATTTCGTTAGTTTTAGTATATGTATTTAGTATTTTTTGTTTGTTTGGTTTTTTGTTTTTTTGTATTTTGTACTCCTTTTGCATTTATGAGAAACTTTTGTTGACTTGTAAGTTTCTCAGGTGGGAGAATGTGAGAAATATGTTGTTTGTTAGGCGGTATTTTGCGTTTGTAAGTGATTTAGATACGCCGACGGCCGGCCTCTATTGAGAGCATAGTCGGCGACATGAATAAAAGCTTTTTTATTGCCGCTTTCGGCATGTCTAGGTTGCGGGGCGAGGAAAGTTTGTTGTGTGTTGGAAATGAGTTTAGGAAGGCGAAGGCCAGTCTTAAGTTAGATTCAGTAGTTGTAGCTTGTCATATGTAAACTTTTTAAAATACGTGAGATGTGCTGTTAAATAAAAGTTGTTTTCCTTTGAGAGCAATTATTAGTAATCGAACCTAGACAGTAGGATTATAGACGGTTAGTTTATCTTGCCTATTGTCACGACACTACCATCGCGAGTTATTTGACTTCCTAAGTAGGTAGCAGAATTCTGAGACTTCCTCTATCTTCTTGTTTCCAATTTGTATTTTCGTTTTAGTCCTATTTTCACGCCCCCTACACACCAAAATTTTGGTTTTCTTTTTTTTGATCTTCATACCATTGCACTCCGTCAAAACCGCTTCCATTTCGATCAGAGCCCTTCCTAATAATTCTTCTTTGCTGGATGCTAATTCTTCTATATCATCCGCGAATCTGAACATATTAATACTTTAGCCCTGTATATTAATTCCAGCAGCTATTCTGTCTTTAACAATATTAATCGCATCTTCGATATATAAATTGAAAACTAGAGGCGATAACGCACATCCCTGCCTCACTCCCTTTCGGATATCTACTTCTCTATGTTCCTGCTCAAATTCTATAACTGCCGTTTGCTCTTTGTATAGATTATGAATTATTCTTCTATCCCTATGCATACTTCATCCCTACATTATGTATATGTTAGATGTTACATACCAAATTTTAGTTAGGTAGGTATAAGTATTACCTATACCATTGTCCTCGTTTTTATCAAAGAACTGCGTTGATTTATACCTAGCTATTGCAGGAGGAAGATTTCAATTTGTTTTGCCATGTCGGACGAAGTTGCCCATACGTTCACGCTTCGTATTTTTTCCAGAAATTATGTGTTTACTTTGAAACTAAACCTTTTTTATTTTAAGAGACGGTTTCTTTTAGTACGATTTATATATAAATCATATTATGTTATAGAAAATTAGTATATAATTATATTGTTTTACAATGTATTTGCTTAAGGAGACATTTTGCGTCTTATGAAAAACACACTTGTCTAAACTTTATTGTACCAAAGTACTGTTTATGTAACTGCATAGTCGTTAAATAAAATACGTTTTGAATACCGGATTCTGAGTTAATTTATTTACAGTATTTACCAAAAATGTCATGATATTTTCCATAAGTAAATCGAGACAAGGTAAGTATACATATATGTAAAAAAGCACTATGAACAGCACATAAGGAAACGGTGTGCTACTTTTACCATATTTTCAAAAACGACCCTTTTCTTTAGTTACATACCTATATTTAAAAATCATGTAAAATTCATGAAAAATGTTGTCAAATAAGCACTAATTTTTTATGTAGTACCTATGTGCTTTATGTTGCCTATTTAACAAAAATTCCTCGTTAATTTGAAACTGAATATAATTATTTTTAAATGTAAAATGGCCAAAATTAACAATTTTTTTTTGTAAATATGCCTTAGTTTTGTGTATAACATGTTCTTTATTATTGTCAATTTTACAAATATTGTTTGTTAATTTAAAGCCGAATATAAGTATTTTTAAATACAAAAAGATGTGAAATTTACAAAAATATTTGGTAAATAGCACTAAAGCTTTGGGTATATTATGGGATTTACAGTTGTCAATTCAACAACAATTATTTTCTAATTTGAATCTGACTCCTAGCATTTCTAAATATAAAAAAGTGTTCAATAAAGTACAATGCTTCAGTTGAATATATAAATATTTTATATTAAAGTACCATACTTACTGCCTTAATTCACACATTAAATATTGCATAAGCTATACCTACCACAAGCAATAGTTACAGCAATGAACTGTAAATATCAACAATTTTGAAGTTATAAAACTGACTTCATAGTCACTTGCTCATTTTACTAAAAGTTTTAGTGGACCTGTGGGAACTACATTTTTTGGTTAATTTGACAAGATATTTTTTACTGTGTAATTTTGGCTTTATTGCACTTTCACCGATTGCACTTATTCCTACACTTATATGTGTATTCTATTGGTTTCTTATACCCAGACATTTCTCGACTTCGTGTAATACAAATTCTCCATTTCTTTTGATCCAGTTTTTCAGCGACGATTTGAATTTCTGTAAGTGTTTCAAGTGTTGCATTTCTGTTGGAATACGGTTGTAAAACCTTGGTCCTAGGAAGGATAAGGATCGTCGTCCCACATTCTTTTCTGCTCTGTCTATCTTATATGTTCCTTTACTCTTACTTCTGGTATTATGGTGATGGTCTATCCTGTGGAGATTACTTCTATTTTTGTATTGGAAAATTGTTGCGCTGTTAAAAAACATTTGACGTATGTTCAATATGTTCGTATCGTTATAAAGCAGACTAGTAGGATACAAGTGTTCCTTGTTAGATATAGCTTTCATAAAGTAGTTTTGTAGGACTTGTATGGGTTTTATGTATTTACCAGCTGCTGACCCCCATGCCATTACTCCATAACTAAGCACAGATCCAACCAGGCCATGGTAGACTGCTTTCATGTTGTGAACATTCAGCACTCCTTTGAACTTCCTAAACTTGAATAATATACTTCTAAGTTTTCTGGTGATGTTTTCTGATTGTTTGTCCCATTTGAGGTGCCTGTCTAACCATATGCCCAAGTATTTGATATGTTCAGTGGCTTCAATATTTCCATAGTTTGTGCCATTATCTGATATAGTTATGCTATTAAAATTTGGTGTGTTGTGTTTGTTACAGGAAAATGAGATATATTTTGTTTTCCTATGATTCATCGCGAGCAGTTTACTATCAAACCAATCTTGTATCTGCACCATATCCACCTTAACCTTTTCTCTTAACCCTTCCCAATTCGAGTCTTTGTAATAGCGGTGTCATCTGAGTAGGGTAAAGTGGACAGTTCTGGATGTGGTGGGGGGTGCAAACTCGACCTTGACCTTGACCGTGGTCAAGGTCAAGGTCGAGTTTCCACCCCCCACCACATCCAGAACTGTCCACTTACGTTCCAAGGTCATATTCAACTCAAGGTCAAATTCATTCCAAGGTCATTTTCAATCCAAGGTCAAATACATTCCAAGGTCATTTTTAACTCAAGGTCAAATCCATTCCAAGGTCATTTTCAATTCAAGGTCAAAACCGTTTCAAGGTCAAGGCTATCCCTACTTCTTCCCCCACCAGGTGAAGGATCGTTAAACTTTTCAAGGTCAAAGTCAAGGTTGAATGTTCCCCACTTCTTCCTATATTTCAAGGTTATTCCTAAAATATATAAGTGGCGTAACTGATCATCTCAACATGATTGTGGTATCAGAGATATTGCAGTGTTAGCGTTACTATAGTTTAAAGTGAGTTTGTGGTGAAAGGTGTACAACAACATTAACAATGCAAACACAAGTTATGGAAAAAGATCCTGCAATCTACCAAACAATCGTAAACAAGAAAACTTATTATCTGAACAAGTCAAAAACGAAATGGGTAAATATTGGATTATCTCATTCTGTGAATTTTAAACCGGTAATTCAGATTGAAGGTGTTAGTGGTACTGTAACATTTGAAGAAGACCAGTGGTTACAATTTCTAGATCATCAAGGAATTATTGTTAATTATTTCTTCGTGGAAGAAACTAGTTCCTGGCAACCTATAGAAGAGGGAAACTTTTCTATAAACTTTGAAAAAGTAAAGTTAACGAAAGTTATAGTTATACGTGAGAATTACACGAATCGTACTGTATACTTGGGTTCAGAATCTCTATTTGAATTATTGGGCTTGTTATCATTAATAAAGTACAGAGTTGATATTGCGCGGAAGCAAGATTTTTACTCTTTCTATACAAGTGCAGTAAAAGGGGTAACTCGCTGCAGCGGAAACTTTATTTCGACGCTTTCTGAAATTATTAAACCAGAAGAGAATAAGAATAGTGAAAATGTAAGCTCCATGATGGAGATGATATATTTCTATCCAGATATTATAATATCTGACCAAGGTAAGATAGGTTCTGAATTTACATTCAGAGTAAGCAATTGAAGTTTGACCTTACCTTGAAATGTGTGGTGGGGGAGGTGCATATATATTCACCTTTTGTGGAAATATTCTTCAGAACGTTCAAGATGTTGTATTGTGCTAATTCGTGGCCTGAGGCATATAACTTAAAATCTGCAGTTGCTCGATTGCGAGCCATGTTTAATTACTACGCAATTGAAACATGTTACAGTATCGATGTTTGCGACTGTGAAGAAACAATAGAAGAATTATTGGGGGCCGAAGAAGAGTATAGTTTTGGAATGGAATTGTGTGATCAGTATATCGAAGGCGCTATCACACTAGATTTATTTCTGCAAAAAGTGAACGGAACAACTCTGAAATGGTACTTATACGTCTTAGAACCGTTTTTGCCACCGGAAATGTTAGGACAAGTACCCGAGGAGGAGGAATAAGTGAGAAGCAAAAGTGAAATTGAACATTTGAAATAAATACATTTTGCATGTGCACCATAAAATTTATTTGTAAGTTATTAATCAGAAAACCTCATGATCATAATTTTTTTGTATTGTACATCTTTCACCACATAAATATATTTTTCATAATAAAAGTTATTACCTTAGTGCAACAATTGTTTTATCTTTCTCAAATACGTTTGAAGGTCTTTTAGAAACAGGGTGTGAAAGAACAAGAAATCTACTGAAGTAAAATATATTTTTTTATTATAAGAAAAAAATGGAATAAAACAAAATATTTATTGAATATTTTTTTTAGAAATCCAAGAGTTGTGAGATTTATCTAATCCTAACCATTTCACAAAAACTTGATCTCCCTTTCTTCGCAGTACCTTCTCTACCAAATAAACGTCTGGGTATGTAACTTTCTGCAGTTCGTGCATATAAAAACCACCTTTTATATCTTGATTTCGATCATCTTTTAAAAGGTAAGTGGTGGGATTAGTTGACCGAACTCTCGAAATTGTAAATATTTCGTTTGACCAATTAGGTGTATAGCCTTTGGAGAATGCTTCGCGATATTTACTTATGCGAACTGGGTCTCCTACATGATATTTCTTGGACGTCACATCTACCAATTTTGGATGATTATAAGCTTCTTGTAACAATCGCTTTTCGATTTTCTTTGTTACGTCCTTAGGTTTCATTCCAGTTGTGCGGTGCTTCCGCGAGTTATACTCACGAACTAGTTCAGGTAACAATTGTAACCACTTGTAGTTTCCCTGGAGACTAAAACGCCTCCACATGGCTGATTTAAGGGTACGATTGCAACGTTCTACTACACTGGCTTTTAAGTTTGAGTATGTACTGTAGTGATTAATATTATATTTACTCATCAGGCTTTGAAAGTCTTTATTGTAGAATTCTTTCCCCATATCTGTTTGCAGGTTAAGCGGTACACGTTCAGATAGAACTTTTGTCATAGCTATAGAAACATCTTTACCGGTTTTACGTTTGACGGGATAAGCCCATATATACTTTGAAAATACATCAATAACGACTAAGATATATCGCACACCTCTGTTGACGTTAGCATATGGTATCATTTCTACCAAATCAGCTTGAAATAAATCGTTCAATCCTTTTACTATCACACGTCGTCTTTTAAAATGTTTGCGAGCTGGTTTATGTAATTCATCGACAACTGTTTGCATTACTGCAGACCTCATAGTTTACTCTCTGATAGTGGGACATTTTAACATTATTTTCACATTTATATGATCTGGGATGGGTATAGTGGAGGTGTTTAAGTGAATTTGTAGAAAATCGTTTTCTCGTAAATGCAATCCTCGAATGTTTTCTGTATTAAATGTTTTATTGTTAATTTTTATTTCCACGGCTGCTGGATTTTCTGCAACGATTCCTCCAAAGAAACCATAGATAATTACGCTGTCGATAATTGGAGATTTGTAGGGTATTTGAAAGCGGTTACTTAGGGTTGAGAAAACATAATAGTTGTTCTGATCCCTTCCAGATAGAGGAAACTCAACTTGAACATTGTAATACAACTTGGGTTTGTGAATATGTCTTCCAAATTTGTCAAGAGTCATATTGTGGGGATTGCTGGAGACTGAAAAATTTTTGCGGTAAATTTATATTTTATAAGTTTTGCTTCAGTCAGTTCTTCAAGTATGGAGATGATTTCGTTGTCGTGACCGGTATGTCCAGCTGCTTTCGAAGCAATGAGAATGCGTAAACGATCAACCAACTCATTCGGATCATCCCAGTACACAAGCTCGGTAGGCTTTTCATTTACTGTCTTGAAGATACCCCTTCCTTTCTTTTTCCCTTCACGATTTTTAAATAACTGAGGTCCGATAATCTGAATATATTTTCCAGATTTATTTCCGGCAATTTGATTGTTTGCATTGTAATTCCTTCGAATCGCATTTGTTCGCTTAATTATATCCATATAATTATCCAAATCTTTCGGTTTATAACCGATTGGTTCCTTTTTAAACAGCAATTCATACAGTCCCGGTGTTCCTTCATAACGTAGATTCTGAACTAAAATATCAGGGCCATCAAATGTTAATTCAGAATCCCCTATGGTAAATTTTTCGGTAAGAGAATCGTGCCGCACGCCGTATGTGAAATCGAACGAATCCTCAGTATCTGTAATGAGAAGTTCTATGTATATTCGTGGTAGAGGATCGTATTGTTGTAAATAATCAACAAAAACGTCCGATTCTATGAACTCTTGTAGTTGATTTCTTGTATCGTCTAAATACATCACTAACGTCAAAAGATGTGTCAGCTTCAAACACTTCTTCGTCCTCCAGAAATTGAACGGATGTTTGAGGAGTTTGTGAAGTTTTCGTAGGTGTTGTTTCGCAAAATTCTGATTTCATATCAGGCTTAATAGGACATTCATATTTAGCAGTGTTGATGAAACTTGTAAACAACTCTTGAAGTGGTTTAGTTAGCGGTTTGTATGAGGTTTCTAAATTTAACTGTGATTGATATGTATCCTGTTTAAGACTCTGAAGTTTTTGCTTCACAGCCTTTCTCGTTTTAAGCAATTCTTTAGCTAATTTGTTGTTCATGTTCAAGTAATGACTGATGATGGAAACGATACTCTTGTAAGTTATATAGTTTTCGATATGCTGAGGAAAGAGTCAAAACCTTTTCGATACCTTCCCGAGCCTAAATCACTATCCTTGTCAATAACCAAGAAACCATATTTATCTCTCCAACAATAAAAACACATCCTTAAACTGGGAGTAATTCATGTCTATTCATACATGATCGTCATAAATACTTCTGTTATCTTGTTCGAACAAGATCAACATATTACAATTTCCTCGTATAAGTTGTCTTGGAACTTTAGAGTATGATTGACTCAAATACAGACAGTCAATATTATTGTGTCGCCCATAGCTAAAATATTCCCTCATTGGACTTTGATTACCACAAATCACATCATCAAAAACAAACACCGAATTTGCTTTTACGTCATTCGGGGAAAACATATTCTCCTCATCCGAAATCTCATAATAACCTATTCCTTTAATAGGTTTCAGTACTTCTCGTAAATATTTATACTTTGGTTGTTGTAATGTTTTAGAATATATATACACATTTTCAAATCTCAAACCGTTTGGTTGTAACAGTAAAGATAAGACAAGATTTGTTTTTCCAGAACCGGAACCGCCCACGATTAAAGCTCGCTTGCAACCATTTCTAAACAAAAAACCATGCTTTCGAGTTTCATCAATTGACATAGGTGTATCGTAATTTACGATTGGTAACGTGTACTGCTGTTGTTCTACGCGCATACTGAAGGAAACTAATACTTCTTCCATATTCTGTATACTTAAGTATGGGTTATGTACATGTACTTTAGTTGAGAGTTGATTGTCGTGAGAATACATAATGCCAATTATTTTTAAAAAGAATGCCGCTACCTATAGTGGGAAAGGTGTTGTGAATACATTGATCAATAAACTACCATTTGAGTTACATGTACCTGGATATAAATTTTGTGGGCCGGGAACGAAACTATCCAAAAGACTTGCTAGAGGTGATAAAGGTATAAATCCCCTGGATGATGCTTGTAGAGAACACGATATTGCATACTCTAAAAATGAAAATCTCTCGGATCGTCACGAAGCGGATCGTATTTTAGCACAAAACGCTTCAGCACGCGTTCATTCAAAGAACGCAACTGTAGGTGAAAAGATGGTCGCGCTGGGCGTAGCAAATATGATGAAAGCTAAGAAGAAGTTGGGTATGGGTGTGAAAAGACGCAAAGTTACTGGAAAAGGATTAAACTTTAATGAAGCCGTCAGACAAGTAAGAAAAAGTATTAGTAAAAAACCGAAATCAAGTCTTTATGCTATTATTAAAGTTGCATTGAACGCATTGAAAAACAGAAGGATAGGAACACCGAGAAGCAGAATTATATCCGTTCCAAAAACTGGAGGTTTTTTACCTCTGATTCCAATTTTTGCCGCTCTTAGTGCCCTTGGTGCACTAGGTGGAGGTGCAGCTGGTATAGCAAAGGCGGTCAATGATGCTAAAAGTGCTAAACAACAATTAGAAGAAAGTCAGCGTCATAACAAAACCATGGAGGGTATCGCTATGGGAAAGGGTTTGTTCTTGAAACCGTATAAAAGTGGGTTAGGATTATATTTAAACAAGAATTCAAAAAACTGCCAGTGAAGCTACCGATCCGACCATTAACCAACGTCGACTTAATAAAATACGCCAAGTTGTTAAGAATACCTAAATTTCGCGGAGTTTACATGCGAAATGCTCTACCTACCAAAGTGCACCCCATAGAATGTGCCATAATAAATTTAGATGATGAAACTGGTCCCGGCACACATTGGATCGGCTACGTTAAAAAACTGCACGCTATTTTTTATTTTGACAGTTATGGTAATTTGCGACCACCGAAGGAGTTATTGAAGTACTTTCGCAGTGACGGTAGCAAGCCAAAAATATTTTATAACTACAATCGATACCAAAATTTTAATTCTGAAAATTGCGGACATCTAACCCTCGCATTCCTATATGATTACACACTCGCATAATGTCGCCTCATTCATGGTTGAAACTTTAACATGTCGCACACATTCACGCTAACTGGAAATACATCCATCCTCACTGCACATTTTAATCCTCCAATTTTTTTGGAAAATAATGTCCAATATGTGTTAGGTTTAACCAATTTCGAAGGGTTCAATAGCATACCAAATATTGATGAGTCAAACAATAAATTTTATTTCGACGAAGACAAGAAAACTAAAGAAAACAAAATAATAGAAATTCCTGTAGGTTCATACGAAATTAGCGATATAGAGAATTACTTACAAACAGCGTCTTCGGCGAAATGGTTATTTCTCAAGATAACTCCAAATAATAATACATTAAGAACAGATATTAAGTGCACGAAATTAATTAATTTTTTACCAAGTGACTCCATTGGTAAACTATTGGGATTTAAACCTCAAGTGCTCAATCCTGATGTAATACATACGTCTGAATTTCCAGCAGATATTTTATCAGTTAATTCAATATGTATTGCGTGTAATATAATTACAGATTCGTATTCAAATGGTGAACCTAGTCACATCATCCACCAGTTCTTTCCGACTGTACCGCCAGGGTACAAAATAATAGAATCTCCAGATCACGTGATTTATCTACCAATCAACGTTAGCGTAATAGAAAAACTAACGCTTAAAATACTTGATCAAGATGGTAAACTGATCAATTTCAGAGGAGAAACTATCACGGTTAGACTTCATTTAAAGAAGCTCTCTTAATATGGTTACTAGGTATAACTACAATTTAAAAAGAAAAACTGCTGCCCTTTCACGACCTTATAAAACGTCAGCAACGCTACCAAGAAACATTAAGTCAGTTACTATCGATCAGTTAACACCGCAAAATATTTCTTTTCTGCAAAGTTTGGGATATCAAGTTAGAAATGGGTATACTCGATGTCAACGAAAAAGTTTTGATTGATAATTCAATCGTGAATTCCGAAATTCATACACACCAACCGTACGCTTCTACAAGTTTCAATAACAACGATGAAATTCGAATACCCATTCAACAACAAGACATGTACACCCTACCATGTTTGAGTTATTTGTACATTGAGGGGAAAATGCTTCTAGCAGATCAAACAATACCGAAGAAAGCACAATTTATTAACAACGGCCTAGCCCATTTGTTCAGCGAAATAAGATATGAACTGAACGGAGTTGTTATCGATTCCGCAAGAAACGTCGGATTATCTTCAACTCTTAAGGGCTACTTGTCCTATAATACTAATGAGAGTGAAAAGTTGCAAAATGCTGGTTGGTTTCCGAAAGGTGGAAATTTCAGTGCGTGCATTCCATTGAAAATGCTACTCGGTTTTGCAGAAGATTATCGAAAAATTATTTTAAACATTAAACAAGAATTAGTATTGATACGAAGCAATGATGACGTCGATGCTTTTGTAACGTCCGATGTAAATGAAAATGTCAAAATCCACCTCGAGAAAATTTACTGGAAAGTTCCTCACATCTCAGTTAATATTGCTAATCAACTAACATTGACCAAATACATGGATAAAAATATAGAAATACAGTTACCATTTAGAAGTGGTGAATTGCACGAGTATCCGAAATTACCTGAAACAACACGACACACATGGGCCGTTAAGACATCACCGCAGCTGGAGACTCCGAGATATATAATTTTAGGATTACAGACTGATCGCAAAAATTCAAAATCGAAAAATATGAGTCACTTTGATTCTTGTGATTTAACAAATGTCAGGGTATACCTAAATTCTGAAAGGTACCCCTACGATAAATTAAATATTAATTATGACAATAATCATTTCGCAACTCTGTATGAAAACTATGCGAACTTTCAAGCTTCCTATTATGGTAAAGAAAGTGAACCGCTGTTCAATCGCAGCGAATTTTTAAAATATGCACCTATTGTTGTTATTGACTGTTCAAATCAAAAAGACACACTTCAAGCTAGCGCTGTGGAAATTAGAGTTGAATTTGAAACTACTAAGAACGTTCCCCCTAATACATCAGCATATTGTTTTATTCTACACGACAAGTTGTTCAGTTATAACCCCCTCACGAAAATAGTTAAACAATTGTAAATGCTGTGGACCCTTCAATTAACTAATAACGAAAGATCTGTTGCGCAAGCGTCAGTAAATTGAAAACTCTCTTAAGAGCTTGCTTGCTTGTTTGCAATTTATTTCTACCAATGAGTATTACACGTAAAGACTTGCGAAGAAGATTAGATAAACATATTGCAAATCTCGCTGAGCTGTGCCGTAGAATCTACCTGCATGAAACATTGAAAAGAAACATCGAAATTCTATCAAAATTAAAGTTATCACATGAAGAGCGTCATTTTAGATGTCCAAGGATTTAAAATATCTTCAAAAAAATTTATACCGAAAGAATTGGCAGCATATGATGGAACACACGTGACGCATTATATTTTTCGACCTCCGTTCCCGTTGCGCTGTCTTTCATCAGAATATCGGAAACAAGCAGAATGGTTGATGGAAAACCACCATTGTATAAAATGGGATGACGGCTTCACACCTTGCTTTCAAGTCAAACATATTATAGAGCGGTTGACAGAACCTTACGACACCATATACGTCAAAGGCTTAGAAAAGGCTCAGTTTGTAAGAATGAACACCAAGAAAGTTGTAGAAGAATTCGATGATAGACCAGCTACGAAAAAATCCGAACCAACCTGTTTTTATCATTCCAAGTCTATTTGTATTTGTGCTCTGTCTAATGTATATCAATATTATAATGACTTTATGATGTAATTTTTTAAATAAAGTTTTAAACTTCATTAGGTATTTTATTGAAACAAAAAACAAACTAGAAACATTTTTTTGTTGAAAAATATCAGAATAAAGTATACAATACAAAATTAGATTAATAATTCACTGACAAAACCTCTGATTAGAAAGCAATCTTCTGGAATTTTCTGTAAATAATTTCTCAAACATCGGTTCCAAAAGTTCTATTCTTCTCTTGAATCTGCTGCGATCTCTTCCAATTTCTTCCCAATTTGACCGTCGTGCTTGTCTATAAGCAAAATCCCACGCTATCATATTGTAAACTCTATTCCTCTCTTGAGAGAAAGTAACTTTCTTCTTTTCCTCACATCGATCGTTGTAATTCATATTGCTCAATTATCTCGTCTGGTAAAAATTTTGTTAGCAATCTTAACGAATCCTTACAACCAATAAGCGCAACCTCTTCACAGTAGCAATGTATACAAAATGAATGTTCCAAGTACAATTCGGATAGTAATTGCAGTTTCTGGTATTTTACCATTTTACGTTGCAATTCTTTTACTCTCCGGTGACCAATTTCACAATTATTGAATAATACATACTGTATAATTGTGCAAATGGATTTGCTGATATCATACAAACTTTCAACGGCACTGCGTAAGTCTGTAGGTTTCACCCATAATAGCGACTCAAAATCTTCTGGCATTGTGGAAGTGTTGAAACTGAATGTGTAGTTAGCTTGTTGTATTTATATACCCAAAGGAAATATGGTGGGAGAAGATTACTATCTGATGGAGAGGTTGAACGTTCAAGGTTTTTAGGGTATTCACAAAGGTAAATAATTTTGTAGGACCTTCAGAGGTTGAATATTAACAGATTATTCGCGCAGTATTGAATTAAGTATTGATTTTAAAATTACATACACTGCAGTTTTTCTTCATTGGAGCTGGTCCGTCTATATGGGTTTCTTGGTTGGCTGTATTATAATGTTCTAAACACGGTAACATTCCTTGCAACACTGCATTTGCTTTGTAACTTTCGGGTAAATTCTGCCACACATTCAGTATTTCTCGAGGTTTAGCATTATTTATCAAATAGTTTATAGGAAAGTATAACAACTCCTCTTTTTTATAATTTTCAAGAGTTTTTTGATGTAACATATGAGGCATAATCACTTTATCAATAATATCCTCTCTATTGCACATTATTTCACTGTACTCACGCGATTCCAGCATGCATTAGTATATATAGGGTTTGTTATAGGGTACAATAAGAAAAACAAAAAAATAATCAAAGATTTATTCTTAAGCAGCAGAATCGCAAATCATTACATACATTTCGGTATTTTTTTGATGTTATATGTCTACAAAGATGACAAAATTCATCATTTGAATTTTTTGTACAATATGTAAGTAATAATAGCTGAAATACTTATGATTAAAAGTGAAAGTGCGCCAATAACCCAACAATATATATCACAATCGCACTGTTCTGAGTTAACGAGTAACCTGTTCCATGATGTTGTGAAATCAGTTTGATTAATGTAAAAAAATTTAAGTTTATAGTTGATTTCACTTGAAGTGTTCAAGATGTGGTAATCTATTTCGGGACTTTTAAAAGTTAAATAATTCCCATTAATAGTTACGGTTTGCAATCTGCTATAACTTTCAGGCCATCTATCTATTCTAGTGTTGTTTATATCCAAACATATAAATCCATCTTTAACGCCTGACGGGTAATGTACGTAAAGAACATTCCCGATTAAACTTGTTAAAGTAATGAACTTCACGGCTAGGTGGTTCATCGTAGACTATCTGCGTGTTGCTCGCTTTTAACCAATTATACTTAAATTTACAAAATAAGGCTGTTGCAAATACCTCAAACAATTGCATTATTGTACCGACCACTATTGTTGCACTTCATATTTAATTAACATGTCTTCAATTTAATCAATTAGATGGTGACCCCAAGGTAATGTTTTTGTGGTATTTGGTATAACAAAGCGTTTATCATCAGTAGACGACAAAGCCACTTTATTTTTCAACTCTGTATACATATTGTGCAAATGCGATTTAAAAACAACCATTTTACACGTAATACTTTCATTATTTTCGATGACTCGCTTATAATGGTCAAGCTCCAAAATTTTGTCAATCGTTGGTTTCGTTACCCCCTTGGCTTTCTTGATTATTTTTGAATTAACATTTACACAATATGCTTTAGCGCCGGTACCATAAAAACTTTCTATGTGTTCACCGGCATATTCATTCTTCATTTTACCTAAAACTGACTGGTTTCTGGGAATATTGTGAATGTTGTCCAGTTTGTAACTTGATGTGTCAAACTTGTCTAAATTATTTTTCATGTCATCATAAAAATTGTCCGTAAAAATTTCTAAGATCAAGGAGTCTGTGTCGGTGTATAACAGCGACGCGTTATCTTCATACAGAGGTTTGAGAAAATCGTAAAAGAATTCGTAAATTACAGTTTTTGATAAATCCAAAATTGAAAATCCTACATAGATTGGTTTGTTATAAATTACCTTCAATTTCTTCATTTGTACAGCTACTAAATTTTCAGAGAAAACTGTTACATTTTGGAAGCTGGGTTTCGCGATCAAAGTTTCTGCACCTGTTTTATTGTTCTCTCTCTCCCAATGACTCACTAACCGCACGTCTACCCTTTTTTCAACATTTTCCATTGTTTTGCCAAATACGCTATTAACCATCAATTTAAAAAAATTTTTCTCGAAATTATTACTTGCCGCATTCCTCCTAAGAGTATTTAGTTCAATGTATGATTTTAGCCAGAATGATTGTTCAAACTTTAAAATTCGGTGACATTTTGATACAATTAAACCGTGTTTTAAACATTGTTTTAGATTTCTATAATGAATAATATACTGACTTTTATTATATAAATTTGGAATCAATTTTGAATATTTTCCATTAGGAGGGGTTATGTTTTCGGGACAAAATGGTAGATCTTTATGCAAATTGTGTAAATGTTTCGGATATTCCAGATCAACTTCAAATACATACCCATAGGTACCATCATCTGGAATATTGGAAACATTCAAATTTTCAATTTCTTCCTGGCTTAACCATGTAAAATCACCTTTAGGAAGCAATTGCGACATACTGTATCCGTACAGATTAGTGGCGTCTAGATAGGTTATGTACGAAGAAGGAATTGAAGGATTATAATCCTTACAAAATTTATTGTTCGCGATTGCTTTCCGTGAAATACACTGACTAACTCCCCCACGAATTCCTTTTTTAAAAAAATGCAACATGTCTATATCCGTCAACAATTCTAATTCTACTTTTGTACTTCTCAGCATCGCATCCCAGCTTAGGCCGGGTGCAGTATAATATCTCGCGGGGTCCAATTTATAAACGGATAAGCATACTTTTCTAAAATTTTCGAAAACGTCAGCCAAAAGTAACACGTCTGTTTTTAAATAAATATCGGAATATTCCCCCAATGTTTTACATTTAAACAAATTCCACACATCAACGGCACGGTTGTAATCCTCTTCGGAGATGTTTTCGTTACGTAATGTGTCGAAGAAGTCTTGTTTCGTTGGTAAAGTAGTCTGGTTAAGCTTATCAAAAGATGTCACGTATGAATAGGGAAAAATTCCTTTCCGTCTCATCAAGTCTGCATTGTATCCAAAGTATTTTTTAATTTCTACACATTGATCTAAAGAGAGATTATTTGCTAGATTTTCCAGGGAAGATGCCATAAACTGCAACGAGTCTAAAAATTTTATATTGAAATACACATTTTGTTCCTTACCAAACTTATTTACCCGCTGTTCTACTAAAATCTGTTTACTAAACGAAATATATTTTTCTTTATTTTTAGCTAGCACATCAATTTTTTCCCGATTCATGGCTAAGTTTTTGACGAATAGGTGGCAATCGTATCCTCTTAAATTATGAAAGAATACCGGAATGAAATTTGGTAATTTATAATTTAAATTGCATATCGAATGAGCAGCCCCTCGAAATAGACCTGTGACATGACAGTGATCCCTTACTTTCTCATTGATATTATCTATAACATTGTCGCAAATATGACAAACCTGTGAATCCTCATATCGCCGCATTTCTGCGGGTGTTAGAGGTGTCATAGGTTTAGAAGTTTTTAAGCATGTATCGTACAAAATCTTAACGTCCGTTTCCAATTTCTCCATAAAAATCTCCGAACAATTGTCCCCGCGATACACAACCAATTTTGAAAATGAATCATCAAATGAACACTTTATATAATAGGCGAATGAGTGCGGTTCATGAACATACGTCGAGAGAGTAAAAGATTTTTCTGGGTTAGGCTCAACAGTGTGAATCGGTTTCAGAATACATTCGAAATCTGCGTAAACAACAAAAGGTAATTTCAACTGATTTTGGAAATTCTGAAATTTTAAAATATTGTCTGTTGTGATGTTGCCGTATTTGTCAAGTTTATTTTCAGTTGATGGCATCTTAACGGATAGGTGATTGCAGTCATGTTGGCAGTGAGTCAGCAAATGTTCCGGAGTTCTGAAATATTGCAAACACCCATCACAAATATGTTTAGCTCCGTCATGATTTGAAATTTGGGATGAAACCAGTCGCGATAAATTTTTTATCCAACAGTAGTGGTAGTTACCATCATCGTCGTCAATTACTAATAAATTAATGTGAGCGGCTTGCTTATGTTTTGTGTAATGCAATGGTCCGACAACTTGATATGTCATCGTATTATTCTCAAAAAATTTTTCTAACCCGTACACATTTATAGAAATAGTGTTCATCTCTTCAAATTTTGAAATATCGGTGATTTTGACGGGAAATTCTATACCTTCAAAATTGAAAAGAGGCTGCCAATCAGGATATGATGCGGGAGTGCTGACATTATTCGGGGGTGGGAAAAGTGCAGCTGTCACACACCAAGCGAAGCAGAACTCATCTTCATTTTGAATGTTTACAACAGCCTTCTTCATTTCTATACTACGCGGTAATTTTATATAGCTGGTAGCCCTAAGCGGATTAAATTTATTAATATTAACTTCTAAATACAAAATTCGTTCCAGCGCCCAACCTGAAAAGAGAAATCACGCTTAGAACTTGTTTTCGTATTAAAAAAGGAAAAAAAAGCTTTTACCAGAATCTCTCTCCTGAAACTCTGATGCCTTCTTGTCGATGCTAGCAACAAAATCATCATACAATTCAGTCAGATTAGTAGACCCCGATGCTACTTTATTACTCGTGTTGAACGATTTAATTTCTTCAAGTTCTTTTTGTTCAATAATATATATCGCGAAAAGTTCCAAATTCAATTTCACTACACGATGTTCTATTAAAGCGGCTTTACAAAGTTCGATTACAACATTTTTAATTTCATCCGTAAAATCCCTGAGAATTATGTGATGATTATTGCTCCTAACTCTGTAGTTGGCTATTCTGTTTCTGAAGGCGCTGTTGATAACTTCAACGTTAGGAATGTCTAGGTGTTTGGTCGCTGCCTTGTCCTTGTGTCGCCGATCTCTCAGATGTCCGGGAAATATTTGCCTCGGTACTTCAACGAAACATGTGTGACAATAGACTGCAACAAGAGAGAGTATGTTGTCAGCTGTTGTCAGCAGTACAAGAATACTATTTACATACCATTTTCTAAATTTAGTTTCCGACGCTTATTTTCATTTTCTGGGACTGATGATTGAGTACCGCGACAACTTTCTTTCTGATGGCGTTGCATAGAAGATTTTCGGCTGAACACCTGTCGACAATCCTGACATTCCCACATGATAGACAGTTTTTATGAACAAAGTCTCAACACTCTCGACAAATAAAACGTTACTACAGCACGCACTCACGATACAGTTTTGCCCATAACCGTCACTGTTCAACTGCTACTTCGCGTAGGTTACAGTTGTTTTTTGTACGAACGGCGACAACCACGAGAAGGTAACAACTACTGCCGCCAGGAAACGGATCGGGTAGGTATATTCGTGTGTTAGTGGAGGTGGGGAGTTAGACCGAAAACGTATCTTGGAGCTTCTTCTTTTTTTCTAAGATTTGTCGGAACAAGTTGCATTTCTTGCTCGCATAATTAACCAACCATTTATATTTTTGCAACTGAGCCCTCTGATATAAACTAGGAAAGGTTTTTACATCCTGCTCTTTCCTCAAAACAATAATTTTGAAATTGAACAATTTTTTTTCCCAACCCGAAAGAATTTTATTGATTCGAACGATCTCGCTTGCAAGATACTGCCGCTGACGATTTTCTGCCTCCACATCTACGTTGTTAGCGGTTGCAGGAGAATTTATGTCTACAGTTAAATAAGGAACAACGCCACAACGCAGATACATCATAGCATCGTAAATGGTAGAAGGATCATTATCATCTTCTTCCTCCTCATCCTCATCGCTTGTGAATGATGCCGGATCACCTGTGTTTATAAACAGTTGAACGGCGTCATCAGAAACGATGAGGCTATCTCTATCATTTACAATTTGAAAATCGTCATCAACGTTTGCATGCACTTGCACCGACTCACCGAAAACTGTAGGAGAAGCTCCTCCGTCATAACCGTCAACTGTGAAAGGTGATCCGTCGTTCGGTGATGCTACCTGTTATGTATGTTGTAAATATTTGTATATATTTATTCTATTGTATTATTATTGGTTGTGGGCGCTCCTGCGCAAAAGATATAATTGTAATATAAAATTCAGTCAGAATAAGGAGTTTTAAGTTGACTGGTGCTGTGTCGTGTATTATTTAAAAACCCCGCCTTATAACAGAAAGAAATCTGCAAAGGACAGAACAGTGGCGACGAGGATAAAGGACATATTATGTGAGTAGTAATCACATGTGAAAGTTCACAATAACTTTTAATTGGCATAATATACACAAATTTTGTATAGCATAGCCACGAACGTGAGTTTTTTTTTCTTCACTGCATTCTTTTTACTTCGCAAAACATACAGTATGCCTGAAGCAGAAAAAGTGCTGTGTACTTTAACCGGTGTCGAAAAATACAATTTTAAAAGTTCTGATTTTACGATTTTTATCGAACGTTTGGACCAAAATTTCATTGTAAATAAAATAACATCTGCGGAACGTAAACGAGCAATTTTACTTGCTTCCCTGGACGAAGAAACTTACAAATTACTTCGAAATTTATGCACGCCGGCATTGCCAGCCACTAAAACTTTTGAAGAAGTAATCAACATTTTAAATGATTATTGTTCACCAATCAAACCCGTTTTCGCGGAAAGGTTAAGATTTTATCGGGCGGTAAAAAGTGACAACGAAACAGTCGCCGAATGGTCAGCAAGATTAAAAAGTTTAGTCGCAAACTGCGATTTTGGAACAGAATTAGAAACTGTGTTGCGTGATATTTTTACTATTGGATTGGGGGAAAACGCAGTACGAGACAGATGCTTTGAGGAAGACCCTACATCTACTGCTTTGTCTAGGATGGTCAAAATTGCCCAAATTAAGGAGATTTCTCTTAATCAAAGGCATGGAGCACCAGCAGGAAGTTCTGGCGTAATCGTGAAAACTGAACCGATACATTTTTCTCATCAGCAACGCGGTAAGGCGCGAATGAGGAAGCAGCAGACATCAAGATTTTCTGGACGCTCTTTTGGGGCATCCACATCTCAAAATCAAGGTATAGGTGATAACAACAGCAGCAGTATTGTGCAAGTGTCTTCGTTAAAGTGTAGCGTGTGTGGACGTCGTAATCACAAATCTAGTGAGTGTTCATATCGTAACTGTATCTGCCATAAATGTGGTATTAAGGGCCATTTGGCTCCTGTTTGTAAGAAACGTACAAATTTACGTAATAATCAAAATTTTATGGCAGAAACGAGTTATGATGAGTTTGACGAAGAAAACTTGCACTGTTTGCGTAGTTCTGCTACGGATGAAAACGGGAATGTAAAGCCCACATATGTAAAAGTGACTGTTGAAAATATCCCCATGAGTTTTGAAGCTGATTCTGGTTTTGCCCATACAGCAATTTCTGAAAAAATATATTTAAGGTACTTTCAAGATAAAGTATTGTTTAAAAACGATCTGTCCTTACAAGATTGGTTTGGATTGTCTTTTAAACCATTGGGATATTTAAAATTAAATGGAGTTCATAATAACAAACCTTATGATTTTAAAGTTTATGTTGGTAGAAATGGTGGAACGCCTTTAATGGGTCGGAATGATTTGGCTAAGTTAGGTTTAGGTATTTGTGAAATAAAACATTTAAACGCTGCCGCTGATGCAGAATCATCAAAATTAGCCAACATTATTGAAAAAGTAAAAGAAATTTTTGATGGAGGTCAAGGGACATTTAATAAACGTGAAATTAAATTAACAGTTAAAGCAGGAACGGTACCTAAATTTTGCAAGTCCAGACCTGTGCCTTTTGCACTTAAACCTAAAATTGAGATGGAAATAGAACGTATGATTCGAAATAACGTACTAGTGCCTGTAGAATTTTCAGAATGGGCTACACCCATAGTTCCGGTATTGAAACCTAGTGGAAATGTGAGAATCTGTGGCGATTTCAAAATTACACTTAACCCTCACTTGATAGTTCAGCAGTACCCTTTGCCAAGAGTAGAATATTTATTTGCACAGTTGTATGGAGGTCAAAAATTTTCCAAAATAGATTTAGCGGACGCGTATAAGAAAGTATTGCTAAGTCCGGAGTCTAGAGAATTAGTTACGATCACCACTCATAAAGGTTTATACGCTTATACTCGTTTACCTTATGGTATAACTAGTGCACCGAGTATATTCCAAAACATAATGGAGCAAATGTTTTGTAAGCTGCCGGGGGTCGTGTGCTGTTTAGATGATATTCTGGTAACAGGAGAAAATGACCAAGAACATATGTCAAGGTTGGAACAAGTTTTTATGCGTCTCAAGGACTGTGGGCTTAAAGTAAAAAAAGAAAAATGTTGTTTCTTTCAAAATTCGGTTCAATATTTGGGACACAGAATAGATAAATTTGGTTTGCACACAGCTGATGTTAGAGTGCATGCGATCAAGAATGCGCCAGTGCCGAAAACCACGACACAATTGAAATCATTCTTAGGCATGGTAAACTTTTATTTCAAATTTATACCAAATGCATCCACTATTTTATGCCCTCTGTATAAATTGCTTAGGAAAGATAGCGAATTGCAGTGGACGCACGACTGTCAAAATAGTTTTGAGAAAGTCAAAAACATTTTGATGTCTTCATCGGTACTGACACATTTTGATCCGAATAAAAAAATAAAATTAACCGTTGACGCATCCCAGTATGGTTTGGGAGCGGTACTTAGTCATATTTACGATGATGGTTCAGAACGCCCTATTGCGTTTGCTTCTTATTTGTTAGCTCCTGCTGAAATAAAATATAGTCAGATAGAGAAGGAAGCCTATGCAATAATTTTTGGTGTACAGAAATTTTTTCAGTATATTTACTACAGAAAGTTTTTGTTGTATTCTGATCATAAACCATTTTCAGACCAAAAAAAGGAATTCCTATTTTTGCGGCAAACAGACTTCAACGGTGGGCTCATATTTTATCTGCGTTTGATTACGAAATTCATTATGTACCTTCGAAAGACAATAACGCAGATTGTTTGTCAAGATTGCCTGTGGAAAATCCTCCCTGCAGTCAAGATACGTGTAAAGGAATCGATTATTTATATTCAGCTGAACATGTTGATAAAGATTTATCGTATATTCGTTTTTTGCAAGAATCAAATGTACCCATAGATTTTAAAAAAATTAAACGTGAAACAGCTAGAGATAAAATTTTGAGTAAAATCATTTTGTATGTTCGAAATGGTTGGCCTCAAAAATGTCCTTCACAAGAATTTTCTGCATTTTTTATCAGAAAAAACGAAATAACTATCGAACAAGATTGTCTTATGTGGGGATATCGCTTAATAATTCCAAGTAAATTTAGAAATGAAGTTTTAGAAGAGCTTCATTCAGCTCACATGGGCATCGTAAAAATGAAATCTCTGGCCCGCTCATACTTCTGGTGGCCTTCAATAGATAGTCACATAGAAAAAATTGCGAACACTTGTGAAACGTGCATACAGTTTTCAAATCAACCGAAAAAGGCGCCACTTCAAGTATGGGAGTGGCCAAGAGAGGTATGGTCAAGGATCCACGTTGACTTTTTTGGACCATGTCTCGGAAAAATTTTTTTTATTATACAGGACGCTACATCCAAATGGATTGAATGTTTCCAAGTAAACGGCCTTACTGCAGCCATAGCAATTAAAATTTTACGCAGTCTTTTTGCGAGATTTGGTCTCCCCAGAGAAATAACATCCGATAACGGAACCGCGTTTACTTCCGATGAATTCCAACAATTTTTATCTAAAATTGGCATTAAACATTTAACTGGAGCTCCGTACCACCCTGAAAGTAATGGTCAAGCCGAAAGTGGTGTAAAAATCATGAAACGTGCAATTTTAAAGGGAAGAAGGGAAGGTAATGCAGATATAGATATAATCACTAACCGTTTCCTTTTCCAATTTCGAAATACACCTCATACAACCACTGGGGAAAAGCCTGCAAAATTACTTATTGGTCGTAGTTTACGTTGTAAGTTTGATCTGATGCTGCCAGATATTCAATTAACCGTAAAACAAAATCAAGCGAAACAAAGAAAATATTACAAAGGTAGTAATAATACCATTTTCCAAATTAACGATAAAGTTTGGGCCCGAGACTATAGGGAAAGGACACCAAATTGGTGCAAAGGTAAAATTGTGGAGCGAATAGGAAATAGAAATTTTATAGTGGAAATAGAAAATGGGATAAGATGGAAAAGGCATCGAAATCAGTTAAAAATTGATAAACTAGTAAATAGTTAAGTTAGTTACTTTAAATTTAATTAATATGTAAATTTCATTTTAGGGGAGAAGTGTTATGTATGTTGTAAATATTTGTATATATTTATTCTATTGTATTATTATTGGTTGTGGGCGCTCCTGCGCAAAAGATATAATTGTAATATAAAATTCAGTCAGAATAAGGAGTTTTAAGTTGACTGGTGCTGTGTCGTGTATTATTTAAAAACCCCGCCTTATAACAGAAAGAAATCTGCAAAGGACAGAACACTACCAGTTCACCGTCTTGATCGTCGAACAGATCGGTGCGAAACGTAGGAACCAATGGGAGACTGTCAGACAATTCCCCCCCTTTATCGTTGAATAAATAGTCACCAACTGGTGGAATTGATAGGGGGTAGTCAGATTTCAGAAGACAGTTGTTCATGTAGTCTTCCGCCATTGCGTCCCAAGCAGACACCAAACTGTTAGGTATTTGAGATGCATTAAAATCCATATCAGATCCAATTAACTCTGAAATATCTGGCAAAGATGCTCTAGATATTTGAGATGTATTAAAATCTGACATAGATTTTAATAACTCTGAAATGTCTGGCAAAGATGAGTCTGATTGTTCCGCACCGATCACTCTCTCATCAACAGCTCTTTGTTCTGTGGAGTTGGAATCTGAAAGATTGAAGTATTCGCATATGGCTTTGGAATTCTCCAATCCTGCAGATTCCTGAGGATTTGGAATAATGATATCCGATGCGTTGAAATTCTCTCCATTGTCCAAGCTTTCCAACGCATCGGATTTCATTGGGACTTCTTTGGGCAGGTTACATGGGGGTTTCACAAGAACATTGCTGTGAATAATAATTCTTGGTGTTTTCCTACCTTTCTTTTTAAGAGAGAGTAGTTTACGACGATTGATACGAGTAACATCACCCTTTTGCGCACTATACTGCGTAGGTTTCTGTCCATATAGCAAAAACCTACGTAATATATCACCGTTTGGTTTAAGAGGTGCACTATCCGAAATCGAATTATGCACTCCCGAAACCACTAACTCACACTTTTCACAGTTACTACACCCCGAACAATCGAATATTGTATTCATTTTAGCGACGAATGACGGACTGAATGTCTGGCGTTGGGTGTAGCGTTTATATAGCTTGTCCCCACTATTTAGTATTAGTAGAGGGGCAAGAGGGGGGGTCGGAGTGGGGGTCAAGGTCAAAATTTTCAAGGTTTCGGAAAAAAAAAGGTGAAAAATTAAAAAAAAAAAAAAAAAAAAAAAAAAAAAAAAAAAAAAAAAAAAAAAAAAAACCCCAAAAAAATCAAAAACCCCCCCCCAAGAGTGATTTATTGCTGCAGTACATATATATCAACTACACCTCGGTTGCTTACTCATTTTATTTTCAATAATAACACTTTATTAACTTGTGACCATGCGATGTTTTATTGTTGAAGTTTATAATAAATCTTATATTACAAACATTTATTACTCCATTTTTTCTTTACAGTACCATTAACTCTATTTTATTTTACATAAAACTAATTCTATTTCTATACACACTATATACACTAAATTAATCTTCTGTTTCTGTAAAAGAGGAAGGAAGGTTAGGTGCTTAATCTTCAAATAAGTTTTAAGTAACTTACTACTCCTCCCTGTCGATGTCGATGTTGACGTCGTCATCGTCGGTGAAGGTGAGGGAGATGGTGTCATCTTCGGAATACACTTCCGACTCCATCTCCTCATCGGATGGTGGTTGTGGTGATTCCGGATCCATCATCAACACATCGAGTGGTGAGGGACTCTCAGGAGTGTAACTGTCCCTCACCACAAAATTTGGATCCGGAGACCAAGATAACTCCGGCTCACTACCGATATCACTGTCCTCACCTTCACTCACTAACATTTCACTTTCGACATCGGATGGTACGTCTGCCATTGTTGTAAGGTATTAACAGACTGACGAAAGAGTGAAGTATCAAGAACAAAGTGGGGGTAGTGGTGGGGGAAGAAGTAGGGATAGCCTTGACCTTGAATTCAGATTTGACCTTGAAGCGGTTTTGACCTTGAGTTGAATATGACCTTGGAATGGATTTGACCTTGAGTTAAAAATGACCTTGGAATGTATTTGACCTTGGATTGAAAATGACCTTGGAATGAATTTGACCTTGAGTTTAATATGACCTTGGAACGTAAGTGGACAGTTCTGGATGTGGTGGGGGTGCAAACTCGACCTTGACCTTGACCGCGGTCAAGAACTGTCCACTTTACCCTACTCATCTGCAAAGGCAACTATTTTTCCTGAACTAGGAAATTTCAGTAAAATATTTATATATATAATAAATAATATTGGTCCTAATACTGTGCCTTGAGGCACACCACACGCGACCAATTCCTGTGGACTTAATGCATCATCAATTTGTACACATTGTTTGCGGTCACGCAAATAATTTTGGAGGATGTGTAGTGCCTTACCTCGTAAGCCTATACTTTCAAGCGTTTGTAGTAACTGTTTGTGGTTTACTATGTCAAAGGCCTTGGCCAAGTCTATAAAGACACATAGCGAAAACATGCTGTTATCAAGTCCCTTTTGAATCTCCTGTACTAGCAGTGCTATCGCATCTTGTGTGGATTTATTTTCTCGAAATCCAAATTGATTATCTGCTGTTATATCTGAAGTTTGCAAAAACTGACTAACTGTTTCTTTATTACTTTCTCAAATATTTTTGTTGAAATTAATGATATCGGCCTGTAGTTGTCTATATCGTCCTTACTTCCACTTTTGTTAGTGGTTTTACAACTGAAACTTTGAAAGACAGCGGACATTCTTCAGCCTCAATTATTTTATTTACTAGTAAAGCAATAGGTTCAGTTATTTCTTCTACTACCTCTTTTAGGGTTTCAGTTGTTATTTCGTCAAGACCGGGTGCTTTACCTACTTTAAGTTCTTTAATGATTGTCTTTATTTCACTTGCGGACGTTGGCCTGATGTACATTGATTTAGGATTTTGCTTAGTTTTGTACTCCTCGCATCTTTTGCGTCGTATTTGGCTAGTTAACACATTACCTACATTAACAAAAGGTTTATTAAATTCGTTCGCAATTTGTAGCTTGTCTGTTATTAGACAATTTATTGTCTGTTTTACGGACTATCTGTTTAATAGGACATCTTTTGCTTGTATTACAGTTGGTCATTGAGTTAACAGTCTTCCATAAGTTTTTACTACTTTTCTCTTCTGCTAGTTTTCCTTTGTAATAATTATTTTTCGGAAGTTTAATTAATGAGTTTAGTTTATTCCTGTATGCTGAGTACTCTGTTTTGACATCCGCGTTGCTTGGGTTTCTTTGCAACTTTTGAAATAATTTTTGTTTAGTGTGGGATGATTCTATAAGTCCAGCTGTTATCCATTGTTTCCTTTTATGTGTTTTATTGTTAGATGTTACAGTGTATGTAGCCTGTGTGTTACTACTGTACGGAGTGTATTAATAAAAAAAATGGTTGCGTTTTCTGTACCTATCTCTTTGAATGCATTTCCGAAATCTATTTCCCGTAGCTTTTTCCTAACCTCTTTGTAGTTTGTTCTCTTTAGAAATTTAGGTTTACTCTCTTGTTGAATATGCTCTGCACCCAGAAGTAAACTAGTCATAATAGAGAAATGATCTGTACTGTTGCTTTTAAATACAATTGACGTAGTGGAGTTTTCTAAATTGTTTTGAGTTTTTACAAAAATGTGATCTATACAAGATTTGGAATTGTCTTGAACCAGAGTACATTCGTTTATAAGTGATGTGTATCCATTTTCTGAAAGAAGATTCATATAATCTTCGTTTTTTTCCGGACCGGATAGGATATCAATATTCATCTGTCATATCACCAACAATTACACTGATATCTGCACGTGCTTTATCATTGAGGTAACTTCTTAAGTCAGTAATAAATAAGTTCTGGTCTGTTGACGGAGGCTTATAAACTGCTGTTATTTCCACCCTCTTACCATGCTTTGTTAAAACTAGATTTATAGCAATATGACAGCTTAAGTTGTGTAAAGTATAATTGTAGTTTAAAGAACTTCTGACGTACATAACTACGCCATCATTTTTGTTAATATGTCCATTATTATAAATAAGATCATATCCTTCTATATTATATATTGATGTATTTAGAATGCACCACGTTTCCGTAAATACTATTATATCGAAAAAGCCATTGAATTCGCTCAACATTATAACCGTCTCGTCGAAATTTTTATTGATGCTTCTAATATTTTGATGCAAGATATTAATTGAAGATTTCGTATTATTTTTATCGACGTGTAGAATATCTAAACAATATTTTATATCATTTACAACATTAGTTTGAATGTCGTTACTCTCAAGCTCTATCAAATATTCATTCATAACTTCTTTGTTGTATGTGTTTGTTTTTAATTACTGTAGTTTGTTTGTTCTCTTCTCATTCTTATTTTGTTATGATATACAGGACATTCAACACTAACTGAACAATGCTCAGTAGTTCTCTGATCATTGTGTGCAATTTTCAAAAAATTGCAGTTCGCACATTTTTGTCGGGTATTTGTACATTTGTTTGTTGAATGGCTACCAGCACATTTCATCATGCACACTGTGGGGTTTACGCATTTATTTGTTGGTTTTATGACCATACCTAGCACAATATTGTAACTCTAGGTAATATTTAAGTCTTCAAAAACTTTACATGTGTCCCAGCCTACGTTGACTATTCTGTTCACTAATATTTCAAATGTTCTCCCACTGGTTTCTACGTATGCCTTCCATTTATTATTGTGTTGCATTAACTTTGTATATTTGACATCTATAACATCCTCTTCATCTACATAATAATTCATCGCAATTAGTTCCTCCTTCAGTTCTTGTGAATCATATTGCTTGTTTAAACCTACGAGAATAATTTATTCTTGGCGCTCTCAATTTTGTCAAAACGATGTCGTATTTATCCCCAACCTCTTGTTCAATTAGTTTCTGCAGATTTTCAGTTGCTATGAGACTGTCTGTTTTAATTTCTATTGAGCCATTTGACGTTTGTTTTAACGATTTTATGGCCGCTTTGGCTTGAGCTGGTTTCACTTTTAGTGTCAGTACTTGTCTGGGAAGTTTTTGGTTTGATTATTATGCTAGGTAGGTTAGTAATAGGTTTAATGTTCATAGAAGAAGAGTTTACATTACATGCTTTATTTTTCAGAATGTCTGAGTAAGAAGGTTTAGAATTGTTCACATTGACTGTTTTTATAAATCCACATACCTCCTTTAATAATTCCCCATGCTTCTCCATGTTCTCTTGTACGTCCTTTACTTGTCGCAGTTCATCAACTGCGCGTGTCTTTTCTCCCTGCGAGTTGTCAGTGTTGCGTATTTTATTAGACTCTCGATACGCTCGGCAAGTTCACGCACATCCCCTATTGGCTTGGGCGCTAGCTTCACTATTCTTAGTACTTAATCCTCACAAAAATACACCATATCGTCTTTTACATCTCTCATATTCTTGTACCTTTTATCACTAATCCTAACACATCCCGCATGAAAAGTTTTCTCACAAAAACCATCACACTTTAGGAACTTTTCACTCGATAAAACTTCTAATTTGCACACTTCACAGTTAGGTTTGTCTGGCGGTTCCGCCATGGAGAAGCGCATAAATCGGCTAATAATGCCTTTTTCTTTTTCATAAATTCGAATGCGTCCAAAATCAAAAGTGCTAAAGTTTTATATTTATGTCATAGTTACCATATAATTTTTGATTGTTTGAAAAAATTGTCAAATATTTTATATCTTTTTACACGTTTTTAATAAATCTTGACAAAGCCTCCGAACGGGGGCGAAACGTCGATATTATTATACCGGGTGTCCCAGAACGTTTTACACAGGTTATCGTTCCAAAACTATAACAGATAACGAAAAGGACCAAAACCATTTTGTAGTGTTGATGAAGTACACAACCCCAAGAACGTAACCATCTGCGGGGCGGCCGTCTCCGACAATCCACCCCCACTTATTTTTTTTCAAATGGTACCCTGTGTATTCCGTGAAGGAATATGACAAAGAATCAAATTCTCTATCCAATTTTTTTTTTAATTAAAAAATTGGCCCATCAATGGTGGAGAAAACAGACTTTTTATTTATTTGGTCATGGAATTATTAAAACTATTAAATAAAAATTTAAACATAAGTTAAACTAATAATACTAATACTAATAATAATACTAATAACGTAATCAGTTGATCAAATGTTCCAATTTGAGTCCTTCTGCAGCAACACTCATTTCTAACGTGGGCAAAAAATTTCCTCTACATGTCGCTTGTCCACATATGTACCTACTCATTAGGGTGGGCCGAAATCACCTATTTTTTCAAAATTTTGGATATTGGATTTGGAATAGCTATTAAAAGTTGCCTTTTGCAGTTTTAAAACAAAAGTTTATTTTATACTTTTTGATTGTGTGACCTCGACTCAAAAATTAAAAAAAAATTGAAAATTAAAATTTTGAAATTTCGATTTGGAATACCGCCCAATATTTTGAGATTGATAATGCAAAGATAATTTTTATTTACAATTCTTTTATTGTGATAAATCTTTTGCCCTCTACCTACCATCAAAATTTAAAAAAATCGGATTTTTAAAAATTATACATAAAAACTATTTTTTTATTTGTTGAAGAAATAGAGGGAAAGTCCCATATAGGCGAGCAATAGTAGAGGAACATATTTCTTTAGTGGAAGAACCAGGTTGCATTTTTCTAGGTCATACAATCCCTTCTTCTGGATCTGCCAAAAGCCCTTGTGAAAGTATCGTTAATTTTTTTAATGAAAATGACTACAATTTGTAAGATTTAGTTGCGATAGGATGTGACGGCACAGTAGTCAATAGGGGCCTAAAAATGGAGTTATAACACAACTGAAGTGAAAATTGGGTCGCTCTTTACAACGGCAACGAACTACCATTAAGACATCTCTTTCAAAATCTTGACGGCAAAACTACAGGTCCTGTTTCAGGTGTGCTAGGCAAGCAAATAGAACAGTGCAAAAACTACCTCTTGCAGATTATGAAATAATTAGCTGCGAATTACCCGATGTCGACTTTAATGGATTTAAGTTCGAATCAGAAATATATGTGTTAAATTTGTCTTGCCATATCTTCTGGTCAATGTCCAGCCGATTTATTAAACCGTAATCCAGAAAAATTAAACCATTCCCGATGGCTGACTTTAGCCAACTTTAGCGCCTTTATGTTTCAGCAAAAGATTCCACATCGAATATAAAAGAACTAGTCAATTGCATATTAAAGTTTATGCGCCAATGTGGTTCATAATAAAGTGTAATCCATCTTGTGTAATGGATCAAAGTATGTGTGGAAAACGATCAACTTAAGTCGGTATTTAAAAAAAGACTTGGGAGACATAGTAGATACTGTTATTCAAAGTAATCATTCGTTTTTCGCGTACCCGGAAAATATTTTACTGTGTATGATTCACGACGTTCGTCCTCATATTCATGAACTTTGTTTGCGTAGAATTTTAAATGCAAAACGAAATGAAAAACTAAAATCAATTCAATCTTTTGTAATTACTAAACTAAATTCTGACGCAGATAGCTACACTTGCTCAATAGACTGGCAAAATAATAAAATTACTCCTCCTCCTTTGTTACACAGATCAGCAATACACGATTTAGCAAAAATTATTAAAGAAACGCCTGCAGAATTCTTACAGATTTATTCCTTTCCATGTCACACACCCAGGCAGTGGAGAGGAGTATTAAATTGGTAATCGAGGCTTCCCTTTCGGTTGTTGGTCATAAGAAACGAGATGCTTCCATCAAAGTTTCAATAGAATCGGGTAAATCGATGCCACAATTCGAAAGTAAATAAGATTTTAAACAATAATTCCTATTACGGGTGTGGGTGGGTGGTATGGAACTTGATGAGCAGTCACCTTTCCGTGGTGAGTTCTGGGTTGTTTATGAAGATTATTTATTAAACAAGCAAGGAACTGCTCCAAAATGGATATTTCGGAAAATCGAATAATTATATTTGAATAACGGTAGAGGGCAAAACACGTATCTCAATCAAAAACTTTCAAATAAAATTTATCTTTGCTATATCTAACCCAAAGCTTTAGCCGGTATTCCAAATTAAAATAAAAAAAAAAAAAAATCAAAAATCAATTTTTTTGAGCCCTGGTAGAGGGCAAGACGTCACACAATCAAAAAACTGTAAATAGGAATTATTTTTGTTTAGCCAAAATGCAACTTTTTGTTGCTATTCCAAATTCAATTTTGAGTTTTTTATTTTTCGGCCCACCCTACTATTCATATGGCATAAATAAAGCAGGCATTTTAGAACATAACACAAAATTCAAATTAACTTCGACATTTACGCCGGTGGCCCGTAGTGATTTGTTTATCAGTCCCAGTAATAAATGTTATAATTCCATGGCCAACTTAAAAATAAATAAAAAGTTTATTTTCTCCACCACTGATGGGCCAATTTTGAATTTCAAAAAAATCTTGGATAGAGAATTTGATTCTTTGTCATATTCCTTCACGGAATATAAAGGCTGCTATTTGAAAAAAATAAGTGGGGGTGGTTTGTCGGAGATGACTGTCCCGGGGGTGGTTACGTTCTTGGGGCTGTGTACTCCTTTTCGTTATCTGTTTTAGTTTTGGAGCTATAACCTGCGAAAAACGTTCTGGGACACGCGGTATAGTTATACTACATGCCAAAAATTCATAAAATTTAAAAAATTAAAAACAAGTTAAAGATTTCAAAGAGCCACTTCAATGGGAATAGCGGAATAGGATTGTGAAATCAAAAACGAAAGTAATTTTAAAATTTAATTGGAATTATATTAATTAATAATAGGGCGTAACAATGACAAAATGGGTTAATTTAATCATGGAACTGTGGCTAGATGAAACTGCATTTAGATATTGTTGCGTAATGCGTATGTGCAAACATTAGCAAATAAAATGCAGATTTTCTATGGAATAACTATAACTATAACTATAACATGATATGAGCTGGCCAAAGTATTATCGGATTTATCATAAGAACCATTTTGCTAAAAATAATTATTACGTGGAATAAGTACAATTTGAATAATATATCTATGTAACAATATAGTAACAAATATTTTCAATAACGTATTTATATATTTATATTTCCCTAACTCCAATGCAATGTCACTTAAAAATTTCATATTAAACTCAAATAAAGTCTTCGATTTATAAATATTTGAACCACAGATATTCAGTTTTGGGTCTTTCTGTATTCAAACAAATATTTTTTCACAAATTATATTCACCTACTCAGTAGGCATTCGCTTATATCATTTTGTGCAACCCAGTCAAGAAAGTTTGTTACATTTCAAACATAAATTTCAGTAAACTTAACGGATTGAGTGCAAAGCTTGAAAACGGCTAAAGTAGAATTATTACGAAAGTCCGATATATTGCATTCTGGACATTTTCCAATGACCATTTCAGGTTCTGGCTTGACTGATCTAACCGAAACTGATCCGACTAAACCGAACGCAAACCATTACAAGATCTGTCCAGAATGCAACATTTTTAACTAGCCAATATTTTAGGACCATTGCGGGTAAATTCATGATTCCTTATTTTGACTTAGAATGATTACTTTACAAATTCAAACACGCGGAAAGAGGTAGAGGTGCAACATACGATATGTAATAATGACGGTAACATAAATTCGAGCATAAATTCTATTTGATATTTAAGTTATTTTAGGGTAGGTAATATGTATAAGAATACAAATATTAGAAGTATCTACAGAGTGTCCCACTTAAGGTAGGATAACATCAGAAATAGAGATTTGGCTAAATAGGAAAAGGTTTGCCTTTGGTGGTGTTTAGTAATAATCCATGCTGAAATATGAAATATCACTGATCGTTTTCGAGTTATGTTGGAAAAAAACTCCGAAATGCGTTTTTGGGTTCTAAAACGGTTATTTGAAGTCGGATGGAAAACAAAAAGCACTTTGTTGGGACACTTTTTTATAGGTACTCTTTCAGCTGGTGTGAAATTGTGCGTAAAACGTTTCGTTCCGTTCTTCAAGTTAATTTTTTCTTATGGCCAGTATCTAGTCTTTATAGGCTAGATACTGGTTTGGTTTGTTCGCACACAGCTGCACAGTACTGATAAGCTCCAACAAAGATCGAAACAACAAACACTTCTTTTCTTCTTCATTATAATTAGCTATAGCGGGGTTTAATACAGCTCTCGTGTACGCCAGGGGCACGTTGGAATCTTTATCCTTGCATAAGTAGAGAGCAGGTAAGAGTGATATTTCAAATTTCAGCATGAATTATTACTAAGCACCATCAAAGGCAAACCTTTCCTATTTAACCATGTCTAATAATAACAAAGTTACTCATGTTATCCTGCCTTAAGTGGGACACCCTATATATCAAATTTTAAATTACATATCCATGTAAAATCATTAAATTTTAGCCATAAATACTGATACATCACAAAAAAACAAAATATAAGAGGTTTGAAAAATAATAAATATAGAGTGAGTAGGTAGTTCTCTTGTTGGAAAGGAAGAAGTAAATGGAGCAAGCTTTTAAAGTTTCTAGATTATGTTCTTTATAAAATTACAAATAAAAGGGTCGTTACGTACACCCGGAACTTAGTTCATAGTTTGTTTATAGTGTAGGAACATGGCGAAGAAAATGTAATGGACACTTATTGCTCGTATAGTGATTTTCGGAATGTCACCAAGAAAAAGGAAATAATTATTAACATATTAAATAGTATCGGTGACAGGCGCGGAACTAGACGTGTAAAAATGGGCCAGTAAAATTTTTTGGTGGGCCAAAAAACGTAAGGTACAAAATACAAATTAAACCTAAACCCTACAAGTATAAATACTCACATAGCTTAATGTAAAAGTATCCGACGATTGTTGTGAAGAGCATCGAATTCTGAAACTACTTTCGAAATGTCCAATTCCTTAGCAGCACTCTGTTCAATGTTTATAACCGCCAAATAATTCGGGACATAAGTGCTTCCGTCATACGTCAGATTTTCATTCCAAACAAAACAAAAGCACGTGCCATTTGACGTTTATCGATATTATTTACAACGTCTTAAACTAGTTTTTGCAATATAATTCTCGACGTTTTGCAGTGAAAACAGTTTATTTTCAATTTGTGTGTTGGGCTTACGCGTAAAAACTTGAAAACAACTATATGTAATTATAATTATATTTCAGAGGTTAGGTTAAAACGTCAGAAAGCACGTGGCTTTGTTTTGTTTGGAATGAAAATCTGACATTTGTGACGCGCCACTTATCTCCCGAATTGAGTTTGTCATCACCGATGGAATTACGCAAGTAGGTTTTCACACGTCTTAGACAAGAAAAAGTACGCTCACACGCGGCACTGCTTACACGTATGGTAACTCCAATAACAGCAAGTTTGTAAGTCTCTTGAAAGACAAGCTTATATTTTTCCAAAAGGTCAACAAACTGCATTACATTGGTAATGCTAATTTGATTGTCATTTTCGTATTGCTTTATTGTTTTTGGCAAAATTTTTAGTTCAGCTTCCAAGGCTTCAACGTCAGAACAGTAGTGATATGCTGCAGGCAATAGAGTTTTCAAATTTAAAAATTCACAGTTTTGCGGATGTACATATACCACTCATGGCCTTAATAACGTTAGAGTGCTCTCCGAATCGATTTTGTAGTTCATTTAAAATAAGGTCAATAGCTCCAAAAAAGTATTATGTTTTTATTCGATACACTTGTGATTTTTCGGCATTATCGAGTTCTAAATTGACTTTCTCGGTTATAAAAAAAACTTCAAACTTTTTCGGAATTTTTTTTTGTCTACTTGTGCATGCAGTAGTAGCTGACGTTGGTATGTTGTTTTCATTACAGAGGCTAGTAGCCTCACTGTATATTGATTCAAATTCTGCATCATTGCGTAACGCCTTGAATGTTGTTCCAGCTGATTTAATTAAGGTGTTCGCCTCCGTCAAATTAGACGTTACTTTCTGTAAATAGTCACTTACACCATTAAATATAGCCAAAATTTTGGTATACATACACAGGTTAAATATAAAACCAAAATTAATTTGATGTAGGAGTCCAATAGCTTCTGGCGCACGATCATGTTTCTGCAGGACAAGTTCATTAAGAAATACCAATACTTCACTAATCAATTTTTTAAAAGCAATACAAGCATGCACTTGTGCAGTCCATCTTGTATACGAAATTTTTTTAATTCCAAAGGTGGCTTGTTCGGGTTCATTTTCTTCTGGCAAGCTATGAAACGTGCATGAATCGATGAACCGGACATGAAAACATACAAAGTTTCTAATAAATCAAAAAATAATTTGCCGTTTTCAAGCTTTTTGCATACATCGACCACAATCAAATTTAGACGATGATTGTAACAATGCACATAAAGTGCTTGAGGCACTTCTTTTTGGAGAATCCTCTGAACACCATTAATGTTTCCGCTCATAACATTGGCACCATCATAGGTTTGTGCCACGCAATTTTTAATGTCAACACCACATTTTGCCAATAATTCTTTTATGTAAGATAACAAAGATGCTGCATCTAGACGTTCGGCAGATCTAAAGCCTATGAATCTTTCTTTTACTATCCCATTTACATAATATCGTAAAACTACTGATACCTGTTCAGTTTTACGTATATCTTTAGTTTCATCGCACATTATTGCAAACCAACCACTTTGTTTTATTTCCGAACTAATATTTTCACGAATCAATTTCGAAAAAATAAACAGAATTTCATTTTGAATTTTTGGGCTTGTATACTTAGCATTTTTTGGAAGAGCTGAAGATCCACCGCTATATTTTTTCACAACATCCATGTATCTGCCAAATAATTTCAAAAGTTCAAGAAAATTGCCCTGATTTGTACTACTTTCAGACTCGTCATGACCTATTTGAGCTATGTTTTGCGTAGCTGTATACAATAGTATATCAGCCAGGATGCCAATAAACGTTCTATTTTCTTTAACCAAAGCAATATGAGCCTCACTCACCTGTGCCGCAACGGATGTGCCTATTACCTGTTGTTTCGAGAAATTTATCCATTTAATTTCACAATTTTTGTGGTCCATGCTTAATTGATGTTTTTTAAATCCGGCATCAGATTCTAATGCTCTTTTCCAATTACGGAAACCAATATTAACGAAAATAATGTTTTTCGAATCTCCCACAAAAAAATGGCGACATGCAAAGCAAAATGCTGAATCTGTTAAACAACTGTATTCCAGCCATTTGTACGAAGAATACCACCTAGGATTGAATTGCCGCTGACGATTTCCAAATTTACTCTTGGGGAAAAATTTTAGTTGAGGCTGTTTGGGAGAATCTTTTGGACTGAGGGAAAGATCAGCTGGTCCTGGTGCATTATTTGTTACTTCTGAAACCAACCATTCATCAGATCGATTTTTTATCCATTCTTCGAAGTCGAGCGTTTCTTCATTTTCGATTTCATCCTCTTCAACATCAACATCATTGTCACTAATGTCACTATTTGACAGTAATTCGTCACCGGTATCGATTGAACGATTTTCTACTTCTGAGGTTGCTGACGTACTCGGTCCTGGTGCTGGTGCTACAAGATCTATAAATTTTGATCGTTTGAAAGGTTCTGTTCTTTCGGACTCGGACTGCTGATCCTGATCACTAACCACCTTTGACTTTTTATTAAAATAATCTTTTAAGTTTAGAGGACGTTTTGAACCCATAATGATAACTATGTTCCACACCACCACTTGCAAATGTTATAATTTTCGTTTGTCTTCCCTGGTACCCTGCTTCAGAAATCACTTGCACGCGAAAAATCAATAAACTAATAAACTATAAACATTACACGATCTTCCGTCTTCACCGACGGGAGGGACCGCCACCGACCACGTCTGTTTCTGTTTATTATCAGAACTAAACTACCATCTCAATTTTCAGGGTGCAAACCAAATATTCTCATAATATTCGGTAATTATTAAAGCGGCTGGCACTCAAAGCAATTCCGCAATTGTGATAGCGTGTGTTCTAGCCGCCCTGGGCGAAATGAAAAACATTGTTTATGCCGGACTATAATCTACAAAAGACGCCGCCTGCAGCTGCTATGAACATAAAATAGAAACAGAAAACGCGGCCGATAGGGATGCTGAATAGCATTTCAGATTATTTGGCAAAATAAAATATTTTTGTAGAACTTAAGCTGCCTTTACATTTTGGAAATACAATTCGCATGTTAACATTTTTTTCTAGCATCAGAACAGGGTGGGCACAGAGGTGGGCCGGGTAAATATTAGGGGGGCCCTGGCCCACCCAGGCCCCACCGTAGTTCCGCGCCTGATCGGTGATGTATTGAAAGGTTTGAAAAATTACAAATTTCTGCTCAATACCTACTGCAAGTGAAGATTTGAGAAACTTCTTTCTTGTTATGTCTACATCTATAATCGATTGTCCCGATTTTGGGCTCTCAGCCCCGTTTAATTATTTTGTCCCGAAATGTCCCGATTTTAACAGAAAAGAGGTAATTGTCCCGATTTGAACTCAATTCGTGGAAGTTGTAAACAAACGAACAGTTCCAATTGTCTCGCCCTGTTTAGACCATCTGGAACTAGAAAGCGAGAAGTTTTTAAATATACCAAGGACTTCAACAAGCTGATCTAGTGGTCACACTCACAACATTGTTCAATATTGTTCTGGAACGAATCATAGGAAGGAGCAACCTGATGTCTGCCTACTGCATCTTCGATGATTCGTACCAGGTTTATGAGGATGATCTAGTGCTGAATCAAGGAGGATCTGAAAGAACTGATTAGGCAGCTTGAACATGTGACAAGGGATTTTGGCCTGAGTATATAAATATGAACCAAAGTGCATATTATGCAAGAGTAGAGGAGCGATAGACAATCGGCAGAACCGAGGGTAGAACCTACGAATGCACGACATAAACGGCACGAAATCATATGGATTTACCCAGAAACAATGCACCACATATTATTTAGGTGCGGAATTAACAAAAAATACTGATAATGAAATTAAAAGGCGTATGGTGATGGACGCAAGGTCGATAGCAAGCTTGTATAAAATAATTTTCTCAAAGAGCGCACCCAGGAAAATAATGTGAGGATTTATAGAACTAAATATAATAAGGCCAGTATTACTTTTTGATTGTGAAACCTGGGCACTTCGATAGAAGCTACTCATTTGGGAAAAGCGAATGCTGAGAAGCATTTTCGGGCATAAGATTAATGGAGATGCACGACAAACCGGGAACTGGAAGAAATGTTATTATGCAATCAAGATCAAGATGGCTCGGACACTTAGAACGTAAAATACAAGAATCTTAATGAAGATGCAGAAGGGAGAACCAGAAGGCAGTAATTGCAAAGGAAGGCCGAGGAACAATTGGGTATCTTGTGTTAAAGATAACTTAAAGAGGCTAGGTATGACTGACTGGAACTAACTGGAAAGAGATTACCTTTCAAGCCCTGGTCTTACTAAGCCTGTAGTGTTTTATGTAATGTTACTCCTAGGAACGCTTTTTTATGTTGTGTTTCGATTACCCTTTTAAATTTCTAACTTTGAGCGACCATGGTTCGCAACCTAGAAAGAACAAATTGATCAAATGTCATGAGTTAATAAAAGCAAACAGACAAAACGCAGTTACGGAAAATTCTCATTTTAGTGGGGGTACTGGATAAATGAAATTAAATGCAAAGCGAGAGAACTGTGGGTAGGTAAACATAGTAGGTATTAAGAAGCAACAATAGAGCACTAATAACGTAAATAGTAGGACGGTCGCAGTGCTCCATACTTTTACACCTGGGAACTAGACAAGGAAAAATAGTAAAGAGAGGTCCATCACAACGCATTATTTGTAAAGTTAAATTGCTTCCTTAAATAATATTGGATAAGAGAAAACAATATAATTCCGACGTTTTTTAAATTTGCACTGTTAAAGAAAAGTAAAGTGGTACTAGAAAAGCGAGTCACTAAATGTGTAACAACTACAGAAGGAAACTCGTTTCCAAAGAAGGGCGAGGAGGCAATAGTTTATGAGTGGAAATAACAACCGCACAAAGGTTCAACTCTTCTGCAGTCCACTGGAGAATGAGGTTATAAAATTAGGACCCAAACGAAAATAAATCGTCTTACAATTAGGTGGTAATTGTTGACTAGATTAATTGACTGTGATTTGCGCAACCCGATTTTAATAGTAAATAACGGTTGAAAAGTACTGTAGCAGTATTTACGGCTTGTCGACTAAAAAATTAACATGTAAAGATAATAATATGTAGGTAGGTACCTATGCACCTTTTGTTGTTTGTTACATGCAGTAGATTTCTTGTAGAATTCGCCACTATGACTGAGATAAATTCGATACAAATTCTTAATCTGACTGGACTAAAATAATAAGCATTGTAAAATATTTGTTCCATGCAGAGTACAAATTCCGATTACACATTTCTTCCGTAAACTTCGTAAAACACACAATAAAAACATCTTAAAAATATTTGGTCTCACTGGAATTGGAAAAGGATAATCCACGATTGATTAGCTACAAGTCAAGTGTGAACCAGAAAAGCATAGGTATCTGGAAAAGTCCTACGGGATCTATAATTTACTCTAGAAAAATGCTACAATCTATGGTTATCTACAAGAGTATTACAGACTATGAGTTAGAAGATGATAAGAGTGATAAACATGGCAGTTTTCTCTCTTTAGTTAGAGTACGTCGCAAATTTATTTGGTTCTTTCCACCAGAGCTGCGTTACGGCGCGTAAAGCACTTCAGAAAGAATCAAAGAGAATGCGAATAACTTAGGAAAAGTTTGGTCCCTGCACACGTGATTTCCTTTCCGTTATCGATCGCAAACATTTTCCGTGTCGATTTCTTAATTAATTTATTTGTTATCAAAGTTTCTATATTATATTTTCGTCAAATTGGCATCGAAAATACCATTCAGTGCATTATTTCTTGCATACGAGTAGAGCACACTTAGCCATATATCAAACAATTTAAGAGGGCAAGTGCAAATTTAACAACTTTATAATCATACCTATATTGAGAACAGATTTCCACAAAGGCAAAATTATATAGTACCTACATTACAATCGCATAGACACCCACGACAAAATTAAATTTCTGGTTAAAAATAACAATAATAAACAAGAACAAACTAGTTAGACAATCAGAAGCATCTGCGTGTTCGGGTAGATTAGATATGTGTTACCGGTTAATGTCTTCCTATAACCACAGACGTATTTAACTAACGTAGTTAAATTCGTCTGTGCTATAACTTATCAAATAAAAGACGTGAATAGTTAATACCGGCTCATGGATCATAAGTTTTTTAAATGGCTATCCGCAGGGAAGAATAAGCAATACTGGCAGAGATACTAATAATTGTTTGACAATGCTTATTTTTCTCTAAACATCCTTCTCCTGTCAAAAGCGAAAAATTTGATCAGACTGTCACCAGAAAACCAACCAGAAAGGTTGACGGGAACTACCTCAACATATAGGTATCGCGCCGCTCTCACCTTGAATTTTTTATGATCTTGTTAGCGAGGATGGTTTGTGAAGTCGCCCACCATCTGAATTTAAATCACAAGCAATAAATCTCACCCGCCAGTTCGCATCATTGAACTGGAGATACAACCTTGTTACAAAGGACTACAATATGTATTTGGATAAGTACGAGTATACATACATAAAAGCAGGGATAAATAACAAAATACATTTAAAAATAACTGGGTGCGTGGTCGCCACACGCGGTAGAATTGAAACTTCAACGTTATTAGAGGAATTAACTGACGCTTGCCTGAGAGAAACAGCGCGAAGCATGAGACAGAGCGTGGCTAAAGAGTGGGGCTCTTTCTCCGATAAGAAAAAATTCCAGGGAGTGAAAACAAGTTATTTCGCGTAAAATACACTATGCACGATTTTTCAGCCCTCATATTGTCTAGGATTACCACGCTTCTGGGTAATAAAAACTCACCCATGTTATGCGGTTATGCCAGTCCAAAAATTATAGTCATGTGAATTAATTGGTCACCCAAAACTCCAAAAAAGTTCTGCTTTTGTTTCTATAAAATATTTAGCAAATGAAGTTTACATTAATACAAGAAATCCCATTGCAAGATTATTTCTTAAAGATAATATTTTCTTCCATGGCACTCCCTTGTTTGAACATTATACCTGACTTTAAGAATATAACCATTAAGAAACAATTTTAGAATAAGATTTATTGTCTCTATATTGATACCAATTTGTAAATACAAAATATAAACATTATTGTGAGTTTTGAGCAACAGAATAGGGGGAATTCGCCAAAAAGAGTATAAACTAATAATGATGTTCAGTCGTACTTAATATCTGCCGAAACTATCAGTAGTAGACCTGGCAATATCTACATCAATGAAAATCTTAGTTAACTGACTGTCAGTTGTGCAAATAATATACATGGTATTCTATTTGATATTTTTGAGAAAAATTCCCTTTTGCATAACTTAACCACCTTGTATAATCCTAAGTATTATGGTGAAAGTATTTATAGATTTCACAAATACAGCAGTGTAAACCCCTTTCAATAAAAAAATAATTACTTAGATGGCTTTGGTCAGTAGAAGTCAGTAGCGTCATAAATTTGGCACCATAATGACACAAAAATGCAAATATCTTAACAGTCCTTACTCAAAACCACATCATGTAGTATATCAATTTTTATGAAATTTTATGGGGAATCGAAATCGCGGAAATACTTGTAGGGTTTCCATTTAAAGAAATAGAAGTTTGGTCTGGTACTCAGAATGTGAACATCCTGTATATACATAAATAATTTTACGAAATGCTCCATGTCGTTCTCCACATACGTGTAAAATTTCAGTTTGATATCTTAAGCAGTACCAGAGATATGAACCGATTACACACTAAATCCCCACCCGGTATAGCGCGAGGCTGTAATGAAATTATCCCAATCATGATTCCCAATCATTAATTTATTGAACAATAAAGGAATAAATAATTCATTTTATTTTTTATAAATACTGCATTTTCGATAATTGCAAACCTTTTAAAAGTTGGCTATTGACTTATTACTAACCGATCGTGAATAAAAGTTATTATCATGGCGTAAACGGCAATGGGCCTCTCCAGTAGGGTTACACATCATTGGTGACACCTTATAGCACACATCATGTTGGTGCTATCAAATGCTACGTTTCGAAATCTGATCGAGCCACCGAATGGCGATACCGTACGATACTTACCTATATCAATATTATTGTCAATAATATTGACAATATCGTGATTTGACAATATTATTGATGGTGTTCGGAGTGTATTGATAGATTGATGATCGATATTGACGAAAATAAGATTTTTTTGAAATCCGCACATCAATATCGGGGGAGGAAAGGAAATAGACAATAATATTGAATGTTTGCGGACGCCGGGCACCAATTTTGCGCCAATTATCGTGTGGCTGTTAGCATTAATGGTTGTTTTTGGTTAAGTGGCCGACTTGAGTGCGTTTAAAATGGAATATGACTCCAGCGACGAAGACGTAAATGAAGCAAATGAAAAACAATCCACCGTTTTCTTTTTGATCTCTCTTTCTTTATTCCAAATGCCTAGATTATGGCAACACATGCCTTTTTCTTTAAATCCATTTCTTACGAAGAATGTCCGTGCTGCTCACTTCATTACTGGCTAAATATTCCTGGTAGCATTGCCAATAATATTATTTAGTGCTCAGTGTTATCAGTATTTTTATTAATTTTTCAACATTATTGTCAAATTTGGGTTGACAATTATATTAATTGTGTGCGGTATGCAGCCGGCACCAATGTGAGCCGGGACTAGAGATACTACTATACGCCTTTTTCTTAAATATACCAAATATAGGTTAAAGAGTATGAAAGCGCGAATCATTGCATTTTGCAAATATCTTCATAAAATTTTAACAGTTTCTAAGCTTCTAGCTTCCCTTCTTCAGTATACCCGTAGATTGTCTAAATAGTTTGTTTCTGGTTATGAAATAACTGCATACATAAAGTGAAAGTGTGCCGCTAAAACTTTCCATTTTTTTAAAATTATATACAACCGATCCACTCTAATCGATCGAAGCACCATTACAAAAGACTTAATTCACTCACAGGGGTTGTGTACATTAAATCTAGGGTCATTAAGAAAGTTTATTTTAAATTTGGCAGTTGTTTGTGGAGAATAGTTGCTTATACAACACACCGGATTTGGCAAAACAGTTAAAATTCACTAAAAATCGTCTTAAAAGTCAAGTTGTGAGAATGCCGCCGTTACACAATGTACTGCACCAACGCGTAAGTATGCGTTTGCAAAATGTTGTAAGGCAGCGCATTTTGTTGTTAAATAATGCTTTCCCTATTTCTTTCGTTGTCTTCGAGACTGCTGGTTGATCGTGATCCGCATATCTGAAGTTCTATTTCTGCAAGTCGATGTTCTAGTTCCCATTGCTGCTGGTTCAGTTTCTCGCTCATTGCCGCGTTTTCCGTTTCGACGGTGTGGAGCCGCTCTCGAAGACGTTTTATTTCCGCTTCTAACACTTCGTGAGATCCCAACAGCGGCGTGGCCGCCCCCGACACCAGCTGCGTCAAGCTGTCACACTGCATTGTTATCCCTGTTGAAAAAGAACACTATTATCGATATGACATTTTACTGACAAGAAGACCTTATGATACATTGTTGATTTTAAAGGTTCATCGGTGACTTGCTTATCAGTTACGACGGCAGTGCTTTTTATGTGGTTTGTTGAATCATACTGGTTTCCTAAAATGTTTTAAAACTCGCACTTCAAACGACGTAACCGACGAGAATAATATTAGTGGATGTAATACATTCATTTAAGGTGGTAAACTAAAGTGAAGTGAAGTAGCTATATTTGGTTCATAACGACGTGTTTGTAAACAACAGATTTGTGTAACTTTGGTTATTATTCAAGATTTTACGCGATTTTCCCTCCTTTATTAACAATTAAGTGATCTTCCCGTCTGGTGTTTAGCAGTAGGCTGTGGAAGCCGGAGTCAGAGGGACAAAATAAACTTAGAGTGTCTTCTGGATACGACCCTCGAAAGCAAATGAGTGACTTGAGAACGCTGAGAAGAAATAGGTGGATAGCTGTCTTTAAAAGATATTATTTATTAGAATCAAATTGACACAATGTGAGAATATTAGGTTGCATATATTTTGTTTTAGATAAGTTGTGTTTTGTTATAATATACATAAATAGCAAAATAAATTTTATTATACATAACAGGTGAACTAGTAAGTTTGGACAAACAAGATGATCCCTTCATTGTCTATGGGTCATTTATCTAAGATCGTTTCCCAACAACAACCGAAGATGTGAATGCATTAAGGAAGTAAGGATTAGTGTGCTTTAGTTGTATCTGGTGAAATGTGGCGATTGTTGAATAGGGTAAACTACCCAATGATTGGCACTCTAAGGGAATCGTATTAATAGATAATAAGGTGCATCCCATAAGATTTATATGTATTTTTTCCGAATATCTATCAATTTAAGACCATTTATTTGAAATTTTTGTATTAGTTTAAGATCCCGATTAAGGTCAACCTTCACCCATCCGTTTTCCTAATGAAAGGTATTTTTTATCAAACATAATATATAACCAAACAAATCGCGGATGGGTTGCCTAATTATATCAGGTCAAGACTACCCTTAATTAAAAATAATGTAATAATTTTTTTATAATTCTTCTGTACGTGTGTATGTCACTGAACTCCTCCTAAACGGCTTGACCGATTTTGATGAAATCTTTTGTGTGTGTTTGAGTGAATCCCTGGATGGTTTACATTCACAATTAGACCCGAGTAGTTAGAAAATGACAATACTGAATCAAACTCTCGTGTCTATACTACTAAACGCCTGCATGCCATCCAGTTCTCCAGATGCCATCGACTTCTTCGGCAATGACCTTGGAAGACACCAGTACTGGATAAATCTCTCATGTCTATACTACTACGCGCCTGTAGGCCATCCAGTTCTCCGGATGCCATCGGCTGCTTCAGCAACGACCTTGGAAGACACCAGAGGCTGTTGAAGGAGTCGTTGAAGAAGAGCGGCACCTTCAGCAGCGCGGCCCCCTTCTTCAGCGGTGTCTTTGGTTGTGGTCCAGGCGCCTGCGCCGGGACTCTGTTTGGGGGCAATGAGGGTGTCTGTGGGGCCTCAGCAGCCTGTCTGTGGAGGTCGTTGCCGAAGGAGGGGGGCCCCTGGTGTCTTTGGTTGTGGCTCAGGCGCCTGCGCCGGGGCTCCGGTCGCGGGCAATGAGAGTGGCTGTGGGCTTCAGCAGCGCCTGTCTGTCGAGGTCGTTGCTGGGGGGGGGGGGGGCGCGCTGCTGAAGGAGTCCTCGCTGAAGTGGTCTTCAGCGAGGAAGACCTCTTCAGCGGTGTCTGCACGTTGGGCCTTTGGTTGTGGCTCAGGCGCCTGCGCCGGGGCTTAAAAAGTGCGCGTGTTGCTCATTGTTGCGCAATGGAAGAATGTTCTGGAAATGCTGATGCAATAGTACACAGATGTTGCAGAATTAATGTTTTTTCTCGGAAATTCGAACGTTTGCAATTGTTTATACTAAATAAATATTGTTATCAAAGTTTGAGAAAGAAACATGTCCGAAGAGATGTTATAATTGTTTTTATTATGATTAAATATTAATAGCTAAGAACGTTCTAGAAAAACCTTTCAACTTTGCCGATAGGATATGTATATTTGTTTGGTTTGACTCCCACGGTCTGCATGCCAATAAGTGCATGTGCACTTAATATGTTCAAACTCTACAAGATGACCGAGATTATGTTATACCCTGTTGTTTGTACTATTACAATAAAATAAGAACATTTTCGAAGCTTACCGCCAGATAAATAAACAATGCTCAATTGATTGTTTTTTCTGATAACTTCTACATGTTATCAAAATTTAGCAAACTCGGCAAAAGCTGCGAAATAAATAGAACGAATCTAATCGCGAGCATTTTATTCAGTAGTTAGTTCAATTGTTCAGTTGATTTCCACGGAATAGGTGCGGTGAAAGTTAGTTTCCCAATATGGATGCGGTAATTAGCCAAGACGATGTTGGGGATATTTTATTGTACCATTTTATCCTGCAAAACTTGCCGGAAAATATAAAAGTAAGTCCATTTGCAGTAATCATTTCTTTTATTGTCCAAGCAGTATGTTAATAAATCTCATTCATAATAGAAGTCATTCATAATAATTTCATTATAAGTAATTAAAAGCATACATATTATCTAATTGTAAACTATTTTCTATATTTAGAACAGACCCAAAATGATAATTTGTGGAAATGTGCCACACATGGCGTCAACAACAACAGAAAATGTGTTATTTTCGGGCCTATTCATGGAGAAAGAAACAACGATAATTTTGTTGGAATCGTGCAGTGAACTTGTGGTCATTTGGGTCAATATTGTATATCGTAAGTAAAGCATTTAGATTTTTTTAATATTCAGTGATAGTAGTGTGAAATTGGGGATTTTTGATTCGCAATTTTAGTAGTGGAAAATTGGGATTTCTGATTCACAATTATTCTAGTGGTGGAAAATTAATTGTTTTTATAATGAATGAATGCATTTCTTTGTTTGTCCGCCCGTTTGTTTGTTTGTTTGTTTACTAGTATAATTTCTCATCTTTGTTTGTTTGTTTGTTTGTTTGTTTGTTTGTTTGTTTGTTTGTTTACTAGTATAATTTTTAACTATGATATTTTTCTCTTGTTGCAGCCAACGATGTATAAGCAGCGTCACGAGCTTGATTACACTGTTATATTATTTTAATGAATAAAATGTATTTTAATAGATCATATTATGAACACTATTATATTATTTTAATTGACAAAATGTATTTTAATATAATAAATTATATTATATAATTTACCGTATTCCGTGGAAATCAACTGAACTAATGAATTGATTACTGAATAATACTCACCATTATGTTAGAATATTAATTTGTTGTGTGCTTTTTCCAATAAATGTATGCTAGAAGCGTGATTTTTTGACATTAACAATTAGTATGATGGACACCTCCACTCCATGACATAAAAACAAAATTCTGGGAAGTCATGTTTACTTAAGTTCTGCCGAATTAAGCATAATGTTATCAGTTCGAATAATTAATGATTATCGAGCAAGATCAAAGACTTTCTCACCGATTTGTTCTGGAACATTCTATTAAACAGCGTTATAAAAATAAACTCATGGGTGTTTAAAGACCCTGTCAAAATAAACATGATTATCAATTCGAAAAATTTATGTTATTTGTTGATAAAGATCAAAGACTTCCTCACCGCTTTGGCACTAAATTAATTCGTAGAAGCCATAAAATTCAAGGTTTCTTCTGGAACTTTCATTAACAAGGAGATAAGACGTGACACTTACATAAATTATTTGCACACGGCACTCAATTAATTCTTAGAAGCAATAAAATTCAAGGTTTCTTCTGGAACTTTCCAGATGAATAAGGAGATAAGACGTGACACATACATAAATTATTTGCACACGGCACTCAATTAATTCTTAGAAGCGATAAAATTCAAGGTTTCTTCTGGAACATTCGATTAACAAGGAGATAAGACGTGACACATACATAAATTATTTGCACGCGGCACTAAAGTAATTCTTAGAATTGATAACACTCAAGGATTCTTCTGGAATGTTCTGCGAAGATAAGAATCTGTATAAATAGAGTGAGATTGGGTGGCATCCGCCAGTTGTTTTATGACCGTCTATAGTGATAAAGCAGTGTCGACATTACGTTTTGAGTTTCAACAAAGGACATAATATTTTGTGGTGCGAGTGATTAGGCAGTATTGACGATGGAATCGCAATCTGAAATACAGACACTATCATCAGATATGGTGAAAAAATTATTTGAAGTAAGTTTGTTTTCACATATTCTTGCATGCACTAATTCGAATAATAATTGACAGGTATGTGCTAATAAAAGGAGTTTGTCTGTGGAACAAATTCATTCTTTTTCGAAGATATGTAAGCGCATGCTCAGGACCCACTATAAATATTTAAAAACTGGTGAAAAACTTACTCTCGGTCAGCGCAGACATTTAGAGTGCAACATATCAAATATTAAAGTGTGTTTAAATATAATACAAAACCAAAGGCACTTGGGTTCTGGAATTGCATCAAATTCAAATAAGAAGCGTTCTGGTCGAATTATTTGGAGAGACATCGCTTCGGCTTTTACCAGTAGAATAAGGACCGGTTTAATAATCAATAAGCGTCATACTGATCCAGATGCGTTCATGGAAGATTGTTACCATCTCATTAAGACGCGACTAAAGAATATATTAAAGAGAGAGGCTGCAGCAAAGGTCAACTTTAGCCTTTGTTGTACATTTAAACTGTGTGGACAAGGAGAGAGTGCGTCCGAGATAGCAAATTGGTACAAGGAAGTAACGGATAAACTTAAAACCAAGGTACGTAATCAACTTATAATCTTAAGAGACCATATAGTTATTGATGTGTAAACATCTTAGTTCTCGGTAGTAGAACATCCTACATCGCTAATTATTTGAAAACAGTAGTCTAATCTAGGCTTACCCCTATGGAAAACTATGTGATGTGGGGTATCAAATTAAAGGGCTCGACAAGGGGGATCGGAATATGGGGTGGTTTGCTTTTAAGGCTTGACTACTATATAAAATGTTTCTTATTGTTTCATTATAAACGTACATTTTCATGAAACCAGTGCGCGACCTCATCTTCACAATTCAAAACGATTCGAGCTCACTTGTTTACAAATCAATTCTTGTGTGTGCCGTGTCACTAACATTTTTGTTCATACTATTGCAGCTAGTGGAATTTTCTGCGAAAAACAGTGGCTGGTCCTTCACCCAAGTCATTTCGTTGGCCGTAAATATTAATAAATACAATCCACTGCGTGGTGGAACATCCAGTTTTTTACCACTACCGAATGAAATAGATGTACGGAAGGCTGTCATCAATGTACGTAATACAGATATGGTTTGTTTTTTTCATTCTGTAGTCTGTGCGATTTATCCAGTCAGCGCAAACGTTAGTCGAGTGTCAAGTTATCCAAAGTATACGGATGTTTTGGACACCACAGGTATTTCCATTCCAGTGAAATTGACAGACATTTCCAAGTTTGAAAGACAGAATAACATATCTATTAATGTGTTTGGATTAGACAATAAATTTAACGTAATTGGTCCTTTGTATTATACTGAGGAAAAACGGGAAAGGCATGTGAATTTATTATACATCACGAATGAGAATAATAGCATAGGGCATTACGCATGGATTAAAAATATGTCACGGCTATGTTCACCTCAGTTTTCACGACACGATGGTCAGATTCACGTGTGCGATCGGTGTTTAGTCACCTTTTATTCCTTGGAAAAGTACGATAGACATATGCCAGATTGCTCGGCAAAGAAATTTCACGCCAAAATTACGCTACCAACGGAGGGGAATAATGACATTTTGCAATTTCAAAATTATTGGTTTAAAGAGCCGGTACCCTTCCTTATCGTCGGTGATTTTGAAGCATTCACCCGTCCGATTTCCGCATGTAAAAATGATCCCGGCATTTCGAGTACGCTTGCATATCAGAAACACGAGCCGTATAGCGTTGCCTTTTACCTGATTTGTAACTACGACGATAGCCTGTCAAGGTTTGAGATTTATCGCGGAAAAGATTGCGTCAGCTGGTTTGTTTCGAAACTTCGAGAAATAGCTGCGGTTATAGAGCCAATAGTGACCGGAGACGTGGGTATGGAACCATTGAATGACATCCAGCTGCGTGAATTTCAAACGTGCAACATTTGCCACATGTGCGAGAAACCTTTTGGTTTACTGGAAGAGCGAGTGAAAGATCACGATCACATAACGGGGAAGTACCGGGGACCTGCGCATGCGCAATGCAATTTGCTATATCGAACTTGCAGATTCGTACCCGTATTATTTCACAATTTGAGCGGTTACGACGGACATTTAATCATAAAGGAGTTGGCCTACGACACGGAACCAATTGATCTACTGCCCATAACGATGGAAAATTACATTTCGTTTTCGAAAAAGATGGGCGGGGTTAAAATGCGCTTCCTAGACTCGTATCGTTTCATACCATCGTCCTTAGAGAAATTGGCGCAGAATTTGAATCCAAACGAGTACAACGTAACCAGAAGATACTTTTCCAATCCGGAAAATTTAGAGTTGATTTGTAGGAAGGGGGTGTTCCCATATGATTACGTGAACTCGTGGGAACGTCTGGAAGAAACCGAACTCCCACCGAAGAATGCTTTTTACAGTAAACTCAACGACAGCGACATTACGGAAGAGGACTATGCACATGCGCAGAAGGTTTGGCGTACATTTGGTTGTCAGACTCTAGCAGACTACTCCGACATCTACCTCAAACTGGACACATTAATTCTGACAGATGTAGTGAATAAATTTCGTTCCGTGTGTTTGGAAACGTATTCGTTGGATCCATTTCACTGTTTCACTTTAGCGGGATACACGTTTCAAGCAATGCTCAAGATGACAAAGGTCAAACTCGAACTGCTGACAGACGTGGAAATGATAAATTTTTTCGGACGTTCACTGAGAGGAGGAGTGGTTGTGGCAAACAAGAAATTTTCTAGAGCAAATAACAAATATATGAAAAATTTTGATCCGTCGAAACCGTCTAAATTTCTCTTCTACATAGATGCAAACAATCTGTACGGACACAGTTTGTCACAATCGCTGCCGTACGGAGGGTTTGCGTGGTTAGAGGACAGTGAGATTGCAGTGATCGAGCAACAGCTATTGGAGAAAAAATGCACCTTATTCGAAGGGGATCAAGAGTATGGGTATGCGCTAGAGGTGGATCTGGAGTATCCGGAAACAATACATGACCAGCACGCGGACTTCCCCTTCTGCTCAGAACATCGCACATCAGACCTATCCAACCAATCGAAACTGATGCTAACCCTTCACGATAAATCTCGATACGTTATCCATTGTAGAAATTTGCAGCAATGTTTAAATCACGGTTTACTGTTAAAAAAGGTCCACAGAGTTTTGCGATTTAAGCAGTCTAAATGGCTCAAACCGTACATAGATCTGAACACGAAATTACGAACAGAGTCCAAGGATGAATTTGAAAAGGATCAGTACAAATTCATGAATAATGCAGTGTATGGGAAGACAATAGAAAATATTAGGAAACGGCGCGACATCAAATTGGTGACGCGTTGGGATGGTAAATGTGGCGCGTCGTCTCTGATAGCAAAACCCAATTTTAAGAACTGCGTGATATTTTCGGAGAACTTGGTGGCCATTGAATTACAAAAGACAGAAATAGTCTTCAATAAGCCAATCTATGTGGGATTTTGCGTGTTGGAGTTGGCAAAAGAACTGATGTACAAATTTCACTACGACTATGTAAAAGAACACAAAAATTTAAATGCATCGCTTTGTTACACGGATACGGACAGTTTTATTTACGAGTGCTGCACTGACGACTTGTACGAAATAATTAGAGCCGATGCGAAGGATCATTTTGACACTTCCGGCTATCCCCAGGGAATCCCTACAATATTCCGGCGGTAAACAAAAAAGTCATTGGCAAGTTCAAGCATGAATTGGATGGTAAAATTATTACAGAGTTGGTAGCACTAAAACCGAAAATGTACTCTATTCTGTGCGAGGACGACGCTATTGAAATTAAAAAATTGAAGGGAATCGGCCGTTCAGCTATCAAGGAGTTGACGCATAACGACTATAAACGAGTATTATTTGGCAATTTGAAACTTCAGGCCACCTTTAATTCGATTCGATCGAAAAATCACGAGCTCTATTCGTACGAGATTAGCAAGAAAAGTTTGTGTGCCGAAGATGACAAACGCCACACGCTCGATGATGGTGTAAACACACTAACTCTCGGACACTATAGTATTATGGACCAGAATAGTTTGTAAATAAACGCATGTATTTGATAAATTATCTATATTTTCAATAAAAATGTTCTATGTAAACAACTCCTGTTTCATTTATTACAAGTCACCCTTATCTATCCACGAATTGTGTGAGTCATCAAATCCGAGCCACTTCACAAACATGCGATCTCCCCTCCTTCGCAATACCTTCTCCACCAGGTATGTGTCGGGGTAATTGGTCTTCAGCAGCTCTTGTTCGTAGAAACATCCCCGAATCGGTTGCCCTTGGTAATCTTCAAGATGGTACGTGGTTGGGTTCGTATGCTTCACCTTGACGACGGTGAACACCTCGGTGGTGTAGTTTGGAGTGTACCCCTTGCTGAACACGTGCTTATACTTTGAAATGCGCACCTTGTCCCCCAGCTTAAACTTTGTCCGCACCCTGACCGCTGCCGCCGCTCCAAAGTTCAGTTTCGTGTCTTTTGTGACATCAGCGGGGCGCATTCCCGTCACAGAATGCACTGTTTTGTTGTACTCGCCGACCAGTTGAGGCAGAATGTGGAGCCATCTGTGGTTGCCCTGTAAACTGAACAGCCTCCACATCTTCTCCTTGATGGTTCTGTTCCAGCGTTCCACGCGACTCGCCTTCTTCTCCGTGAACGTGGAGTAATGATTGATGCCGTGCTCGGTCATCAGAGCCTTGAAGCGTGCGTTAAAGAACTCCTTGCCGTCGTCGGTCTGCAAATTCTTCGGTGATCGTTGTCGTTGCAGCAAAGGGGCGAACGCTTGCGCCACATCCGATGCAGTCTTCGTCTTTAGCGGCACCGCCCACCCGTACTTGGAGTACGTGTCCAACACCATGAGAATGTACTTGTAGTTGCGATTCACCTTCGCGTACGGGATCATCTCCACCAGATCCGCTTGCCAGAGGTCATCGAAACCGCGGATTATCACCTTGCGCCTCGGGAAGTTTTGTCGTGCGGGTTTGTGTAACTCGTCAATCAGCCCCTTCTTCTCATTCATTCCCCCACCAAATATTTATCGTTTTGCAATTGCGCCAAACCTAATTCTAGCGCGTGCAGTCTATCACTGTGTTCGCGAAACAGCAACGCTACACTATCTCTGACCTTTTCCAGGTCTTGCTCGACTATTTCTAGTTTCCGGCCGAGAGGGGCCACCGCTCCTGTACGCACCGCGTGATCAATTGACAGTCCCAGTGCTGCAAATAAACTGTCCACGTAAGCTTTATTGGTAGCATCGGGGTCTTCGATTGCGTTAGCAACATTGGTCAGACGCTTGTTGTCTATGTTATAGTCCCCGGACTGGGTCAGCAGGAAACCAACTCCAGGCGGTCCGCGCAGAACAAACGCCTGCGAAGATGCTTTCTTGGATCGTCCAACCAGCTGTCGTCCGAACTTGTCCACGGACATGATTGAGGCTCGCGCTGCTGCTCCCCTTCTTATACTATAACCCCCTCCTCCCTAAGCTCTTCCACAATAGACGCAATCTCGTTGTCGTGTGAGGTGTTGCCGGCCGCTCTGGAGGCGTGCAGCAAGTACAAACGTTGAACCAGTTCATTTATGTCATTCCAGTACACGTACTCGCTGTTTTTATCGGTGACGCGCATCAACAGTCCACCACCACCACCACCACCACCACCCTCCTTTGTAAACCGTTTGATGATGCTCTTGTACTTGGTGCTGTTGGTGCCCCGAGTACGAGCTTCATCCCTATAGCCCACCTTGTGAGCATTCGTGGCCAGTATTATGTTCTTGTACACGTTCAAATCACGCTTGGTGTAATTGTGCGGGTCTTTGTAGAAGAGCAGCTCGTAGAGACCGCTGGTGCCCGGATACCGTTTGTTCTGCACGTAGACATCGTCGTCGACAAACTGAATGGCCGAGTTTCCAATCATGAACGAGTCGTAGTCATCGCCGGCTTGTCTTCTGACTCCGTACACGGTGTCCAAATCTTTGCGATTTTCATTGCGCAGCAGTCTCTCAATGTGCGGGCTGACCTTGGGACCGGGCATCGTAGGTGTAGGCGGCGGAGTTTTGTCATCGAAAGAGGGCGCTGCTGCCGCTTCACCGTCCAGATCGATGAGGTCGTTGGCGAAACTAGGGGGCTGCGTCAGCGCGGGCGTTAGCGTTGAGGGTTCCTTGAGAGAGTCCAGTTTGCGGGTCATTTCTTGCAGCGGTTCGGTGAGCGGTTGGAAGCGTCGTCTCAGGCGCTCCTCGGCACTCGTTTGGATCGACTTGAGCGAGCGGTACTTGCGTCGAATGGCGTCAGCTGATTTGATAATCTCTTTGCTAAGCATCCGCTCCTTTTTTCTCTTCCTATTCTTGCTTGTGTCAGCAGCCATGATGTTTGCGAATACAGCTGTCTGTGTCAACAGCTTCCCTTTTATATGATCAGGTACTGGTCGAAGCCCCTCCTGTACCGCCCTTGATTCATATCGCTGTCCTTGTCTATCACCAGGAATCCGTACTTGGATGTCCAGCATGCGGCGCACGCTGAACGAAACACCGACCAGTCCATGTCGGTGTTCACGTGATCGTTGAAGAGGATCAGAAAGTTGACGTTGTCGCGTATCAGGTGTTTGGGGATGTGCGTGTACGTCTGACAGAGGTAGAAGCAGTCTGTGGACTTGTGTCTCCCCATGGCGAAATAGTCGCGCATAACGTTCTGCTTGTCGCAGGCCACGTCGTCAAAGATGAACACGGAATTGGGCAGGGCGTTCTCGGGTGGCACGATGTCCGCGCAATCTCCGTAGGCAAAGTAGCCGACACCCGGCACCGCCCGCAGAATCTCCCCAAGCAGTTGGTACTTTGGCTGGTACAGGGACTTGGAGTAGACGTAGACGTTCTCGAAACGCAACCCGTTCGGTGCGCACAGCAGCGACAAGATCAAATTCGTTTTGCCACAGTTAGAGGGACCGCAGATGATGGATCTCACGGTGTCGGGGAAGAGGGGTCCGTGTTTGAGTCTCTTGTTGGCGGGTGGCTCGAAGCCTGCGCCGCATACATTCATGACCGGTAAACTCTCCGATTGTTTCACGAACTTCATCGTCGTCGAACTAGTATATATAGACGCGTCGAAACCTTTTATACTCCAGTCAGTATGTCTCCGACAGTCAAACGACTACGACGACGACGACAACCACGCAAGGGGAAAGGACTCTTAAACGATTTGATTGGAAAGCTGCCGGTGGAATTGCACCTGCCCGGTTACAACTTCTGTGGTCCAGGTACAAAACTTAAGGAGCGATTGGCAAGAGGTGATCGGGGCATAAATCCCACGGACGAAGCGTGCAGATCCCACGACATTGCCTACTCGCAATCGAAGGAGCTCGCGAAACGACACGAAGCTGACCGAAGACTGGCGGACAGTGCGTGGCACAGGGTTTTGGCAAAAGACGCATCTCTGGGTGAACGTGCAGCCGCTTGGGCCATAACTAACGCAATGAAAGCTAAAGTCAAGTTGGGTATGGGTGTCGGCACCAAGAAGAAGAAGAAGACGGTCAAAGATCGTATTTCGCTCGGCAGAGTGACGAGAGAGGCGCGAGCTGCAGTGAAGAACACCAAGGATACGGTTATGGCTGTGAACAGAGCCCTGGCAGCGGCTAAGCAAGTAATTCGGCGCAAAGAGAGGAAGCCCTTGCCGCGCGTCATCCCGGTGCCGAAGACTGGCGGAATATTACCCCTGATACCAATTTTTGCGGGTCTATCGGCTCTCGGTGCGCTAGCTGGAGGGGCGGCAGGTGTAGCTAAGGCAGTGAACGATGCTTCACAGGCCCGAAAAGAGCTAGGCGAACATCAACGGCACAATCAGACCATGGAGGCCATTGCTATGGGTAAACCGGGAAGCGGACTCTACCTGAAACCATACCGCAAAGGTTTGGGCCTGTACTTGACGCCAGCAAAAAACCGCTACTGAGGCTACCGAGAAGACCACTCACCGACATCGATCTAAACAAGTACGCTTCAATCGATCTGAAAATTCCCCACTTCCGGGGAGTGTTCATGCGCAACGGCTTGCCCGCGGGGAAACCCAAACGCAACGAGTCAGCTATCGTCAATTTGGATGACGCAAGCGGTCCTGGCACCCACTGGGTAGCGTACATAAAGCGAGGGTTGCGCGTCCTCTACTTTGACAGTTTTGGCAACCTGCAACCGCCCGCAGAACTCGTTAAATACCTCGGTAGCCGCACCACCACCATACAGTACAATCACGACTGGGAGCAGAGCTTCAACTCACCCATCTGTGGACACCTGTGCTTAAAGTTTTTGTACAACAACAGCGGATCATGACCACCACCAAGTCTCTGACGGTGTCATTGACGGGAAACAGTTCGGTCTTGAGCAGCAATTTTTTCCCACCTATCGAATTGGAGGACGGCAACTACGTGCTGGGGCTTGTACTGTTCCAAACCTTCAACTCGGTGCCGAACGTGGACGAATCAAACAATAAGTTCTATTATGGTAGCGGTGACGCGGTACTCGTCATACCCACTGGTTCATATGAGATCGAAGATCTGAACGAGTACCTGCGCAACAATTTACCCTCGGGTGATACCAGCTTTATTCTGCGCGCCAACAACAGCACCCTGAAGTGCGAAATTAAATTCGGGAAACAGATAAACTTTGACAGAGACAACTGTTTGGCTTCTCTGCTTGGATTCAATAGACGCATACTTGCACCGAATAGATGGCACGAGTCGGACTTGGCCGTCAGCATACTGAAAGTGGACGTGATACGCGTAGAGTGCAACATAACCACCGGATCGTACGTAAATGGTAACTTAGTCCACACCGTACACGAATTTTTCCCCCTCGTGCCGCCCGGTTACAAGATTGTTGAGGTGCCCAGCAACGTAATATACCTGCCCATCGCTCTCAACAGTATAGACAACGTGACGGTGCGCATTGTCGATCAAAACGGCACACTGGTGAATTTTCGCGGTGAAGAGATAATTGTCCGGTTGCACATAAAGAGACTATAAATAGCGAGGGAGGACACTCGCGTGGGCGCATTAAAGCGAGCATTATGGGCATAGCCTTTCGAAACAGGTATATAAGCGGGTACGTTGTTGGAACGGGCATCACTTGTGATTTAGAGCAGCAGCAGCAGCAACAGCAGACAAGCAACAGTCCAGCTATACACCACGCGAACAAAGCTCATCGACAAATCCGCCAGCTTAGCACTGATAGCAAAGCAATATTGACGTCCCTGGGATATCGACTGAAACAAAGGAGGAAGAGGACTTGAGTACCAAGAAGAGTTTATTGTGGGCTTGGTTGAGGGGTATATTTACTTCTCACTGTCTTACGTCATCGGTCTGTCACGTGAACTTTATTGAAGATGACAAACATAAACGTGGATACTTTTCATGTTCTGGACGGTGCTGTTTTGGACGGACGTAGAGGTGCACGTGCATCAACCGTACGTGTCGACGACATTCAACGCCAACGATGAAATACGCATACCAGTGCAGCAACAGGATGCATACATACTGCCGCACCTCAGTTGCATCTACATGGAAGGTAGATTCGTGACGGGTGAGGGTGAGGGGGCCGCTGCCGCTCTCACAAACAACGCTTTCACTTTCCTGCTGGACGACGTCCGCTACGAAATCAACGGAGTGGAGGTGGATCAAACGAAGAACGTGGGCATCACGAGCACATTAAAGGGTATAGCTTCTCTGAATGAGGGTGAGGCGCGTGCGCTGGAGAATGCCGGCTGGACGACGACCGGTGATGCGCCGACCGATGTGCTTGACGCGAACGGGAACTTTAACGTGTGCATCCCGGGAAGAATCCTACTCGGATTCCTAGAAGACTACCACAAGGTGCTGTTGAATGTGCGTCACGAGCTCATTCTGAATCGCTCGAAGAACGATAGGAACGCCTTCGTGGGTAACGCAGCAAACACCAGGATCGAGTTGAGCAAGGTGCATTGGAGGGTACCGTATGTCTACCCCTCCGATCTGGAACGGCTAAATCTCCTCAAGATCGTCGAAGAGGAGAGAACGCTTCAACTGTGCTTTCGCAGCTGGGAACTTTACGAGTATCCGCTGTTGCCGCAAGCGACGAAACAGACGTGGGCAATCAAGACCGCAACGCACTTGGAGAAACCGCGCTACGTCATTGTGGCCTTCCAGACGAATCGCAAGGGCAATGCGATCACGGACTCGAGCCAGTTTGACCACTGCAATCTGACAAACATCAAACTACATCTGAACTCTGAGTCGTTCCCCTACGAGAATCTCAATTTGGATTTCGCCACCGGGAAATACGCCTTACTGTATGAGATGTACGAGAACTTTCAGTGCTCGTACTATGGAAAAGTTGGCGAGCCGCTATACCGCAGGGGACAGTTCAAGAATCGAGCCCCACTCGCAGTCATTGACGCATCAAAACAGTCGGAAAGCATCAAGTCCGGTCCTGTGGACATTCGTCTGGAATTTGAGTCGAGCGAAAATTTCCCCGCCAACACAACCGCCTACTGTCTCATCCTACATGACCGCATCGTCGAGTATACCCCCTCCACCGGCTCTGTCAAACGCCTGGTATAAAAGTCGCACAAGCACACCGAGCGCTCCAGTCTCGCGTTGGGTTTGTTCGCATGTCAACCATGGAGTACGTCGCGGACGTTCAGGGTTTCATGACTGCAGTCGGTGAATTCATATTCAAAGAAGTTTCACTCATTGCGTTGAATCATCGAGGCGGCGGCGGCGGCAGCAACTACCACTGGGTATTCAAGCCACCATTCGACCTGAACCAGTTGAGGGAGTGTGACAGACGTCAAGCTCATTGGTTGACACGTTTCTACCACGGCTTGAGCTGGAATTGTGGCACGGAGAACTACGACGACATCCGATCGAAGTTAAAGTCATCGGTGGCCGATTGTGATAGGATCTACGTGAAGGGTAAAGATAAAGTGTCTTGGTTGAAAAACGTGCTTCCCGACAACGTCGAGTGTTTCGACTTGGATTCGCTCAACTGCTGCCCCTCGCTAAAGAAACTTCGAGAAGAAAATTCCCGTGTTATCGAACCTTGCATTCAGCATTACGCAAACAGCAGCGCCATCTGTTCCGAAGTTAACGCTCAACTGCTGCGGAACTGGATCCTGAAATACCTGGAACCGCCAGAATTGCAAGAACATCAACCACAAGAGCAAACTTTAACACTGCGAAAACGTGTGGGGAAGGCCATTGGCAAGTTCTTTAACAATGGTGAGCATTTACTGCTAATGGATCCCACACACATAGCCGAACTGCCCAAGGAATTCCTAGAATATTACGTACATCCGTCAGACTTACGCAGATGTGTCGAACTGGGTATGTTAACCGAAGAGCAGAAGAAAAATATAAGTTCTCATGCATACACTTACTGCTACCATCACTGGGGATTCGAGTCAACAACATATGATTGCGACACTATTGATGGTCCTCCTCCACTACAGAAAGACTGCCAGTTTTGTAAAACAGGAAAAGATTAAACCTTTTAATATATTCACATTATTTGTTTATAGGTTAAATATGTTTAGCGTTATAGTAAATGCATGCTTACTATTTATGCAAATTGTAGTTATTGTTTTAATTATATTGGCGTAAAAATATAAATTCAACAGTTTTTTTTTTTTTTTTTTTTTTTTTTATTTTCCTTCAAAACTTAGAACGTATTCTGGTAAACACGTAGAAAGAGAAAAACCATTAATTCTGCAACATCTGTGTACTATTGCATCAGCATTTCCAGAACATTCTTCCATTGCGCAACAATGAGCAACACGCGCACTTTTTAAGCCCCGGCGCAGGCGCCTGAGCCACAACCAAAGGCCCAACGTGCAGACACCGCTGAAGAGGTCTATCTCGCTGAAGACCACTTCAGCGAGGACTCCTTCAGCAGCGCGCCCCCCCCAGCAACGACCTCGACAGACAGGCGCTGCTGAAGCCCACAGCCACTCTCATTGCCCGCGACCGGAGCCCCGGCGCAGGCGCCTGAGCCACAACCAAAGACACCAGGGGCCCCCCTCCTTCGGCAACGACCTCCACAGACAGGCTGCTGAGGCCCCACAGACACCCTCATTGCCCCCAAACAGAGTCCCGGCGCAGGCGCCTGGACCACAACCAAAGACACCGCTGAAGAAGGGGGCCGCGCTGCTGAAGGTGCCACTCTTCTTCAACGACTCCTTCAACAGCCTCTGGTGTCTTCCAAGGTCGTTGCTGAAGCAGCCGATGGCATCCGGAGAACTGGATGGCCTACAGGCGCGTAGTAGTATAGACATGAGAGATTTATCCAGTACTGGTGTCTTCCAAGGTCATTGCCGAAGAAGTCGATGGCATCTGGAGAACTGGATGGCATGCAGGCGTTTAGTAGTATAGACACGAGAGTTTGATTCAGTATTGTCATTTTCTAACTACTGACCCGGTAGGTGGCGCTGCAATCGGACAGGACAACGTCTGCCGGGCCCACTAGTAATATATAAGTAGTAACAGATTAAACAGTAAATACTTAAAAGAAATTAATACAAATTTTAGAAAACGATAACAAATAGTTAATAACACATTATTGTAGTAAAGAAGTATTTTGTTATAAAATTCTGATGTTATTATACATATAAATACAAAAAGTTATTCAGTATCAGACTCGGCATCAGATTCATCAGAAGTTGCAAGATGATACTCAACTTCTGAGGAATCGTTATCACTGTTTATCAAATGCAATATATCGCCAACTTGTAAGGGCGTTGGGTCCTCAACGAACCCTGTTGGTTTTAAATAGCCATCCATGAACCAACCGCAATTTTCAGGACGTAGTTTGACACAATCAGGATCAGTTGCATTAAGCCACATAGAACTGATGTATATTGTACGTAAAAAAATTTGTTTTAGCGATTCCCAGCATGGTGGAATCATATTTGAGTCATAACTTTTGATCTTTTTCATAAATTGTTCATTGTCTTTCTTAGACGAATAATTTTTTTGCAAAATGCAATATCTGGCATCATTTACACTAATGCAGTGCTTGATGCCATACATCAGAGCAGTAAACTCCTGAACAATGTCCATTTTAACGATAAGTTGAGTATCATCTTGCAACTTTTCTGATGAATCTGATGCTGAATAACTTTTTGTATTTAAGTATATGTATAATAACATCAGAATTTTATAACAAAATACTTCTTTACTACAATAATGTGTACTTAACTATTTGTTGCCGTTTTCTAAAATTTATATTAATTTCTTTAAGTATTTACTCTGTTTACTCTGTTATTACTTATATATTACTAGTGGGCCCGGCAGACGTTGCCCTGCCCGATTGCAGCGCCATCTACCGGGTCCAATTGTGAATGTAAACCATCCAGGGACCCACTCAAACACACGCAAAAAATTTTATTAAAATCGGTTCAGCCGTTTAGGAGGAGTTCAGTGAGATACACGCGTACAGAAGAATTATAAAAAATTATTACAATTTTTTTAATTAAGGGTAGTCTTGACCTGATATAATTAGGCAACCCACCCGCAATTTATTTGTTTACATAATATGTTTGATAAAAAATACCTTTCATTAGGAAAACAGATGGGTGAAGGTTGACCTTAATTGGGATCTCGTACTGTTAATTTAATTTGTTAAAAATTGCATTTTTCCAATTATTGGCACTCATATATTTTCCAATTATTGGCACCAAATATTTTGTGGAAGATCCTATCTAGGTAGGTAACTGAATGTTAATACCTAATTCAAGAATCAATTGTACCCCTAACCGCATAAATTTTGAAATACTATATACGCATTTCGGCAGCTAAGCTGCCATCTTCAGTAGCAGGGAAAAACCTATAGTAATAAAAATATCAATAACATTAATCCAAAAAAAAAAAAAAACAAAACAAAACAAGCAAACAAACAATTATATATATGACAATAATAATAACAACAATAATGATGATGTGAAACAATGATAGTGACAATAACAATAATATAGGTCAGGTATTTTCTGCTCACCACTCCAAAAGAATCGAAGTGCACTCGATCAGCTCTCAAGCTTGATTCTAGCACTTCGATTCTTTTGGAGTGGTGAGCAGAAAATACCTGACCTATATTATTGTTATTGTCTCTATCATTGTTTCACATCATCATTATTGTTGTTATTATTATTGTCATATATATAATTGTTTTTTTTTTTTTTTTGGATTAATGCTATTGATATTTTTATTACTATAGGTTTTTCCCTGCTACTGAAGATGGCAGCTTAGCTGCCGAAATGCGTATATAGTATGTCAAAATTTATGTGGTTAGGGGTACAATTGATTCTTGAATTGATTATTTAACCACAGTCTCTTACATCTTAATCCTTGTTAATACCTACTTTAAATGATTACCTACACTTCCCTAATTAATGTTTTGATTTAAGTTCCTACCTATAGGGAAAATCACCTTACTTTTTATGCACGTCACCGGCTTCATATCAGCACTGTTGCCACAAGAGTTTATGGTACTCAATTCCAAAATATTAAAATTCAATTTACCTCTCTAACTGAATTCAATGGTAATATGGGTCCATTATTTTCCAATTCTCTTTCAAAATAGTTGATAAGGGACGCTACAAGCTCCTTACACCGACTGTTTAAGAGCCGATTCACACGGGTCCACATCAGAAGCGAACGCGCGCGATCGCCACCGGCTTCTAGTGCAGCGCCTGAGAGCGACTACAGGGCTACAGTGGTGGCCAGTGGCCGATTGACTGATACGAGTTTAGTTGCTCAAAATGCCAACAAGTGATGTGACATTGCTATTGCTTCTGCTTTTGAAAAAGAAAGAACGTCGATGTATTCGACGTATGCATGTGTAGCCCGTGTTACTCGATAGGGCGTCAAAAGAACTGCGACAGGACGACAAAATGTTTTTTAACTATTTTCGTACGTCGAAAACATCATACGATGAACTTTCAGAAAATGTTAGAAGTGAAATTGTTAAAATAAGATACAAAGATGATTCAGGGATCTCGCTCACACTTTTTCGTGGCATTTTGAATGACTATCTCATGGATACTGATGGTTTTCTGTATAATATAATAATAGTAGCTTACAAAAGTGGTCAGTCGCTGTGGCGTCGTGTGTATACCCCAATAACAACCTGTGCATTTATATCGGTGGCCTGTCGCGTGCGATATCCACCGGTGACACGAGTGAGCCACCGATCCGCCACTATCGCCTACTACCGCGACTGCAGTGGCCACGTATGCATGCACTGACTTAATTCTATAGATTTCAACAAGAAGCCAGTAGCAATCGCACGCGTTCGCCACTAAAAGTAGCCTCGTCTGCATCGGCTCTAAGAACTTGGGCATTATACCAACAATAACAATAACAACACCGATAATAAATAACTAGGAGCACTATTTTACTTCTCAAAAGAACAGATTTTTACCGCAAAAGTTGATGAACAAAGAAAACAAGGGTTTAAAACACCAAAAACAACAAAAGTTAACGAAACTTGACGCTTTCAGAATATCAGCTGTCAAGTCAACCGGGAAACGTCAACAAATTAAGCGGCAATCATGCAACAAAATAGTGTTGTGTTTAGACATTCAAATATTTCTTTATTCTTTTTTAGCACATTCAATTTATATGACTTGTCATTTTACGTAAAGCGACTCTGAATCGTTACATTTTGTGACGTGCATAATAAGTAAGGTGATTTTACCTGTAGGTATTTATATTTAAGATATAAAAACAGAATTAAAAAAAGCATTTATTTGAATCAAAATACTTACAAAATCATAAAAATGCGTTTTAAATTAGGTACCTAGTACCTACCTAGGTACCTAAGTAGGTACCTAACTTTAAGTTTTACTGTTGGGGTGCCAATGTTAGGAACAATAAAGTTAACGGCAATTCTATATTTCGGCACCGATGCCAATAATTAGATTTCTTAAGTTGTGCTTTCCAAATGTTGGCACCCTATAAATTGGTGCTAAATCGAAATTCTTATTACTGAAATTATGCTAAAACAAAACTAATAAGGTCACTAAAAGTGTGTAACAATTTGTGCTATATATGTATAACAAGAATTACCATAGGTTACAAAGCGCTTTAACATTGCACTATCCTCACGAAAAATTTAAAACCATACCTTGATTGGTAACGTCACCACAACAAACACGCAAAACATCAGCCATACTAGTTTTAAGGAGCACGCACAGTCGTTTACTAAAAAGGGGACATGTTGCCAAATTTAAAAAAATACATTTTTTTAGATATTTGACTTATTGTCTTTATTAATACATTTTAAAAGTAAGTGTGCCAATCGATGGTCGAGTGCCGACATTTGGGTGTTTTACCCTAGATAAAATAGCATGAAGAACCTATACGTAGGTATAAGTTTGAATTTTACATTCATACTTTTAGGTTTTATCATCCAATTTTTCTACGAAATTAAACAGATTTTTGACGCTTAGTAATAATTTATAACAGAAAATAATGTCTGAATAAAATATTGTAAGCGCATAATATAATAAACTAGCTGGTACCCGGCGCGTTGCTGCCTTTTTCCCGGTACGACACGCGCGCCACCTAATGTAAGTTAATTGTACTATGCCTATAATCTTCGCGCAAGTGCGAGCAATAAGTTGACAAAGTTTTATCGCAATGGGATGAACGGTATGGCAGCGCATACAATACGAACAAACAAAACAACACCAATAAAAAATACTGTTGATCCAATCGCTACCAAACTTCACAGGATCACCCGCTGGGCTAATCTGAAGATTGTCTGATAATTTCATCAACTTCGGACCAGCCGTTTTGAAGTCCATAGGGAACATAGGTACATACCCACATACACACTGTAGTATTGAGAACAACAGAGTATGTTTTATTTTAAATATAATTTAATATTTTATTAAGTAGCGCCATTCAAAAACTAAAATATTTTTAAACAAAATATTCAATTACAGTTAATAATAAAATTGCACAAATTAAACAATAATTATTGTTTTACACATCCTGAGATGCACGAAAAGAAATTTAAACTATAATGGGCAACTGGACACTAATTGAATTTGTGGGATTCTTTCTTTTAATATCATAGTAAACACCAAATTAACACATTTATTACGTCTTGATAAAAGTTAAAAATGTATAAAAAATAATCATTTAAAACGCTTCCAAAGATTAACTTTTTCAAATGAGTTTTTTCACTTGCGCACCATTTAATCTTAATGACGCACATTGCGTCAAAACCAATTAAAACGCGAGGCATTTTAGCTACAGCATATTTTCATTTTCGTTTGTGAATTTCTAGTTTCACTCCAGGTCCAAATGTCAAAACATCAAGCAAAGGTTATGCAAACGTCATAAGTGACATCAAAACATTTAGACGTATACATTTAGACTACTAATAGAATCTGATAAAATACCAATAACCTGCTTCCCGTCAAAACCGCCATGTTCTCATAGAGGTAATTCAGAGCTAAGTTCAAACGCGTTTTTAGTTCTTCAGTTCCGGTTTCGCGAAATAATTTTAGGTGGTACAGTCATTGTGTTTTGCAAATGTTTCATTTTCATGTAAGTATATGTGGCAGGCAATGGGCGTAATACGTCATTCCGCAGAACTCCTAGTCAGGTGCCGTAATGCCGGTAAAAGCTGTAATTCCTTTACATGAATGAAATTTTGAGCGAGTTAAGGAGTTTATTACCGCACGCGTCTTTCTTATCTCACTGCTTTTCAACCAATCAAATTAAATTAATGACAGTAGCATTATAGTTATTTACGATATTAGTGGGATATGAGCCTTATTAACGTACGCAAGCCACATTTGCCCAATGAGTGCGTAGCACGAGTTAGGCAATCGCAAAAGTTCGTTAATAAAGCGTTATCACACGTATAACGTACATTTTTTATCTACGCTCCTAAAAAGTGAGAATATACGGTAATTATAATTCAAAACTAGATGAACCCGTGGGCTACCATCCACGACTTTTACGTAGTGGTGAATCGGTGTAGTAATTATACTTAAATATTAATATATTTAATGCTACTGTCATTAACTTAATTGGATTGGTTGAAAAGCAGTGAGATAAGAAAAACCCGTGCGGTAATAAATTCCTTAATTCACGCAAAATGAGTGGGATAAGAAGTTCTTATCTGACGGGCGTAGATAAAATACTTATATGTCAATTTTTACAACCGCCATCTCGATGTGTCGCCATGAAGTTTCAATGTTCTGGTTTTCTCTATAAGTCATGACAAATTATAATTACACTAAGTTCTCTTCTCAAAATAAACACAAAATAAATGGTTACATCACGAAACTAGTTCAAAAAGACCAAGAAACCTTGCCCAAACTTGATTATAATAGAAATTCGCACGAAACATCATACAAAACAATGCACTGGCATCCATTGTGTGTCCACCAAACTCTTCATTGTCAAAATCTGTCCATTCAAAACAGATGCCTAATAGGAGCCGCCCGTATTTTATACGGGGTCGAAGCCACTAACCTCACGACCTGCTTTCTGCGCCTACCTCAAAAGGTAGGCTGGTGGAGTGATGCTCGTCCGTCAGGGCCTCGTAGGCACAACATTTCGTCCGTTTTTGGGTACTGGCAACCCTGCCTCTAGTTGGCCTTTTATCTGTAAGTACCCATGCCGGTATCGTTCCCGATATTATGTTGGATGAGTGACCGTCTCTCTATCCCACATCACTGCCATAATCGGCATCCATTTTCCACATTCATGGAATTAGGCAAACCGCAAGTGGTTTTCTTGGGGTAAACGCCGCAGGGTGCAAAGTTTACCAATGACTACTAAGTTACCTTGAGTAATTGAGTAACCATTGAAGGGCCCCTTACGTACAATGCTCATGAACTCATGCCGGCAAAGTTTAACTCGTCCCGTTTGATGAGTAACCATCCGGTTCGTTTGGGAGACTCTCTACCCACATCTGCGCCATCAACATCACCCGTTATACATATGTATACGTGGAATTGGGTAGTCGGCAAGTGGTTGAGGATGAACATATTATAAAATCAACAGATGGCATATACAAATTCACCTTACCGCCATGCGTAGTTGTAGTAGTTGTCAATAGAGGGCACCACGCATCCTGTTTCACGAGTACCACGCCGTTGTGTATTCGTGCGGAAATACCTGCCGCAAGGGACTTATAACAACGACGAGACTTCTTAAGGAACGATCTTGAAATATACCAGACGCTGATGCAAGAGGCTCACGGGAGACGCAGAGGCAGATGGTGCGGTGAGAGTTCGAACCCATTTTTGCCGCCATCTTCATGACGTGTGTTAGAATTCTTATATCTTTACTACTTGACGTGCTTCATACGGATTTTTTAAGCGTCTCCTCCAGATTCTAAATTGTTCCTTTTTGTTAAACGCTACTCCGCCCTGCTATATTCTTTGTTTCATCTTCTAACTCTTCTTACTTCCCATCTCGAGTTAGTTTTCAATTCCCATGTAGCAGAAATCCTCGATTTTTTTCTAATTTCTAATTTGTATTTTGTATATTTTCCCGTCCCTCACACACCAAGCTTTCGGTTTACATTTTATTATCTTTCAATAGGTAATGCATAATTATCTTATCCATATAGGTAGACGATCTTTCCCTTTCTGCTATACTAGGTCAGCTCGCGCGCTCATTGACCTAGTGAAATCAAATGCAAACTACGTTTTCATATGATTTTACCAATAATTTTAACTACAGACGAAAAAAAACGGGGCCCTCAAAAATAGCTTCGTTTTTGTATATTGGCAATTACCAAAATTATAATTATAATCGTTTCCATCCGCATTTCTTTTTATATTTATTTAGGATATGAATTTCCACATGGCATTAACGACAAAAATTCAGTTAGAAACTTTAAACATTTATGGTTTATTGCAAATATATATTATAAAAATATGAAGTAGGTAACACTTGATTGGAGATAAAAATAAAGTGATTCCTGAAAACGAATAAATAAGAATTATGGGAAATAGGAATAGGTATATAAGTGGCATTATTGTCTGTAACGATGTAAATATAATTTGTAAATGCATAAATACCTTCGGACACATATTTTTGATTAAAAAATTGAAAATGCCTAAGAAAGGCCCAGATTAAATATTTTGTAATATATATAATTATATGTAGCAACAATGTATACCTCACATGCAAAAAAATATGTTTTGTTGTTTAATTCTCTTCGAAGTTTAACTGCAAAATGGTAAAAGTTGATATTTGGTAAGTCTGATAAAGATATACCTTATTAACCTTTGTAACAGCTTTGTTTGTATCTGAAACTGTTCTGTGATCTGAAGAACGTTTCCTTGCCACTGCGCCTGCTGCATCGTCCTCATGCAGTTTCTTGGGGTGTAAAAAGCTGCATTCATTTCTTCATCACTTAAAATTAAAATACTCACTGAGCTTAGCAACGCTCAGATGCGATTTCCGAATGCCAATTGTCAACATTTCTTCATAATCTTCGTTTTCCTGGCTTGGCAACACTTGATATGAAAAGTCGCCCAAATGGCGACTTGCAATGGAATAGTCACCCCCACAAACCACCCCAAAACCGCCCCCTAAAAGCACCCCCAAAATCCACCTTCAAAAATCGCCCCCAAGAACCACCCCTAAAAACCACCCCCCAAAATCACCCTCAAAACACCCCTAAATACCACCCCTAAAATCACCCCCAAAACCGCCAAAGAAAACCTCCCTTAAAACCATTTCTAGAACCACCCCCTAAACTGCCCCCAAGAACCCACTTCTCCACCCACGCCTAAAAACCATCCCTAAAATCCACCCCCTAAAATCACCCCCTTAAACCACCTAAAACCAAAAATAAAAACCATCCCATAACCTCCCTAAATACCACCCCTAAAATCACCCCCAAACCGCCAAAGAAAACCTCCCCTAAAATCATCCCTAAAATCATTCCTAAAACAACCTCTAAAAACCACCCCTAACAACCACTCCGACAATCACCCCCAAAAACCACCCCTCAAAACCACCCCCTAAAAACCCCCAAAACCATTCCTAAGAACCACCCCCATAAACCACCTCTACATCCACCCCTAAAAACGACCCCCCAAAACCGTTCCTAAAAACCACCCCCAAAATCACCCCCATACTACCTCTAAAAACCACCCCTAGAACAACCCCCAAAACCTCACCCGAAACAACTGTTAAAAATCACATCTAAAACCAACCTCAAAAATCACCCCCAAAAACCACCCCTAACAACCGCCCCTACACCACCCCCAAACCCACCCCTATAACCACCCCTACAAACTACCCCTGTCGGGTCTCTTTTAAATCTAATAAGTTTAGATCCGCCAGGCTCTCGCATTTAGTCGCTAGCGCTCGGGTCTGTTTCGAATAAATGCTGCAAATGAATCAAGAAATCGAACTCCATACTACGAAAATAAAAACATTTAAAGATGCAGTTCAGGCTCTTCATTTGTGTTATTAATTGACCTTTGACTTTCCAATTCTTCACCCATCATTTGATATGTTCACGCATCAAATTCTCAATTACTTTCATAAGTTCTGAATCACACTGTGAATTTTGCTGTAAACGAAATTCTACTGCTTCATGAGGATCCACAATAAATAGTTGAGAGTTGATCATAACTTGGAATCTCATTGAAAGCTGGGTACAGTGCTGTATTTATTTGATAATATATTTATCCTTGTATTTTGAAAACAAAATGAACCTCTACATGTCCAATTAAAATTTACCAGATTAGCAAAAGAAAATGTACTGTTATAATTTCGGCTATGATTAAAAAAGTTATTCGATTTTGAATGAGAACCATTGAATAACTCTAGGACTGCAGGATTTAGCATTTTACATAAACACGTCCGTGCATAATCAGTTGCCTATTCCACTGGTTGATGCTAGGAACATTACTTTTACAACGACAACAAACATGACAGTTCAGACGTACGCACTTTCGGCGATCGGCTCCCGTACGTATTAAAAAGAGACGGAAATGAAAAATCTGACTTGGCTAGATCGAAACGGGTTCGTCCCTATCGCGCAATTGCAAAGATTCATGTCGATTTTATATTGGGATTTTCTATTATTACCCATAAAGCTAGAATAACGTGGCGAGTTTCCCTATTTTATATAAACCCGAAATATTTATTACAGAAAAGACATATTATGACTCATTTCCAAAGAACATGATTTTGTCTTCAGTAGATATAGGTATTTATAAAATTGCAAAAAAGGTATGCACCTGCAGTCACAGATTCTCGTTTCGTAACATTTAACTTTAAATTATCAAAATCCATTATAATTATCAAATTAATGCTGCTCGTCATCCATTCTGTGATTAAAATGTTCAAGTCTGGAGTGGAAACTTCTAATCAACCTGTCATAACTTTACGAACACATCAATCTTAAAGCTACCTATCTGGTATGTGTATTGCATTATTATTTTGCAAGTTTATCATCAAAAATGAATTTTTACAGGTTGCTACATATTTAGCAGTGAGAATTTCAATACTGTAATAAAAACATTTTCTATTTTTTCATAGGTACGAAAGCAGTTTAAAAAATGCAAAAGAACGCAAAATGCAAATAAATGAGTTTTTCTTAATAGTGCCTAGTATCTGTAGAAGCTCTTTTAGATTTTTAGAAAATTAGACCTCAAATCTTTCCGACTTAATAATTTACCAAATCTAGTTGTAATACCGCATGGTTCGAGTATGTAAGGCAAGGATGAAACTAGTGGTCTACGGTTTTCCATGCACATTCGAATTATGCAGTATGAGCACGCAATACATAGAGATACAAAGATGCTCTATGCCCAACGATATGTTTGGGGTAGTATTCTGTGTGATATTTCGTAGTACACAAAAAATCTGGATTTAGTTCTATAATTCAATGCCTGTCCCAAGCGCGTCGTTATATTATACGGCAAGTAATATTGCATGGTTAGAGTGTGTCGGGTAAAGCATTGTATTGGTGAGTCCCACAATTTCGAAACCAGTGGTCTACCGTTTTCCATGCACATTCGAAACATGCAATACTGAAAAACTTTCAATACTCTTACTAAATCTTTTCGGTAATGCAAAGGATAAAATAGCATTCATTCATAAAACGGAAATTTATGAAACAGCACACGAAAATTTGCGACAAAAAATATATCGCGCAATCGACTGGAACTATCCTTACAAGATTTAATTAGCATTTGGGGCATTATACAGGGTAATCAGTTAAGGTTACGGAGCGGCTGTATCACGAAAACCGTTCACGCTACAATTTTGGGATAAAAAATTTGGCTCTAACACGCGTCTGGCCATAAACGCTAGTTGTGCCCGAGGTGCATACAAAATTTTATGCACAACCGGTCATCTTACTTCTTGCAAATACTACATAAGAATTATTTTTGATAAATTTTTGCGTTGCATAAAAATAAAGTCACACTGACAGATAGCTACTTGACTTTATTCTCAACTAAGGATTCATTCAAATAACCATAGAGACGGGCCGTAAAGTACAAAAAAGCCCGCAATATAGCTGTCAATAATAAAATGACACTTTAAGCCCTAAAACAAAGCATTTAAAGTGGCCTGCTGCGCCCGATTGTGCATAAAATAAATAATGCTATGATACCCTTTTTAATAAAAATTAAACAATAAATCACTAATTAGGTACTAAAAATACATCGAAAAATACTCATATGAGAAAGTATAGTCATTTATGGATAAATTTGGATAAAGTTTCAACATTTATTGTTCATTTAGAATAAGTATCTTATTTAGGGAATTAAAAAAGACGGACCCTCCGATCCTCATCTACTATTTTTGCAATAATTTTAAAACGAAAAGAGATATTCACCTCTGGTTTTCAGATTTGTTTATCTCAAGCAATGGCCCATAAAACAGAGTAAAACAAGCTGTAGGGTTGCATTTAATTTTTTGAAGAAATCAGATAAAGTATGACATATTTTTAACAGCGTCAACTATCATTTAGCATACAAATTAATTTTTAACGTGTTTATAATAAAAGTAAATGGGCTTAAAGAGCCCTTCAAAATAAGCTATAGTTTGTTAAATTCGGTTAAGCCAAACGCAAATTACAGCATTTAAAAAAAATTAAATTGTAGTTCTTCGTCCTGCCGCTGCCGTGGTAAATAGAAAAAAAAATTGAAACAAAATTTACTGGGGATTGAGCAGAGATTCTGAAAAATGTATTTTCGACCTACATTATATCTAAGCTATTTTGAGAAATTAAAGATTTTTTGTAACGCTATAGTAAATGCGACCCTAGGAATGAAGTTACGAACTTAAAAATATTTTTGGTTAAATTCTTTTGGCTATATTTGTTAATCTAGCTAATTCTAGCTTGAGAGCTGATCGAGTGCACTTCGATTCTTTCGGAGTGGTGAGCAGAAAATACCTGACCTATATTATTGTTATTGTCACTATCATTGTTTCACATCATCATTATTGTTGTTATTATTATTGTCATATATACATATAATTGTTTTTTTTTTTTGCATTAATGTTATTGCTATTTTTATTACTATAGGTAGCGTGAAAGGTTTCCGTGATACAGCCGCTCCGTAACCTTAACTGATCACCCTGTATATAATATGGTCGTACAGATGATCTCGCAAGCGTTGGTTACAGGCCATAAATTATATTTTAATAATTTAAAATTTTTAAAACCAGTTGAAAATTCATTGGAATAGGTATACAAAAATAAAAATAGTGATCTTAGCAGTAATTATGGCCAGATTTCAAACTCAACTCTGTAAAGTTTCCTTAAATATAACTATTTAGGACAAACAAGCAATAGACACAATCACCCTTAAGTGTTCAGGACTCAAAATTTTTTGGACCTTGGTTATTTAGTGTTATGACTATGAGCCTTAGAACATTTGCAGTGAACGTTTAATTTTTAATCTATCAGTTCATCTTCATACTGTTCAAGATGTTGACGTTGTCAGAACAACACTGTCACTGTTTAGCATTAACCCATAGTCGACTGATTTGTAAAAATCCCTTATTCTAGGTAAAATAACTAAAGGCTGCCCAGGAAGCGAGAAAGCTGAGAACAGACAAATTTACAGAAATATCGGGAAACGAATTCCCGGTAGAGAGGCCTCAAAAGTGAGATATGTTGCTCAACAAAAAAATTTCATTTCGAACTTCTCAATGTTTAGATTGTTCACTTCAGATTTTGCTGACTAATAAATTATGAAATCGTGCACACAAAAGTGCTACGAGCAGTATAATATGGTGAGGTTGTCATCACGAAGTCTGCAGTGTTCGAACGAAATGAACAATTCACAGAAAATAGGAAAAGGTGAAAGTTGATGGATGGTAACATGGGAAAAGTGCTGCAACTTACTACTGAAATCTGATAAAAACGAATCTTTCTTCTCAGCGGAGTAAATGCTGGAAATGAAACTTGGTGCTTCCAGTATGACCTAAAAGCAAAATATCGGAGCATGCAATAGAAATAAAATTCCCATCGAGATCAAAGAGGGCGAATATCATATCATAAAACAACTATGCTTGATTGCCTCTTCGATTAAAATTATTAAACCATGTATAGTGAATCAAAAGAGAATACGACTGTTATAAAATTTGAGCAGGAAAGAAGAAAAGAAGATATCCGGAAGGGAGTGAAACAGGGATGTGCATTGTCACCTCCAGTTTTCAACTAACATATCGAAGACGCGATTAATATTGTTAAGGGCAGGACGGACTCAGCGATTAATGTACAGGGCCAAACTAGTAACATGCTCAGATTTGCGGATGTTATAACAGTGTTAGCATCCAGCAGAGAAGAATTAGGAATGGATCTGAATGAAGGGGAAGCAATTTTGACAGAGAGCTACGGCATGAAAATTAGTAAAAAGTAAACCAAAATTTTGGTATGTAGGGAGTGTGAAAATATGAGACTAATACTAAAATACATACCTATAGGAAATGAGAAAATAGGGGAAGTCGTGGATTTCTGCTTTTTAGGAAGTCAAACAAGTCGAGATGGTAGGAGCACTAAAGATTTAAAACACAGAATGGAAGCGCTTGAAATGTGGTGCTACAGACACACGATGAAGTTCATGAAGTATGTAAGGTTAGCAATAGTGAGGTATTAGAAAGAGTTGGGGAAAAGCGAAAGGTATGGCAGACAATAAAGAATAGGAGAGATAGGATGGTAGGGCACCTTCTCAGATACGAAGGAATAGTTTGCGACATACTAGTGTCTGAAATTGGCTCAACCACAAAGACTCAACACTAACCATTCGCAACTTTCTAGTTTATAAACAATCACAAGGTTGGATCATCTGACTTGTTCGCCAAATTTGGCACCTTACGACTTCTGTTTTTCCTAAAAATGAAAAGTCCTAAAAATGTCGATTATAAGATATTTCTGCCATGTGGCGTGGATACTGAAGATCATTCCGGATGACGAGTTCTATATATGTTTTGAACAACGGCAGCGTCCTCCATCTAAGTGTATTGCAGTCTACATTGAAGTTGAAAATAGTCTGGTATATGAAATGAAATGAAATCTAATAAGTATGTCAACGGTATGATCGGTTTGTAGGCATCTTCTGAAGAAGACATCGAGATGAGTGTTGAAAAGTCAAGTATGCCTTTTAGTGTATCTATTAGACGACGTGGTAGCCAACTCGGAACATATAATAATTTTTCTGGAACGGTATGATTCATTTTACAAAAAACAAAAACATTAAATACCTATTTCGTAAATTACGACAATTCCAAAATGGCGTAAGCGATTATTAACTTCCTATTTTATGAAGACTATTTCCGTTTCTCATAGCAAAATCTCAGACCTTCATCTTCCTTACCCCTACACACGGAAGGCGTGAATAACAATTCCTTGTTTTCATGAACTTGTCGCTATCTGCTGGAGCGAACAAGCGCTGCTACGTTGTCGATTATTTTTTTATCGTCAAATTGACCAATAGGAACATTTCATTTGGGTCTAGAAGCCTGTATTATTTCGGTTAATACACGCCTATTCTAAGAGCCAATTATATTTCTTCAATTTCTTAAAATCGGCCAATCAACTGTCATTGTAAACGATAAAAACCTACCTAGCTTTCCCAATAACTGATAAATATGCGCCTTGCTTTTAATCAACTATGCTGTGAATGATAGTTTTGAAATTTCTACCTTGGTAACTGTCACTGTCATATTATTTTCGAGTTTTCTTGCAACATCGTCGTTTTGAAATGGCAAGATTTGGACAAGAATCTTTGGAAGATATTCAAAAAACTGTACAGAGTGTTACTACGAGGAGTACAGTTAAAAATCAAAAGTCAATATGGAAACAGTTCGAAATATTTTTAAAAGAGAAGCATTATGAGCTGCTAGAAATTACTTCAAATCAAGAGCTTGGACTGATAATGAATGATTGGGCTTTTAATATGAAGAGAGCTGATGGTGAAGATTATAAAGAATGCGTTATAAAGACCATGTGGAATGTTACTGCAAAACTCCTTCAAGAAAAATACTACAAAGAGTACGCCCGAAAATTTAATCCATTTACAGACATTGAATTCAAACAAGCAAGGGATGCAAAAAATGCGAAACGAAAGCAGCTTCAGTCTATTCTCGGAAAGAGGAAGCAAAGTTCGATTGTCCAGAAGGACTTCAAAAAAGACTGTATCATAGATAGGTTTCAAACTAGCCTGGAGAGGGGGAGAGGCAGCAAAATGCAAAGTGCATTTTTTTAAAGAGGAAAAGAAATCAAGTGGTAACGTAACCGGAAGAATTGAATACAACCCGATTTTTTCCAAAACATGCCAGGGTGGAGCTCAAAAATTATCAGACAGTAAGTGGTTAGTGCCTAATTACAATAATCTCGATATGTGCCCGGTAAGGTTATTTAAAAAGCTTATTTCTAAATGCACTAATAGAATTACGTCAGACCGACTATTTCTGACTGTAAATCCTTACTGGAATAAAAGCAATTCTGAATGGTACAAAAATATGCCTTATGGAGTAAATGAGATTGGAAAATGGACCAAACAATCTGCTGAAAGAATAGGGCTTGATACTCTGACAAACAAAATCACGAATCATTCAAATCGATCAAGTGCTGTATCAAATCTTGCTAAATCAGATGTCCCGGAAGAACAGCTCATCAAAATGACTGGACATGCAAATGCTAAGTCATTAGGCCCTTATTTACAGTTAGACGAGGAACATCATGCTAGTTTACTAAACACCTGAGACCTGGACCTTCTGGAATCCAAACTACAAGAGATATAAACATAAGGCAAGAAAATTTTACCACTGGAAATATTAATAATAATAATATGCAAAAAAATCTGGTCATAATATAACATATAGGTAACCATTGCACTTTCAATGTTCAAAATATGTATGTAACTAAAGATCAGTCAAACTCTACACAATATATTTATAGTTATTTAACGAACAAGTGTATTAATCGCTTTTTAATATAAGAGTTCGTTACAAAATTTTTCCGTTGACTTTTAGCGTAAAATCTTCGTCAACATCCATTTATTAAATTTTGTACGAATTACGATTTCAGAAACTATAAACTTGACAGTGACAGATCTTGATGACATGACAACTTGATTTGGATATTTCATTGCATATGAACCTATGTTTGGTTGCCTAGGGTACTAAAATCGTTTATTAATAGAAATCATTCATTAATAGAGGTCATTAACAAACGCAAAACAGTTCGTTAATGACCCCTATTAATGAATGATTTCTATTAATAAACGATTTTAGTACCCTAGGCAACCAAACATAGGTTCATATACAACGAAATATCCAAATCAAGTTGTCATGTCATCAAGATCTGTCACTGTCAAGTTTATAGTTTCTGAAATCGTAATTCGTACAAAATTTAATAAATGGATGTTGACGAAGATTTTACGTTAAAAGTCGACGGAAAAATTTTGTAACGAACTCATATATTAAAAAGCGATTAATAATCGAGACATTTTCACTCACGAGCGCAGCGAGTGAGTTAATTGTCGAGATTATTAATCGCCTTTATTAATACACTTGTTCGTTAAATAACTATTAATATGTTCTGTTAATTTAAAATGTTTATTGTTTCGTTAGATCTTCTATTTCCAATAGACTTTTTCATTTCGTTCAGTGTTCGTTAGTGCGCATGTGCTGACAATCAGCTGTTCTTAGATTTTCGGACGAGTGTCACTGTCAGCTGCCAGGCGTTATAAACTTCGTGTGGAATATTCGTAAGTAAATATAGTAGAATACCAAATAAGGAGGGTGTTTGAAAGACGGAAAATTATTATAAATGTTAGTTCCAAGTGATATCACTCGTAAAATTGTGAGTCTGAAACCCGAAGGCGTGCCTGGCTCTTACTTGAAATACGGGAATGTTAACCAAGATACTTCAACCATGTAGGTTTTTAATATAGCTCTGAAATTTAATCAATTTTTTAAAAGAAAACGGAGAAAAAGGATCTAATATAGGTACAGGTGCGTATTTTTCTGAAATGTATGTATGTAACTACAAGTAATTCTTATTTTAAAAACCTAACAAATAATGACATAAAACCTGGAAACGTTCAATACACATTTCCATTCCGAATCTTGCCTCTTACACATTTTTATCCAAGCAACATCATTTATACAAGTGGAACTAATCCTCACTTCCTCCTATGGTCACCAACCTAGTTATTAACTTCGATTTTTCCCAGTTCCCAGCATTAGGAAGGGTTTAGGAAATGGATAAAATCGTAATCCCAAGCGATAACTTGGTCTTCCCGCACTGCTATCACCTTGGCAGTTACCAAAAGCACAATGCTTGGATGCTCCAAACTGTTTTAGTTACGAACTATTACTAATTTTGCACGTTTGCAGTAAAATTTTACCAAAGAATTGATAAACACTTTCAAACAAGCAATACCGCCTACCCCTCTAGGGCATATTGACACAAGACTTTGACATTCGTCCGAAATTGCCATGGCGCGTTCGCGCATGCGCCTCAGCATTTTTTTATAATGAAAAGTCCTATTAAATTGTACGTATAATGTAGTTATGTATTAACCTCCCTAAAATACATTCGAAATCATTTTTTTATAAGATAAATACATTTCAAATTGTATTCAAATTTTATTGCCATTCGGCAAAAAATCTCGAATCAAGGGAAGTAGAAAAAATCGCTCGAGCAAGCTGTCGCGATTTTTTCACTACCTTGATTCTCGATTATTTGCCATGACAATAAAAAATTATCTCTTATGTATTTACCCCCGGTAATTTTTTCGACAATTTTGCCAGTACCTACCAAACTTCAACACATTTCTTTGTATGTGAATTAATTGAAATAAAATTTCGTTTTGAGCTACCTTGCTTCGATTCAAAAAATAATCTTGTTAAAAAATACAATTCGTGGTCTGGAATTTTTAGGTAATTTTACTCAAGCTGTTGCTTTTACTAACCACTCGTGTAAATTTGACAGAAGATCACTCGCGCAAGCGCTCTTGATCTTTTAACACTCGTGGCTACCAAACAACGCAACAGCTTTCGTAAAATTTCCGACAATTCCAGACCACTTATTGTATTACTACAGAGAATACGACTGTTTCGATCGCACATATTGATAAATTCGGAGAACTAGGTGTTCGTTTTTGAAAGATTACAGTTTCTCCCTGAAATTTTGTATACTTAAAATTCTTATTGTGCAGATATTCAGGCATACGTTATGATCTCAGTTTTTGTAATTTTAGAAGGAAACATATTTTTACTTAAAAATTAACACTGTTTTCTTATACATACATAAAATTTGAGACAGAAACTCTGAATGTTGTTTGTGTAATCTTTGAAAAACGAACACCCAGTTTTCAGGGATAATCAATGAGCGTGAGCGAGACAGATGAGATTTCGACAAAGTCCCTTAACGGTTGAACATTAATGATGTACCAGGCTGGTTAATTCAGCTGATTGCGCACTAGCACAGAGCGGAGCCTTCAAAGCACGGGAAGGATATAGTCCATTGCAGAAAACCGTCACACTCAACCATAATCACTTAGGCGAATCATTCGCAGTTGACTGACTATAAACTGTTGAACCCATATTATCCACACACGGTAGATGGATCAAGAACTTTGACGTACATTCACTATGAATTCTTAATAAGTTAACCCCACACGCCAAAAGACAGTAACACAGTAATTAAACTCGGCACGTGTTTAGAAGATTAATCTTCTACTCCTGAAGATGCTGACGTTGTCAGCGAAACACGCGTCGAGTTTAATTACTGTGTCACTGTCTTTTGGCGTGTGGGGTTAACTTATTAAGAATTCATAGTCCATATTATCCAGTTAAAGGCGGGCTCAGCACCCACGAAGATGTTTCTTTTGTGGATGAAACGCTGACATACTCTCTTCAGGGAAAAACCAAGAAAACCAAATTACAATTTAGTTGCTTCCGGCACATTACTTAATTGTTTTATCTTTATTTGACTAGATTATTGCAGTCCGTTTTAGAATTATCTGCAACTACAACCGTAACTTTTCCGCAAACTCTTCTGGAAAACCAAAATTGCACATCAGTTCCGTGTTTCCATTAGATATATTTATAGCTTCAGTGAAAAACCGCAGTCGACCAAAGACACCCGGGAATTCTATCTAGAGCAATTCGAACTGAATCGATTCTGCATAATTGATTAACACCTGGAACTGACGACAGCCACATCGGTTCCTAACTTTTTGTAATAATTAATGAGTGCTTTCCGAGGTGAAATTTTAATGTCATTTGCCTCGTGATACAATATTTCACCTAGAGAGCCGAGAGCGCACTGTGCAATTAATGATACTGCATTCAGTGCAGGGATGCCAGATGATATTTACAGGATTTCGTGAGCTCAGTCGGAAAAAATCGTGAGAAATCGTGAGATTTCTCAAAATCGCTTATATATCGATTTATTGTCGAGTGGAAACTTGAACACCAAGAATTAATTACTCCCGTAATTACTATTTGTCTTTAACACTTGATTTTTCATGTAATTTGGTTAAAATAATTCTAACGTATTGTTTCTTATGTCTTTAATTCAGCATAAGGTTAACACGTACCAAAGTTTATTCACACAATTCTAAATAAAAAATAGATATAATAAAATAAACGTCAAAATAAAACATAAAAATAAATTCAAATGAAAAAGTAAACGAACGCAATTAAAAAACAACACAAACTGAAAAAGTATTTCACTCGCTAGAAGATGGAATCAGCAAAATCTGTTCGGCCTTTTGGATACATAACTTGACTGTTTATCCTTTGTACTATATCAGGTTCAATTTCGTAATCAAGTTAATCAAGTTAAATTTTAGGGGAACTACCGATCTCTAGTGTAAATCTTGTGAGCTAGCCACTGAAGAAAAATCGTGAGATCTCAAACATTTATCGTTAGATCGTGAGATGTCATGTCAAATCGTGAGATCTCACGATAAATCGTGAGGTCTGGCATCCCTGATTCAGTGAATGTTCCACCCATTACAGGCTCAAGCCGTTGATGAAGTTAAAACGTCAATGCATACTTGTGAATAAATGAAGGTTTGGTGTAGACGGATATACCTACAGCAGACAGCATATCACACGATTTTATTTAACGACAGTTTTGATGTCTAAACATAGAAATTGCAGTATGATACTATCCAATACAGGGTGAGTCAGTCAAGGAGCAAAGCCTTGCTCGTCAGCCGTTCATAGGATTACAAATTTAAGCGCACGAATAAACTACAGCGCCTTAAAAGTATTTAAGTCAAAATCACAATGTACTTTTTGGTAGTCTATGTACCAATAGTACATCTCTTTACACAAAAATCCATTCATTAGGTTAAGGGCCCGACACACCAGGAATTTTTGGAGCACGGTAGACGTTTGCCTGTTTGTAAATATTTCAAAAACTGTGAATGATATTAAATTGTTAATATGAAAACAATAAACGAAGTCGCATGTTACAAGTGGCAAAAAACTGCTTTTTATAGAATCTAATAAAGCTATCCTGAAAAGGAAATCTCAGAATCTGGTTGACGGCAGCAGTATACTGAACCTCTGGCTTGTAAGAAGGCATAAAATTTTCAATTTCGACAGAAAAACAAAAAAGTTATGAGTAAACAGCGGTACCGCTGCATTCGGAGTTTTTCGTCGTTGCGCGTGCTCTCACCTGCCTTTCGGTTATTGCTCAAAATCGCTTAGCTAAGTCTTCCAATCCCGAGATAGGGAGTTCGCGCAACAAGTTCATTCTCAGTATCAGTTTGGCCGACTAGTTCCCTGCTTTTCCAGATAACTTTTGCCGCCCGCTGTAGATTTGCGACATCGTTACTCATCATATGTGTAGGTAAATACATTGCGCTTTACTACGTGAAGTACTTTTCAAGCTGTAATTGCTTCACCATAACCCTGAACCCCCCGATTCTTAGCAAATTGGTGTGTCGGGCTCTTAAGAACGTGCGGAGCGAAGGGAAACGAGCAGAGCGTCATAAACGCCAGTCGTTGGCGTTTATTATATTATTCTCTTCAAAGATTATTCTCTTGAAAAAGGCATGTGTTGATCATTGAGCAAGACCTTTTAGAGGGTCACGCTGTTATGAAAAGGGTCTCCTTCGTCAAAACACATTGACAACTAACCTCACTATGAAACAATAAAAATTGCATCACTTCATGCAGGCAGAGACGAACAAAATAAACTAATCGTTAATTCTAACTTTGGACATTTCGCACTGGTCCAATCGTAAATCAGCCAATGACCATTTTCGGGATTTGCGCCCAACATACAGTGGTAGACACAAAGTTGGCCACATATGGAAAAATGTTTTATGGTTAATTTTTCAGAAAATTGTATTCTTGGTAAAAGTTGGTGTGTGGAAAAATAATGCCTTCAACAATACCAGATTTCAGGTAAATATCACATACGGGGAGTGCAAAAATACAAAATAACACTTTTGCAAAATGTAAATTATTTGAAATCAACATGTTTAAAATAGTCAAATAAAAGATCATAAAAATAAAATTAAAAAGGCCTTATAAAGCTTTTCCTAATAGGTATACTTGCTGAGTACATTAGGGTGAAAGAATTCATTTTTTCAACTTTTTTCAGCTTTAATTTAGTCAAAAACTACACATCCTATCGAAAATCTTAGTAACCCATTTTGCTTTGTATTTTCAAGGTCCTTAATTTTCCAATTTCAAAAATGTTAATTTAAGATAATTTTGTTTTCGCAATAAGTAGTTCTGTTTCATATTTTTTACACTCCCCGTACATCATACCAGAAATTTAGTTTTACCAAAAGTATTCTTTTGTCACGCACCAACTTTTAGCAAGGATACAATTTTCTGAGAAATTTGCCACAAAAAAGTTTTCCATGTGTGGCCATCAACTTTCTGCCTGTCACTCTATACTATACGACAATATCGTGATCATAGCGGAGATCAACAGTGATCTAAAGAATAAGTCGTCTTCTTGTCAGTCACACAAGATCTCAGTACATAGAAATTAGTGATGCCGCGAGACGAGAGATTCTCGTCGCTCGTCTCGTCTCGTCTCGTCTCGACGAGACGAGAGGGCAATTTTCTCTCGAAAGAAGGCTCGAGACGAGACGAGAGAATGACCTCTCTCGCCGAGAATTTCTCGTTTCTCTCGAGCTCTCTCGTCCTCTCGAGTAATTAATTTTTGATTTATTTCGTTTTCCAGTTGTTTATAAGTAGTAGGTAAACGAATATAAATATTGAGAAAATAACCTATGACATAATGTATGGTTTCGATTATATTTTTATATTCATTGGAAAGCAAGTAATCGGCATTCTGTGATTCTATTTTTTAGTACTTTGTCGTAGAAAAAATTATTTTCGTTTTATTTATTTATTTATCACTTAAAAACATAGGAATAAGATGCACTTTTCAGCATAAGAAAAATGTAAGACTTGTTTTTAGATTTTAGGATAATTTTCACAAATAACGAGTCATCATAAGGTTCTCAGTCCGAAGACTGGTTGGACGCGTACCTCCATTCTTTTCTATCCTGAGCTAACCTACGCATTTCCCTAAAAGTAGAACATCCTACATCCCTAACTATTTGAGAGCAGTAGTCTAATCTAGGCCTACCCCTACCTCTTTTTATTCCTATCTCTGACTCTAGTATGTCACGAACTATTCCTTCGTGTCTTAGAAGGTGTCCTACCATCCTATCTCTCCTACTCTTTATTGTTTTCCATACCTTTCGCTTTTCCCCAACTCTTTCTAATACTTCCCTATTGCTAACCTTATCTATCCACGGTATCTTCATCATGCGTCTGTAGCACCACATTTCAAACGCTTCTACTCTTTTTCTATCCGCTTCTCCTATTGTCCAAGTTTCGCACCCGTATAATGCCGTACTCCATACATACGACGTTAAGAGTCTCTTCCTAGTCTCTATATTAACCGTTCTCGAGCATAACAGTTGTTTCTTTTTGTTAAACGCAACTCGGCCCTGCGCCATTCTTTGTTTTATATCTTTAGTGCTCCTACCGTCTTGAGTTATAGATGGGGAAAGAGCTGGTCGGAACACAAACATTTTAAAATGGTGGAGAGAACATGAGGGAGTATTCCCAAATCTTGCAAAAATTTGTTTGAGGTATATTTCAATATTTTTAATAATTGTAAACTAATAAATACTAATACTAATAAATACTGGAATATGCTAACTCAATTTTTTCCAAACTGATAAGATGTGCTTAAACGGCTGAAAAGGTTGAGATACTCATGTTAAAATGTCACTGCATAAGCAGAAATTAAACCAGAATTTGAATGGAAGATGGAACATTTTTATTTAAAGTAGCTAAACGAACATAAACACAGAAATATAATATAACAAAATAACTTATTTGCTAAAAAAAAACATGAGCACAAATATATCTATTAATTATTAAATATATTTTCATTTAGGCTGCAGGAATACCAAGAATTTAGGCAAAGCAACGTTCTTGCGGATTCCGCATTAAGACGATTTCGATGTTTTCTCATGACGAGTCCTGCTTTTGAAAATAGTCTCTCAGCGGGGACACTGGTGGCAGGTATAGCCAGTAGATCTCTGGCCATTTTTGCAAGATTTGGGAATACTCCCTCATGTTCTCTCCACCATTTTAAAATGTTTGTGTTCCGACCAGCTCTTTCCCCATCTATATACCTTTGAAATTCGGCCTTTGCTATGTCTATAGTGTTAGCTCTCTTTTTCTTGTATAAACCAGCCATGAATTCTTCGCTGCTTGATGAGGAGGTTCCTTGGTCTGGTTCCGTCACGGTTGCATAATTTACATAATTTGCATAGAACATTTCTTCAAATTTTTTTAAAGATCCTTCTTTAATATCTTTTCCCCAAGGGGTTAAATTGAAAGTTTCAATTTTGTGTCTAGGATCTAACACTAGGACCGCACAATAAACCCAATTCGTTTTAGAATAGTGTTTAAGCATTTTGTCTCTGCCTGCTTGAAATGCTTCTACTAATGTTCTTTCAACAACATTTTCCTCAGCTTCTGTATCCAGGTTGATTAAAAAAGACTCCAATTTGTCCAACAAAATATTAAAACCAACTACAACCATTGGTAATGTTGAATAAGATTCTCCACATAGTGTGCAGCTCAAAGATTTAAAATATTTTAAAAATTTGCATACTACGTCAATCAATGTCCATTGGTCTTCGGTTAGGAATAAATGTTTCAAATCTTCGTTAGTTTGGACTAAATTAATTAGTGCCTTTTTCAGTTTGATAGCTACATTCAACATGTCACATGTTGAATTCCATCTTGTGGATACATCTATGTTAACTGACATATATTTTATGTTAGCAGTATCACAAAGGGTTTTCAAAAGATTTTGGAGTTGTTCAGATTTTTTAATTTTTTTAAATAGGCATCTAACTTTCATTAAAGGGGAATAAGGGGATATTTCTCCGTCCTGATTTTTGTCGCCTATGTCTTCATCGTCGCTCTCTTCTAAGTTTTCGCTTTCAAGTTTTAATAACTTCAACGTATCTTGAACTCCTAAGTTAAGAATATGAGCAAAACATCTGAAGTGGACGTCTTCTGCGTCGAATGGGTGGTCTGGATAATCCAATTTGATTAAATGCTCTAATTCTGTAATAAAAGTAGTATTAGCTGCCGCGTTGTCGACTGTTATTCCCTGTATTTTTTTAATAAACTGGTATTCTTCTCCACATGTGTAAAATATGTTTGCGATGTCGTTTCCTGTGTGATGTCCATGAGATGGAAGGAAATCTATTACTACTGAATGTAGATTCCAATATTTGTCAATAAAATGGGATGTGATTCCATAATAGGACTTATAGTTTATTGACGTCCATCCGTCAATAGTAAAAGATATTTTCGATTCATTATTCTTCAAAATTTCTAAGACCTTCTTTTGTGCAAACGTAAATGTTTTTATTATTTTTTCTCTCAGCGCCGTCCGTTTTGGAAACACTGTACTGCCGTTTAATTTCTTAAAGAAAGTTTGTGTTGGTTCATCGTCAAAGAAGTTGAACGGTAGGTATTTCAATGAAACCCATTTCACAAAATCTTCGTCTTTCATAGCCAAAGGAGAATCCTAAAAGTAAAAAAGAGTTTTAGTGAGGACAGTACAATCTAAAACCCTTAAAAAGGTGAGAGAAAATTACATAAACCATTCGTTGGTAAAAAGTAATGCGATATAAGTAACTGGATAATTCATTTTGCTATTCGCATCAATGTATCTTCCATTTAATAAAATACTGGAATAAATCCTTTTTCACAATGAACATAAGACGTAAGTAATACGTAAAAATACCTAATTCATAGAATTTAATTATAGGAAAATGACAATAGTGTTCACAACGGACTTAAGTTTGTGTAGCGTAAGAGCAAGAACAAAAGTAAACATTATTACGTTCATTGTGAACACTATTGTAGTTCAACTTGATGAATTACATATTTTTTCTTATGTTCACTGTGATCAAGGATTAAAGCCTTATACATATTTGTAAATTATTTTTCAACGTGATCAATGATCATGCACTTAAAACATTAATTTGTGTGATGACATGCATATGTGTAAATTACGATAATCAACGTCTTTTTCGACGGCTATGCTGTGCATTTTTGTTCAGTTTTGTGCATTTACACGGTACCTTAAGTAAATCAGAAGGTAATAAACGAGTGCACTTACCTTTCTAGTTTTGGTTTTGAACAAAAGATCCAATGTTGATTGGCCCGATGGAGGTTTTCTTTTTTCTTCTTTAGGGAAAAAGGATGCGAATTCGTTTGGATGTCTCGTTTTTAAGTGCCATTTTAAGCCAGAAGTATTAGATTGACTCATTTTTATGTCAGTTTTAATATTACTTTTTTTACATAAAGTACAAGCAGCCACTCTTGTATTATTGGGCATTGAAGTAATTTTAAAGTACTGTGAATATTTTGATTGAAAAGATAAACTTTCGCTAACTCCGGCCTGATTTCCTGTTTCACTGACTATTTTACCGCGTTTATTATCGGAGACTACAATTTTTGATTTCTTTTTCTTTTTTGGTTTATACGTCGAAGTCGAGGGTTGGTCATTTTCGCTTTCGTAATTACTTTCACTTTCACTGTCCACTGTTACTGTTGGTGTGTAATGTTTGTCTTTGTCACTATCGTCTGCATCACTACTGTCGTCATTCAGATGTTCTTTTTGAGAGGAAGTAAATTTTAATAATGTCTGATGCGTTCTTTTCATTTTCGAAGAAATTAACCGTCCCCTATCAAATACAAACACTTACTAAATACAAATTGAAATGTAAACCCAAAGAATAAAAGACCGAAGATCTTGTTGGTTTTAGCAGGCTAAAGACAGGAGGTAACAATGCGCAGCATAGGTTATTTGCAATGAATAAGTGTGAAGATCTGTACTGTCAAAGCATGCCGCACTCCGCCGGCGCGTCTTTGACGCTTGATTTATGAGTTATGACTGCTTCCCGATTTTAATAATACCAATTTTTAAATTTTTATGAAATAGAATAGACTATAATCTGTTTACCGAATAGAAGGAATAATCTCCAACTTAAAAGCCTTATAGTTCCATATCTACATATTTCAAACAGCCATATATAAAATAATTAATGTCATAAAGGCCTAGGTTTTGTTTGTTTTTTGCCTTAATTTCAAATAGGAGAATAAAAAGCTTTAAATTTTTAGAATTATTTCGTCTGTAGACAGAGCATTAATTGGTTAGTTCCATGGCATAATAAAGTTTAGCAAATTATTAAAATCCCGAATTATTCAAAAAAGGTTATTACAGATATTTAAAAAAGAAACCAGACATAAGATAATATTGTTCTTGCTTGAGAAATGTTTTGATTTAACGTTTAAAATTCTACAGAAAATAGTTTGGTCCCAACTCCCAATGTTTTTTCCTATTTAAATTTGCAATTCTAAAATTTTATACCAAACCTATTTCTATCGCGAGAGAAACGAGACGAGACGAGAGAAAGGCATTCTCGAGCGAGAGAAGACAATTCTCGTCGAGACGAGAGATCCATTTTCACGCGCTCCACGAGACGAGACGAGAGAAGTCTTTCTCTCGCCTCGTCTCGTCTCGCGGCATCACTAATAGAAATGAACTAATTATTTTTGCTCTTGAGGTATCTGTTCCGGTTCCTTCCTACGTACACGTATAAATCCTGTTCTTCCTTCAATGACTTATGTAGAAGAATCCGTTCTTTGTACGCGCATCTCCTGTTGTACCAACAGGAGATGCGCGTACAAAGAAATATAGCGGCTACTCTGAAACGAGTCCAAATACCAAGACAAATACGTGTAACAGACAAGACATAGTTAAATACAAAAGCCAAAAAAGAAAAAAAAACGGAATCCGCATGTTTCAAGATATTTGAAATTGCGACCGAAAGTATGAAATTTTTCAGCTCTTTCTAGTTTTTTTCCCATAATTTTCCTACATGTTTCTGTCTCTTACTGTTTTTTAAGCCTGCGTTTCCGTCTCATTATCTTGTATACATGCACTATGCAATTTTCATATTGGCAACCAATAAATACTTTCAAAATAAGAGTGCGTCATAATAATAAGGGTACAAGAGATATGATCTTGAGTAACTTTGTATCTACCTATGATACGCATTTTTTCAATTCAGGCAAACCTCCAGATTATTTTACAAAAAATATAGCAGGGTACGAAAATATGTCCGTAATTTTGTTTGATATTCCCAGAATACATATACCTATTTGATATAACTTTGCAAGAACCGCGTTCGGCGCAGGAAATGAAACACGTTTCCATACATGTAGGTACTTTCCATGCCAGAAGCATTCTAACTCTCTCGCTTATTTTCCTAAAGTGTGAATATACGTATATGCTGTGATTTGAAATAAGGTTGTATGAGACCACTTGTTTATTGATTCAACCAAAATGCAAATGAAAACGACTGATTGTTTGAAATGTGTTGAGCAGTAATAATAGCTAATAATACAAAATATAGCTAAAAAAGTTCATGGGGACTGAAATAGGTGAAAATCACGTTACCCAACAAGTTAAACACAAGCTCGCCCACATAAATAATGAAAAAAATCGACCAGAACTTGCTCAAACAACAGCTCATCGGGCAAATACCCCGACAGGCATTGAATTACAGAACAAATCCTTGACGTAACTATGTATTGAACGGTGGCAGAATGCCGGGAAGTAACCTACAAGGTAATGCGTTTCCATCGTCCGTTTTGCCACCGTTCAGTACATGCACGCTCTCGTCATGGATTTGCTCTGTAATTCAATGCCTGGCCGAGGAGTAGTTATTTGAGCAAGTTCGGGTCGATTTTTCTCATTTTATTCTTCGACACGGTAAGTAACTGTTTAAATATTGCATGTTTTGAATGTGTATGAAAAACCGTGGACCAACTAGTTTCGTCCTTCTGGGATAAGCACGGTGCTTTCCCCACACACCCAAACCATGCAATTTAACTTGCTATACATTGCTGCCGCGCTTTGGACAGATATCAGCAAGAGACAATAAATTACGCTGAGTAATTATCTGGTAGTAATTAGTGGTACTGGACCGTTCGAACAACTACTCCTCGGGCAAATACCCCACCAGGCATTGAATTAAAGAACTAAATTCAGATTTTGTGTACTACGAGACGTCACAAAAAGCTAGTCCACCTAATCATAATAATCATAATCATAATAATTGTAAATTAGTGGTACTGTACCGTTCGAACAACTACTCCTCGGGCAAATACCCCGCCAGGCATTGAATTATAGAACTAAATCCAGATTTTTTTTGTACTACGAGACGTTTCAGACTGCTACCCCATCTAAGATGGCTTTGAAACAATCCTAATTTGTCTCCATGTACGTACGTGCTTTTAAGCAGGTCTAATAATAATTGTGGTTAAGCTATGTCCAAATATTTTAGAGACACCCTGTATAGTATTCGACATATCGGAAAGTATGGTGTTCAATAAATTAACTTCACACCCGTTTGCTTCTCGTAGAAAGTAGCACAACAACGCGTTTTCTTTTATTCTAGCGCTATAAAAGATTATAATAAGCGTCGCACTAATAAAAATCATAAATCTGAAATGCAATATCCATTTTAAAAGCCCCATAAATTGTTCTAGACCCAAGAAAAGATGATTGGACGAAGATACGTAAAATCTTTGTATTAATCATATTCGATGACATAATAAACAGTAAAACGATCCTCACAAAGTTTAACTCCGATAGAGTTTTGCATACCTACAGGAAGTTATCTAAATTTATGATTGCAGTCTTATATTTAATGGACTAGGTCATGACTCGCATTTACTTAGTAAGTAGTCTTAGCATCCCCCATTGTTCTCTACCGAACAAAAAATAATTTGTCGAGATTTTAACTCTACCTACCCACTATACTTTGTACCAAATTACAATATAACATACGAGTATAAAGTCATTTTCTTATATGCATTTTCAGGAAATTTCTTCTTATCTTCAGAAGAATTTTTTCTTCTGAAGATAGGAAGAAATTCTTCAGAAGAATTTTTTCTTCTGAAGATGGGAAGCAACTCAGTTATGTATACAGACTACCAATTAGTAAGTTATAAGTAGGTAGGTATTTGTAAGGGGGAATCAGAATTTGTAAGGCATTTGAACACCGTTTTTATATACAGGTGCCCCGTTTTTATTGTTACAAATTGAAACAGGTGATAGAATATGTAATTTTAAGACAAAAGTTTCCGATAAACATGTATCCAAAAATACTTCGTAAGGGAGATGCAGCCCCTCAAATAGGTGCCTCTGTTAATGGTTTTCTCCCGTTATTTCAGATACCGTTGTAGATGAAATTACAAAATTAGGTACAGTTTATAATCTTTGTATGCCTAATCGAATTCTAAAATAAAAATAAAAATTCTTAATCAGGGATGATTTAAACTGAAGGGGTGTGGGGTTAAGGGTGCCCTAACTTCGTTTCTGAGACAGCGGGTGTTAAATTTGAAAAGTAACTATAACAAAAGGTCTGTCACACGCAAATTCTGGAATTCCCAAAACGGAACACTAAGGGGGTACAAAGCCACGGCTAGACCCAGTGGAGATAGCTGGGTTCTACGGAAAAATACGGTTAACAGAGGGCGTCAGGAGATTGTCGCCCCTCGTAGATGTGGCACGCAATACTCACCAATCCCTAATAGTCCTAGCGGTTAACAAAAAAACCCTGCAAATTGTGTTAAAAGCTTGAAACTTGGTCGGCAGCTTAAATAGGTCAAATTAAGAGATTTTGCCCGCAGTACCCAAAAAAATACCCCGTAGGAGCAGCTCAGAGGCGGAACATATTCCAAGGGGCTTGAATTTCAAAAATAATTAAATAATAACCAATGTGGGCAAGTAATATGTCATTTTATATTGATTTGATATCGCTGAAGTCAATTTAAACCATATTTTATTTATAACTATAAAATTTTCAAAATGGCGGCAAAATTTCCAACTTTAATTCAAAATTTTGTTAAATTCGCTGATATTAAAAAAAATGTAAAATATATAACATTTATATTTATATTTAAATTGCAGGCTCTTAACCTGTTCTAATGATATTTTTTGATATCCCCAAAAATTTCAAAATGGTTGCCATTTTTGAAAGTCAAATTTATTTGCAGTACCTATACCCTCTGTTGGATATGGATCGACGAACTGAGGACATTATAGAGATTTCATATTTTGTTTCTCTTTTTATTTAACATGTCGACAATTTGTTTTTGAAGATAACTATATGTACCTACATACAGGGTTTGTCACGACGAGTTCCTATTAGACGTTTGTAGAGAAGCGCTCACAATAAAATTATGAAAATTTGTAATATCACGTTTTCAAATATTCTCTATTTAATGAAAATAATGGCAACTTAATCCAACTTCCGCTTATACTGGAAGTGGCACTTAACTTCCTTATTTTAAATAGAACTAATACCTAATTTTTTTAACTTTCCGGTTCTCCATAAAATTTTAGATGGACTTTATGTAACATAAATAACCTCTAAATGTCAAAATTTCCAAGACATACGTGAGTTTTCAAATTTCTTACAGTTGCAGGGTACTCTTTGGCGTCTGCGGCAAAAGAAACAAATTCAAATCGAAACAATTGCCGGCGGTGGCATTAATGACAAAGGTCTAAATTAAAGTTCAGTGAACTCAAAGTTTAAAAATACTACGCACAGTGATTAGGATGCGACATTAAACTGAGAAATCAAAATATTGCCAGAACTCAACAAAATTAAATGGAACGTCCCCTTTTTATGCACTTTTTGGATTCTACGGAAAATTTTAGTTGGAGTCGATATAAATCCAAAAAGTGCATAAAAAGGGAGCGTTCCATTTAATTTGTTGAGTTCTGGCAATATTTTGATTTCTCAGTTTAATGTCGCATCCTAATCACTGTTCGCAGTATTTTCAAACTTTGAGTACACTGAATTTTAATTTAGACCTTTGTCATTAATGCTACCGTCCGCAATAATTTTTTCCATTTCAATTTGTTTCTTTTGCCGCAGACGCCAAAGAGTACCCTGCAACTGTAAAAAAAATTGTTAAACTCGCGTATATCTTGGAAATTTTGACATTTAGAGGTTATTTATGGTACATAAAGTCCATCTAAAATTTTATAGAGAACCGGAAAGTGTAAAAAATAGGTATTAGTTCTATTTAAAATAAGGAAGTTAAGTGCCACTTCCGGTATAAGCGGAAGTTGGATTAAGTTGCCATTATTTTCATTAAATAGAGAATATTTGAAAACGTGATATTACAAATTTTCAGAATTCTGTGTGGTACTGGACCGTTCGAACAACTACTCCTCGGGCAAGTACTCCGCCAGGTTTTGAATTATAGAACTAAATCCAGATTTTGGGTACTACGAGATCTTATACGCGATGCTAACTCAAACATCGTCTGGCTTGGAACATCCTTAGATCTCTTCGTAGGTACTTTCCTGCTCTACCAGCAGTAGTCTTATGTATGTCAGACGTTTTTCAATATTGCATGTTTCGAATGTGCATGGAAAACCGTAGACCACTGGTTTCGTCATTTCGAGACTCATCAGTACGGTGCTTTGCCCTGCACACTCGAACCATGCAATACTGTTTGCTGTATACTTACACGCTTGGTGCAAGTATTAGCAAGAACTAATTATTAGCCGAATTATGCGCTTCTCCACAAACGTCTAATAGGAACTCGTAGTGACACACCCTGTATGTAGGTATAGTTATCTTCCAAAACAAATTGTCGACATGTTAAATAAAAAGATAAAGAAAAAATTAAATTTCTATAATGCCCTCAGTTCGTCCATCCATATCCAACAGGGTATAGGTACTGCAAATAAATTTTACTTTCAAAAATGGCAACCATTTTGAAATTTTTGGGGATACCAAAAATATCATTAAAACAGGTTAAGAGCCTGCAATTTAAATAAAAATGTTATATATTTTACAATTTTTTTAATATTAGCGAATTTAACAAAATTTTGAATTAAAATTGGAAATTTGGCCCCCATTTTGAAAATTTTATAGTTATAAATAAAATATGGTTTGAATTGACTTCAGCAATATCAAATCAATATAAAATGACATATTACTTGCCCACATTGGTTATTATTTAATTATTTTTGAAATTCAAGCCCCTTAGAATATGTTCCGCCCCTGAGCTGCTCCTACGGGGTATTTTTTTGGGTACTGCGGGCAAAATCTCTTAATTTGGCCTATTTAAGCTGCCGATCAAGTTTCATGCTTTTAACACAATTTGCAGGGTTTCGGCCAAAATTGTCGTTAACCGCTAGGACTATAATTGAATATTACAACAAACTGCGGGCATCAAAATAAATCAAACGTAAGTAATCAAACGTAAGGTGGAATTTGAAATGAGCACATGTGACTTCGCGCAGTAAATTGCAAATCTCAAATTAATGGTACGCCGAAATGGTTGCCAAGAATCAAAAATCAAAAATCAAAAATCGCAAAACCAAAACAGCTTAATCTTGGCCTCACGATGAATCCCTGATAATAAGGAAATGGCACTAAGCACTAAGAAAATTCGTGAGAACCACACACAATCTACCTTAACAAGAGCAAGAATGGCTACAGAAAATCAAGAAAGCCAAGAATTTTTCTTTCGAAAAAAAGATGCAGTACAATCAAAATTTAATCCCTGTGGGTAATGAGGCAGAATGCATAAACTTAAAAGTTCCTGAGAAGAAGTTATACGGGCTTCTACCCTACAACAGAAGATGGCACTGGAATTACTACCAACCAAAGAACATGTTACAGGCATGTTACATCTTCGGATGTTTTCGATCTGACTTGAGTGGTCCTGGTAGTGCCTAACCGCATAGAATCTGATTTGGTCTGCCGTCTGATTGTCCGTCTGCATACGCGGTGATTGGTGGACGATGTAATATTATGAAATGTGGTGCAATATCTTTACGTGCTCAGTATAATCATGTCACACATGTTCGGGGTTTCCCCATGAGTGACGTTTTAATAATAAATGCATAAATTATGTTCATTATTATTCATTGATTTTATCCACGAAATCGTATTTGAGAGATGATTCACTGTAATGTGCAGCGAGGTGTTGGAAGACAGCAGCGAAGTGTGCGAAGACATTAGCGAGGTATGCAAAGACAGCTACGATGTGTGCGAAGACAGTTACGATGCGTGTGAAGACAGCAGCGAGGTTTGCGAAGGTAGCAGCGAGGTGTACGAAGACAGCTACAATGTGTGCGAAGGCAGCAGTGAGGTGTGCGAAAACAACAACGAGGTGTGCGAAGACAGCAACGAGGTACGAAGGTAGCAACGACGTGTGCGAAGACCCCCAGTGACGTGTGCGACGACCTTCAACGAGGTGTGAAAAGACAGCAGTGAAGTGTGTAAAGACAACAACAAGTAAGTAAGGTGTCACGAGCCAAAAGCGAAAATCTGACAAAATACAAAAAAAAGTAATTGATTATATAGTTCCGCAATAAAACCGATCTTCTAAGCAAATCCTTAACCACGACCAGAGTTGAGAGCAGGGAGGGGTTCCCGATAATTGAAGATGTAGGGTGGCGCCACGTGATTTGAGCCACTAGGATCTACACATATATAGTTTAAATCACGAAAAAGATATATAGCTATCACGGCAACTAAAAAAAAAAAGGAGGATGATGATACCAAATTTTACAAAGCAATTCTGTAACAGCAAACGCTCGGCGATTTCTAATTATCTTTGATTTAATAACAAACAATAATTCAATGTTTATACAAAATACAAAATGCAAACAATATTAAATTGGGCATGTAAGCCTTACAAGAAAATACATACAAAATGTTAGATATGAACTGATCAAACTTACTAGACTGCTATCAAAGTTAAGAGGTTAGTAAACGTAAACTTATCTTGGATGCACGTGCCCTGACAAACAAAATTGACAAATCGCACAAAATAACCTACTTGATTCCAAAAGCAAGTGCATTCAAGGTAGATGAATTAATTAAATCCAAACAATGGTCAACTTACGAGTTACATGAAAAATATACAATTTTAGAAACGATTAATCGTCAGCTAATCGTGTTTTACAATGCGGGTGTCGAAATCAGTTTGTGCTATTGCGGTCCCTAGGTATGTAATATGTAAAATATGCTTAGGCAGGTCTTCAATATAATTGACTTATCAGAGACTGCGCTCTCCACGTGAATGCCCGAACCACAATAAACCTAATATATATAAAGCCAAGGGAGAGGCAAAATTAAAGGCCCTAAAAACAATGCAAAAAGAAATTAGTATAACGAGAAACGAGACAATGACTACTCACTATGATGTCGAGCGGCCTTTAAAGATTCTTATTGAAAAATACAATAAGTCGTTATGCTTCAAATCCAGCGTACTGTGACTGAGCTGAATCCGTAAATCCAATAACGTACAATAATTCAGCTCAATAATTAAGAAGCCACGAATTAATAGGAAACATCCCACAAATGCGGTTAAATAAAAGTTTTCCCAATAATTCAGAAAACGACCATTCCATTTTACTGTCGAATCGAAAAGTGTTTCTCTACCGTGCGAGAACAATAAAAGAAGAGGGCAAAAAAAAAAGCAAAAAGATAGTTCAACTTTCTATAAAATTTTAAGCTGCAAATCGAAAACAGAACCTGCATTTATTGACGGCCAAGGTTATTCAAACAGCTGATTCGATTTAAATATTTTACAAAATAACGTGACAACACCCCCCTTCCTTGGTATAAGTAAATTTCCCTTGAAATTTACTTGTAGAAATACTTCTGTTACCCACAAGTGTTGAACTGTTACTTAACTATAGTTTGATCAGATCCTACCAGGAAAATTATATAAAAAAAATAAACGATTGGAAATTCATATACACCATGATCAACCATGATCGTCTGCAACAAATGGTTTAAGATCCTGCACGTGCCATGTACCCAAATTCACTCCTTCATCATTTTCCAATTCATATGTCCATTGTCCAGTTCGTTTACGTACTTTGTAAGGACCTACGAACTTTGGGGCTAATTTAGCACTGAAGTAATCTACAGCACTCGACAAAACCTTATTTTTCTTCCAAACCAATTGTCCAGGAACATATTCTACCGCTCTACGGCGCGAATTATATGCTTTCGCATTTCGCAGACGAGCAGCTTGTAATCGCTCTGAAACATCTGAAAACAACTTTCGGAAACCAACAATTCTACGATTTATTTCTGTTTCTAAATCCGTTTCTTCGATTCGAATAGGATGCACATATTCCTCACCAGATAACTTGTGTTCTCTGCCAAAATTTATAAAGAAGGGCGTGAACCCAGTTGACTCATGACAGGAAGTACGTATCGCACAAGTGAGCGAAGCCAGATTTGCATCCCAGTGACGATGATTATCTTGAATATATGATGACATCATGGTTTTCACAATTCCATTTGTCCGTTCTGTGGGATCAGCACGGGGGTAGTATAATGCTGTAAAGAAAATACGCACCTTGTATTTAGCGCATAGATCTTGAAATTGTTTGCTTCTCATCTGTGTGCCATTATCGCAAATGAGGAACTGAGGAACTCCATACGTTAAGAATATTTGTTCTTCGACACATCTAACAAGCGACTTAGAATTTGCTGCACGCAACGGACACAATACCACATACTTACTATAATAGTCCGTAATCACCAAAAGATAGCAATAACCCTGCGTAGACCTTGGAAGAGGTCCAATAAAATCCAAACTGATCATTTGCCATGGGACTGAAACATGTGGACGATTTCCCATTAAACCTGCGGGTGATTTCAATTCTGGTTTTTGTTGGGCACAAACGGTACACTTATTTACCCATCTCCTAATGTCTTGTCTCATACCTGGCCAATAAAATCTATTTCGAACCTTCCAGAAAGTTTTGTACATACCCACATGACCTGCAGTTACGTCATCATGGCTACTACGCAGTATTTCTTTTCGATAGTCCTTTGGAACAACTATTTTCCAGTAATCCACTTCGGTAGATAAACCAGGATTTGTAGACTGTACGTATTTCAGAAGCATTCCATTCTCTGATCTCCATCTTGGATATTTCTGTGGATCGGAATCAATTTTCTTTAACATTTTCCTATACCAGGTGTCACCAGAACCGTTGAACAACTGAATATCAATGACATACACAGAAATGGGGACTGAACGCGACAGCATATCCGGTACTATGTTGTCTTTACCTTTTCTATGCTTTATCTCAAAATCATACGGCTGCAATCGCAAAGACCATCTTGCAAGTCGACCTTGAGGATCTTTCAACCGATTTAACCAAATTAAGCTATGATGATCCGTTATAACCGTAAAGTGTCTTCCCTCTAAATAATACCTTAATTTTTCCACTGCCCAGATCACAGCGAGGCATTCACGTTCAGTAGTGCTCAAATTTCTCTCTTGCTTGGTAAGTGAACGTGACAGGAAACAAACAACTCTCTCACCGTCGTCAAATTCTTGAGTGAGCACTGCACCCAAACCATATGATGAAGCATGAGTCTGTAAAACAAATTGTCTGTCAAAATCGGGACAACTCAATATGGGAGCCTGAACGAAACATTCCTTGAGGTGTCTGAAAGCAAGATCACACTCAGATGTCCAAGACCACTTAACTTTCTTCTTGGTAAGATGTGTTAAAGGGGCAACAATCGTAGAAAAATTCGACACAAATCGGCGATACCACGACGCAGTACCTAAGAATCTTCTTATTTCTAAAACATTCTTCGGAGTAGGAATATCTAGAATGGCTCTAATCTTCTCTGGATCCGGTCTCAATCCCAGACGATCCACTATGTAACCTAGATACTTCAATTCAGATCTACAGAATTTACATTTTTCCGGACTGATTGTGATTCCTGCTTCACACAGACGATCCAGAACTTTTTCCAAAATATTAAGGTGTTCTTCAAAATTTTTAGACCCAATGACAATGTCATCCAGATAGACCATTACAGATGGTTGTAAATCTGCACCTAAAACAGAGTCAATAATTCGCTGCCACGTAGCACTAGCATTTGCTAAACCAAAAGGCATCCGAGTAAACTGATAAAGACCCTTCCCAGGCACAGTGAAAGCCGTATACTCTTTAGATGATTCCTTTAATGGCACCTGCCAAAAGGCAGATTTAATGTCCAATGACGTCAGAAAGCGAGCATCACGTAAACTATCTAGAATCGCAGAAACGTATGGCAAAGGATAAGCATCTTTTTTGGTTACAGAATTTAATTGCCTGAAATCGATGCAAAAACGGTATGTACCGTCCTTTTTAGGCACCAGACAAACCGGTGAAGACCAAGGGCTCCTTGACTCTTCGATAATACCCAACGACAACATTTTCTCCAACTCTGCATCTAGAATTTTTTGTTTATTAGGGGAAACAGGATAGAAACGTTGCTTGATAGGACGAACTCCAGGTAAGATTTCAATTTCATGTTCGCCGGCATTAGTGCAACCAACAGCGCATTTGAAAAACTTCATTTTGCCCTCGACCAACATCTCAAGTTTTTGTTGTTGAAGTGTAGAAAGGAGTGTCACATCCTGAACGCCATCCACTCTGGTCGAAACTTCTTCGCTACAAAAATGCCAAACATCTTTATTTAAGTCCGGTATAATTCGTGAAGTACGCCAAAAATCAATTCCCAATATAAGTGTGTGAGTCAATTCCGGTACTACTAGAACGTCTATTATAAAAGTTTTATCAAGTAAACAGATCGGCACTTCTATGTATCCTATGCTATTACAGTTGTTACCATTAGCCACGGTACAAGTTGTCTTATCCGGCTTCAATGTCAACCCTAGCTTCATCAGAAGGTCGTATCCTGGTCCACCCACTAGCGTTCGTGAAGCACCAGAATCCAAAAGACCGAGAAGAGGCAATCCTAAAATTTCTATTCTCAAGTAAGGGCGCTGATCATTTTGTGCATGAGCTATTACATAATCTAAAATAATTTTATTACTCTCAAAATTGCAATTCATATTATTAACTTTAGCGGTCGCGACAGAAACATTGGAGGTACTTTTCCGACCAACTAAGTCCTCCGATTGGCGTTTCCCGAGCACTCAGGACATGTACGCGAAGTAAAATCAGGCTTACCACATCGATAACATAAAAGTTTTCTCGGTTCTGTACACTGACGGACAGTATGACCCAATCTCTGGCAATTCCAACAAGTAATCGTACGTGAGGGAGCAGCGTTAACTGGAAAAATTGATTCTCCTCGATGCGAAATAGTATTGGCCGCATCCGCATTCCCACAAGAAGACGTAGAAACAAATGCAAAGTCGGGTTCAATATAGCTCTGACGTTTTCTAGAAGGAGGTGCGTAACTTTCCACGCGGTATTTTCGAACTTCCAACTTCAAACATTCGTCCTCCAACTCAAGGAGTGAAGTGACTGCTGGTAATTGGGTTGTGTAAAACGGTGCTAGATTACGAATAACAATGTCCAGTTTAACATCTTCGGGCATAGTACCATAACGTCGAAACATTGCCTTCATACAGGCCAAATAATCAATTATACCCTCTGAAGCATCCTGAGTTCTAGCTAAAATATTAGAAAATAAACGGGGTCTATAATCTGGAGGTTCATAATGGCGATATAACAAATCAGATAACTCATTCCAATTAGACACTCGTTGTCGATTCGCTCTATACCATGAAAGCGCTTTACCTTCAAACAAGTCGATAGCAGAATCAAATAATTCTCCTCTAGATACATTTCGAGCAACACGCAACTCTTCAACCCTTTCCATGAAGTTATGTATAGTCAAACCTTTTCCTTCTCCGCTAAATTTCATGTTCCATTTAGCTACTGGCTGAGAAAGTCTCCTAGGTGTAGGGCGATTATCGAAATCAGAGTCATCTTCATCCTCAACGTCATTCTCATCATCTTCTGCAATAATATCAACTCTATTATTCCTATTATCTTCGTCGTTTGAAGTACCAGCTACATTTCCAACTTGAGCCATCAAACCAGACATGTTCAACGACTCACGGCGCTTATTCCTATGACCTATGGAATCCAGTATTCCTAAAATTTTTGTCATAAATATATTGCGTTTCTCAACATCCTCATCTAATAACTCTGATGCAGGTATACGTTCAGTACGCTTAAATAGATGCATAGCACGAGTCTGAACACGTTTAACATCTGTTTCTGATAATCCTTCTGTCAAACTAGCAATAAAGTTTTCTAACTCTGAAGTTTTATTCTTTACAATTTCTAATTCTTCAATTTCATCTAATTTATACTCAGGTTTAGATAGCGCACCAGCAGATTCAAGTTTCAACAGTGATCGCAAAGACGATCGCAATTCATGCACCGGCTGAGAAGTTATCTTTATATCACGAATACTCAATTCATATACCATTTCGTCCCGTTTCAAAAAATTTACGTTCATCTTTAAATTCGCCATGTTACAGAAGAAGAAATTGCTTTGCAACCAGCCTACAAAAATATAAGGGATTATTTCGGACCCCACGACTATGGGCGCCAAAATTTGTCACGAGCCAAAAGCGAAAATGTGACAAAATACAAAAAAAAGTAATTGATTATATAGTTCCGCAATAAAACCGATCTTCTAAGCAAATCCTTAACCACGGCCAGAGTTGAGAGCAGGGAGGGGTTCCCGATAATTGAAGATGTAGGGTGGCGTCACGTGATTTGAGCCACTAGGATCTACACATATATAGTTTAAATCACGAAAAAGATATATAGCTATCACGGCAACTAAAAAAAAAGGAGGATGATGATACCAAATTTTACAAAGCAATTCTGTAACAGCAAACGCTCGGCGATTTCTAATTATCTTTGATTTAATAACAAACAATAATTCAATGTTCATACAAAATACAAAATGCAAACAATATTAAATTGGGCATGTAAGCCTTACAAGAAAATACATACAAAATGTTAGATATGAACTGATCAAACTTACTAGACTGCTATCAAAGTTAAGAGGTTAGTAAACGTAAACTTATCTTGGATGCACGTGCCCTGACAAACAAAATTGACAAATCGCACAAAATAACCTACTTGATTCCAAAAGCAAGTGCATTCAAGGTAGATGAATTAATTAAATCCAAACAATGGTCAACTTACGAGTTACATGAAAAATATACAATTTTAGAAACGATTAATCGTCAGCTAATCGTGTTTTGCAATGCGGGTGTCGAAATCAGTTTGTGCTATTGCGGTCCCTAGGTATGTAATATGTAAAATATGCTTAGGCAGGTCTTCAATATAATTGACTTATCAGAGACTGCGCTCTCCACGTGAATGCCCGAACCACAATAAACCTAATATATATAAAGCCAAGGGAGAGGCAAAATTAAAGGCCCTAAAAACAATGCAAAAAGAAATTAGTATAACGAGAAACGAGACAATGACTACTCACTATGATGTCGAGCGGCCTTTAAAGATTCTTATTGAAAAATACAATAAGTCGTTATGCTTCAAATCCAGCGTACTGTGACTGAGCTGAATCCGTAAATCCAACAACGTACAATAATTCAGCTCAATAATTAAGAAGCCACGAATTAATAGGAAACATCCCACAAATGCGGTTAAATAAAAGTTTTCCCAATAATTCAGAAAACGACCATTCCATTTTACTGTCGAATCGAAAAGTGTTTCTCTACCGTGCGAGAACAATAAAAGAAGAGGGCAAAAAAAAAGCAAAAAGATAGTTCAACTTTCTATAAAATTTTAAGCTGCAAATCGAAAACAGAACCTGCATTTATTGACGGCCAAGGTTATTCAAACAGCTGATTCGATTTAAATATTTTACAAAATAACGTGACAAAGGTGCGCGAAGTAATTTAGCGAGGTGTGCGAAGACAGGTCCAAAACAAAGGTTGGGGTGCTTCTAGGCATCATCCGGAGTTCATTTCAAGTTCACCCGGAGCCATCCAGAGTTTATCTGGAGTTGCTCAGAGTTTGCCTGGAGTCATCCGGAGTTTGTCCGGAGTCACGATGAAGAGGTCAGTTGCAATAAATTGTGCTACCAAACAGGTATGCAAATTTAGAACATTGTAGGTATATCACACATGAGCCACCCTTTGTTTTAAAATATGCAAAATAAAATCACAGTTTACTGTATATCTATTTTGTGTTGTAACTATATGAAAATTAGCTGACACTGATTACGCCAGAATTTATTTATGTAATTTCGCTACCATATGCTCGGCAGTCGCTGTGCTCTATCTCTAGTCCATTGCACAGGGATAAAAGCAAACATATTTGGAAACAGCAAGGGGTTCAGCACCTTCTTGTTTACTAGTCTACCAATGGAAGTTAATTGCAACTTGTGACAACATGCAGAGTGCCTGTCTGATAAAACCGTGGTTTGTACGTGCAATCAAACAAACATTGTGTTCAGAAGGGTAAATCAAAAGACTAACCACCTTAAAACTCGGCTCTGTTTTATTCATTTGCCAGGGTCAGGCATCACTAATTGATCCTAACTATAGACGCCTGGCTGTGCATTCATTACGTATGTATGAGTGAATTTGAGGACGCGATAATTAAGCATGCCTTGAAATTATTAAAATTACCGCGTGCAGAAACAAATGAATATAAATGCGATGTTAACAATTTTCTGCTGCGTCATATTAAAATTATATTTTATATATTTATTGTTATATTTATTGTTTGTGCCAATTTTTTTTATTATGTCACATTTTTTATAACTTTTACTATTTTTAATAAAATCTTGACGAAGTCCCCGAACGTGGGCGAAACGTCGATAATTATACAAAAAACAGTTTACTTCATGCCAATAATTCATCAAATTTATAAATTTAGTATATCATAAAACAAATGACTAACAAGTCAATACATATTTCGTAAGTATAACAGTTTATTTACCCCGACGAAACGGTTCTCGCTCTCGATAATTTTGGTCAACGCTCATGAATACTTGAAGTCGAATTCTATCTAAATTCAAGTTTGATCGTGCCATTTGAGAAACGAACAAGCGGGGGGCAAATCTGAAAATAGCTTGGAGTGCTATTTGGCAGTTAATATTTTTAATTATGTTAGAGTGATCAAGAATTGTAGCACAGTGGAGAGAAATCAGTTCGGAAGTAGGACGAAGGAAGCAGACCATAATCGAACTAATCCTCTAGGATCATGATATGTTGCGGACGAGATCTTGAGAGACTTTCTACCAGAAGACACAGCCCTCTAAATAAATCCAGATATGAGTAGAGGAACAAAATGTCAAAGTGTCTGGAAGTCTTTAATTTAACAAGGTGGTGCAGACGTAGAAAGGAAGTAGGTAATTTTATTTTCTACGACTTAGTCTATTGAAAAGTTTCAACACGTTGCTTCCTTGGATCATGCATATTGGTATAGACGAATTGTTTATTGTTGCATTGGATACTCATGTGCACTGGGAGGCGCAGCGCGTATTCCTTCTATTGCCCCTCTATTACGCATATTAGAGAAAAATGTTACATACGAATTTTAGAGACGCAATCTTTCAGTTTTGATTTTTTATTTTATAAAACTATTTTCGCTTGCATAATGTCCAAACATTGTTTTTAAATGAAACATGTATTCGATTACATTTTTGAATTCCTCAACATTCTGTTTTGAAGATGTATAAGCTATTTTTCATTTGAACTGCATATTTTTGTTGAGTATATTTTGAAACTTTGAGCAGGCGAGGCATTTTTAAAATTACATACCGTGGTACTGAACTGCAGCATTGAAAAACGGAAAATATTATACAGGGTGTTAGCAGTTGCATGACAAAACTAGATAATATAAAACTGTCATAACGTTATTTTGTCAAACAATAATGTTTTAGTAACAGTTGTTTTTTCCGAAAGATTTTCTTTCGAATAATTACCAACTTGCCTTCTTGATAGTCAATGAGATAATTGTGTTCAAATTTCTAATTCACCTAATTCACATGTAAAAAAATCTGATATCTTCACATTGTAGAATTGTAGTTTCAAATACGAAAGAATATAGGAAAGTAATTTCAATTTCATAACAGAAAAGTGTTAGCCACAAATCTTTTCTTTATGCATCAGAATTGTTGAAAAAACAAAGTTATGCCGTTTTGTTATTTCCTAATCTTGCCAAACAATTTCCAGTTTTTCAGTGCTGCAACAGTTACTCCTTGATACTGTTTTCATGACAAACTAATATGACCGTCACAGATTTACTCAGTTCCAAAAAATTTAATCTCTGAATTTCTGATAATTTTTTTAACTACTTAATGACAATAAAATCGGTTGCGGAATCTAAAATGAACAAGATTCTGCATTACGTATAGTGCAGAAGTACCCGTACTTAAATACACGTTTGGGTCGAATGGTGTCATGTATGGTAAAACATTCGATATGGAAGTAGTGCAGTCTCACTTTAACAGTATTGACAATGAATAGGACAGTTAAAATTAGAAATTAAAAGCCCACTTACAGCTACACTAAACTACAAGAAAGTAGTGCTGCTCATCCGATCCGAATTGTTTTGAAATCAAGATTAGAACCAGATTTGATCCGGGTTTGTCAGAGAGCGGAATCCGAACCCGGATCGATCCGGGTTTAGGGAAATAATATCTGGATCTCGGATACGGAATAATTTCCGGCTTATCTGAGTTGCAGTGAATGACGCCGGCATTTGACGTTGCATCAAAGAACAAATGAAAGCCTCTTTTTCGGCTTTGTGTCGACTTTTTTACCATAACCCATAAATAATACAGTTGAAATTTTAAGTGCCTTAGTCCTTTTTGTTTCTTAACATTTTAATGCTAAGAGGTAATAGGAGTACCACCTACATTTAAGATTGAACTGCATGAGTAGGGTATCTGTTTTTCGGTTCAAAAATGAAATTACAGTTTTTATTGCAATCTTAATTTTTTATATTCATATACCTATTTCCAAATAAAGTTTACATTTTCTTCGTATTGTTTCAGCAATACTGTCTTCAGATATTCGAATCCATCAAAATCAGAATTACAGATCCGATATCCGGATTTGCGTTCGGATATTGCAATAAAATACGGAAACGGATATATCCGGATATATCCGGATATGTTTCTTTTTTAAACGAACCCGGACCCGTCAAAATTTCTGGATAAGTTCACCACTACAAGAAAGAGTTTAAACGTTTGAATTACCTGATCTGGTTTGGGAAGCTGGTGTATGATGATGACTTCTACCACTGCTAGTAGAACCAGGGCTGTCAGGCGAAGGGCGAGTTGGAGATTCGAGAAATGAACGTGAATAAGGCGCACCTAAACCCAGTAGACCTGGAGGAACCCACATTTCTTCCAAGGGAACTTTACCTCTTGATTCCACAAGACCCGGCGTCGACTGACTCCTCCCCATTGCAGCTGCACAGGTCACAATATTTTGTTAATAATTATTTGAAACGAAGATCGATTTTTAATGATGAATACTACAACACATGAAATGGAAAACTTTCGAGATCTTGGAAGGAAAAAACTGAGAAAAAGTGGGGTGGAGAAATAATAAGTAGTGGTGGGTGGGGGAATTAGGAGGCGTTCTTCACTGCTGATGTATATTGTTCATGCGATGCAGGTTATAGCGTACCTATTATATATGTATATACAGGGTATTATTGGACCTACAAAGTCAGTTAAAAGTGATCAAACAAATAAGACGGTGAAAACCAAAAAACAATTGAGCATCGCGTTTTCGAGATATTTACACAAACAATATTTTTAAATGGGAGAACCTGTATATTTTCGCATATTTGGACAGAATATAAAATTCTGTACATTTATTTCATCTATTTCAAAATTAAAAATAACATGACTTTTGAAGAACCAAAATTGCCCGAGTAGGTCAGTACATGAAACTAATTTTTCGTCATAATTATTGCCGGCGAGTGTTAATAGTGTGTTACTATTGTTTATATTGCTCCCTTGCGAATTTTAACTATAGGGTCAACCAAATTTGTTTTATGTTATTTTATTTTAATTAAGACTTATTCAGAATTTTATTCTCATCCAAAATTTGTAAAAATATGCAGGTGTTCCATTTAAAAATTATTGTTTGTTTGAATATTTCGATTATGCGATGTTCAATTGTTTTTCTGCTTTCAGCATATTACTTATTCGTCATTAAAAATACCAATTATTTGTCCATTTAAGAGACTTCGTAGATCCAAAAATAACGAAGTTACCAATGGTGCGCACTTTATTTTTGGACAGGTCTGGATAGGTTTGAAAAAGTAAAGAATAAAATGAAAATGAAAAGTCAAATTTTTTAAACAGTAGTCGCACACTTTTGGCAGAAATGGATTCAACTCATTCTTTTGAGGCAGACACTATCCCATTTGAAGTTTTTAACAATTGCCAAGATGCACCAAATTCAAAACGAGCAATGCAATGTTAATACCAAATTTGACAATAAAAATCAATAACAAATTTACAATAAATGGTCAAACGGCGCTCTAATTACAGACACACCCGATGCAATGTACAAATACAATGTGACTTCTTTGCCTCTTTAAATATCCCATTCGCCACTGTCGTTAAAATTTTGATGCGCTCTATCTCTACTAATTGTGTACGGCTTTTCAAAAATTATATGACAAACATTTAGCACATTAAGAGAATTATTAATAAATAAAATCATCATCATAAGGTTCTCAGTCCGAAGACTGGTTGGACGCGTACCTCCATTCTTTTCTATCCTGAGCTAACCTACGCATTTCCCTAAAAGTAGAACATCCTACATCCCTAACTATTTGAGAGCAGTAGTCTAATCTAGGCCTACCCCTACCTCTTTTTATTCCTATCTCTGACTCTAGTATGTCACGAACTATTCCTTCGTGTCTTAGAAGGTGTCCTACCATCCTATCTCTCCTACTCTTTATTGTTTTCCATACCTTTCGCTTTTCCCCAACTCTTTCTAATACTTCCCTATTGCTAACCTTATCTATCCACGGTATCTTCATCATGCGTCTGTAGCACCACATTTCAAACGCTTCTACTCTTTTTCTATCAGCTTCTCCTATTGTCCAAGTTTCGCACCCGTATAATGCCGTACTCCATACATACGACGTTAAGAGTCTCTTCCTAGTCTCTATATTAACCGTTCTCGAGCATAACAGTTGTTTCTTTTTGTTAAACGCAACTCGGCCCTGCGCCATTCTTTGTTTTATATCTTTAGTGCTCCTACCGTCTTGAGTTATTTTACTTCCTAAGTAGCAGAAATCCGCGACCTCCTCTATCTTCTCATTTCCAATTTGTATTTCCATTTTAGTTCTATTTTCACATCCCCTACATACCAAAATTTTAGTTTTCTTTTTATTGATTTTCATGCCGAAGCCCTGTGTCAAAACTGCTTCCATTTCATTCAGAGCCGCTCCTAATTCTTCTTTGCTAGATGCTAACACTGCTATATCATCCGCAAATCTGAGCATGTTAATAGTTTGGCCCTGTACATTGATCCCTGAGGCTGTTCTTTCCTTAACAATATTAATCGCATCTTCGATATATAAGTTGAAAACTAGAGGTGACAATGCACATCCCTGTCTCACTCCCTTCCGGATATCTACTTCCCTTTGTTCCTGCTCACATTCTATAACTGCCTTTTGCTCTTTGTAGAGATTATGTATTATTCTTCTGTCCCTGTATTTCATCCCTACCTTTCTCAGCACTTCGAACATCTTCCCCCATTTTACGTTGTCGAAGGCTTTTTCTAAATCTACAAATCCTATATAGACGCTCTTTCTCTTTTCTATCGTTTTTTCTATAATTACTCGTAAAGCTAGAATGGCCTCGCGCGTTCCTCTATTTCGTCTAAATCCGAACTGATCTTCTCCTAATATTTCTTCCGCCTTTTTCTCCATCCTTCTTTGCACAATTCTAGTTAAAATTTTTGACGCATGGGAAGTTAAACTGATAGTTCTAAAATTTTCGCATCTATCCGCGCCTTTTCTTTTTGGCAAAGCTACTATGATGTTCCGTTTGTAATCTTCTGGAATCTCGCCTGTCAGGTATATGCGACTAACTAGTTTAAATAAACGATATATTACCTCTTGACCTGCGCACTTTAAGATTTCTGCCTGCAAGCCATCTATACCTGGTGCTTTATTATTCCTTAAACTTTTTAGTGCTATCTCAAACTCTTCTCTCATTATAGGACTCCCTAGGTTATCCCCCTCTACACTGCTTTCGCTTTCTAATATATCTTGCACTTCCTGTCCCGCATATAAGTTTCCTAAATATTCTTTCCACCTATCTGCCTTCTCCCCACTTCCGATTAGGATATCTCCTGCCTCATTTCTAATGTTTTTGGTACTAGATCCAATTTCTCTAAAATTTCTCCTAATTATTTTATATGCTTCATCAGTCTTTCCTACTTCGAATTTATCTTCCACTTCTTTGCATTTATTATCGATCCATTGCTCTTTCGCTTTCCTACATTCCCGAATAATTTCCCACTTGATCGCCTTATATCTTTGTTTCCCTGTTTCATATAACCTATTTTTATATTTTCGCCTTTCCTCTATTAGACTCACAATATGTTTTGTTATCCAGGGTTTCCTACTTTCATTCTGTTAAATAAATAAAATAAAATAAATAAAATAAATAAAATGAAAAACAAGAATGGACGTGTTCATGCGTTTCGGTCAAAAACCTCTCGTTTCCATTTTATTCCTAATAGTCGGAGAGCAGGACGTTCGAAATATGCAAAATAAAAGTGGGGTATGCAACTCGCGAACATACAAAAACTGATGTCGAATTCTTATGTAAAATGACCTGCTGAATTCGATTCTGGAGGTCGCGAATCGATTCGGGATTGCGAAATTGAAAAAAATCGAACTTTATCATATTTTTACAAAATTTCTCGGAAATACATTATTTTATATTTCCCATTCTATATCTTTGTCTGTAACAATTGGATCGGTTTAAAACTTTGCATACATATAGTCTGAAATATGCCGAATCCGCTGCCATACATAAATGTGCACTAATGTGTAAAGATATGGTAGAAAAATAATATTTTCGTCGCAGGTCCCATGGATTTTTCAGTAACTGCATTGAGAAAGTTGGTACCCAGGTAACTTTTTTATTATTGGAGATAGAGTACTAATATAAGCGAGTCAAATATAGTTTAAGGTCTGAATTAATTTATAAAAAACAAAAAAATGTTGTTGGTAAAAGTTTGGTGGTCATAAAAGGTTAATAAAGTCGACCGTTGTACGCGCTACGTTGTCTCCTGGGTTGCACCGAAGCAGACCGCGTGGAGAACTTCAATGAGAACTGTTCTTATTTTTTTAAATTTGTACTTACAGAATAAATACATTTTTATTATTCGATATACGTACATTTTCCTTCACAAAAACAGCTTATGGAACACAGTACATTAGCTTTTAAACAAATTCAGGTTGTGCTACAATTTATTGAAATATTCACATTTGCAAAATGGTGTTATATTTACAAAATCTGGTTTCGCACTTATTGTGGTCATGATTGGCATTACGCTACCGTTTTCTTTCATGCACCACCCAAATTCCAAAAGATTTGGGCCCGGTTTTTCAAAGAATCCAACACCGAATTAAGTCCGACACCGGCTTCGTTGCTATGATTCAATCAATCAGAAAGCCGGTATCATAGCAACGAAGCCGGTGTCAGACTTAATCCGGTGTTGGATTTTTTGAAAAACCGGCCCTTGATAGTTTTGGTCGAACTAGGTATTCAGTTTTGTAAACGACAGACTGCAAGTACATACGTCCTGAGGACATGAAAACGAAACGTGTTTTCGGTGGGTGGTAAAGAAGCGAAATTTGTTTTGTAATAAATAGGTACCTTACTGATATTCATTTGCTTATTTACCTAATGTCTGTTTTGCATGTTGGAAACAAATGTGCTCTTAAATGGTCCATACTGCCGGTAAATTCTGGACGACCATAATATGTAATGAATTTCACTCTGTTCTCGCTTGACATTTGGTGGAACATACTGAATATTTCAATAAAACAAAATTTTTTAGTGTTTTCAACGGGTTTAATCGTTATCGACAATATTGTTTCGACTTACTAGGTCATCATCAAAGGTTCTTACAAAACAAATCTTAAAACTAAAACAGTGCCTTACATACAGTATTCTATTTTATTTTCGTGTGGTGGGGTAAGACTGCTTCTATGATTGGTGAATGGTTAAATTCCAACTGGTCATTTGTTATCTGTTGATCTAATTTCTAAGCAAACTTGATCAAAACCCGGTTTGCTTAAATAAAAGAAATTTAAGTTCATTATTGGTCAATAATAAAGAAAAAAGAAACACAGGAGATAAAAGTGGTGTTTCTCAGTTAAATTGGCATGATTGCAGCGCGATTTACATAGGTCAAACCGGGAGGGATTTCAATACCATACTGAAAGAACATAAAGTCTATTGCCAACAATTTAAACAGGCCGGGTTTTTGGGAACATTGTACATATTGTAAACAATCATAATTTTGTCGAAAGTGATTTTAAAATATTATATAAGGATCTAAAGGTAGAAAATTAAATTAAGTGGAAAGTTTTGAAATTTGCAAAGCCATTAAATTAGATCAACAGATAACAAATGACCAGTTGGAATTTAACTATTCATCAATCATAGAAGCAATCTTACCCCACCACACGAAAATAAAATGGAATACTGTATATAAGGCACTGCTTTAGTTTTAAGATTTGTTTTGTAAGAACCTTTGAAGTCGAAACAATATTGTAGGTAACGATTAAACCTGTGAAAAACACTAAAAAGTTTTGTTTTATTGAAATGACCATATAATGATTTAAGAAAAATACCCTACACACATTTAATAAATGAAAACTCTAAACTCCGACGGCGTTGGCACGGCAGTCAGCTTTTGTCCGCGACAACGCGCGCAGGGCGCGACATATGACTCACGTTTAACACACTTTTTCTGACTTACTATGCATTTTATGAAAAAATACTTAAAATAAAAAAACATCCTCATTTTATGCGCTACAATTTACTCGTTTATAGTATAAGTATATCTTCAAAAATAAAAAAGTTACCCCGATACACACTTTTTCGCTGTAAATGACACAAAAGTGGCAACTCTTCCTCGAATATTTATTAATTTTTCAGTCAAATCACAACAATTACTATTTTCTCGTACAGCGTTAGAAAGGGGATAGTTTCATTATCCTAATGCTAAAATTTCAAATTTGTACGACAATGGGTGACAGATATACAGAAGGAGAAACAATAAAAGTGCGAAAATAGCATATTTGAGAAGAAAAATGAAAAAATACAATTTTCTTCAATTTGGCAATTCCAACTGGAATCGCGACCTCAAAAATTTGTTCTGTCAGGTGTTTTTACGTAAGAACTCATCGTCTGTTTTTGTATGTTCGAAAGTTGCATACCATGTGTCGAATTCAGAGCTCTTGCTCTCCGACTATAATATTCCTCACTTTTCCACCCTGCTTGTAGCTAGTACATATGAAATTAATTGGAATAGTGTTGTAAAAATCCTACTCAATAGAAAAGTAAATCTTATAGGTATTTTCTGGAATTCCTTTGCATATTATAGTTATTAGGTATATAATATAATACTTCATATTTTTCAATAGATAAGTACAAAACAAAGAATGCGGTATAATAAATTTATTACATTATTTTACCGAGACGCAGAAATTAAAAAAAACGTGTTTCCCATATTAATTTAGCATGATTCACTTCAAATGAGATGGCCGACTATAATTATCAGTTAATTTTCACGGTGTGTACTCCAGGATGTCTAGCTACAACACATAATTTCTGTTAATGATTTATATTAATGCAACGATCGTTCAAACAGGAGGGAAGCAAAAGGTAGTTAATTATAAATTCCAGTGGTCGAAAACATCAGTAATTTAATTGCAAGACATCTAGTTTTAACAAAATTAGATAGTTTGATTATCTGGAAAACCAGAAAAAGTTTACTTGTTTGCTTTGACCGCAGCTGTGTAGGTAATACAAATAAAGTTTAATGTCGTGTCTAGAATAACAAATTCGCTTACCTTTTTCCAACGGTGCCCGTTTGTATTTTTCCAATCTCTTGACAGCAATTGCTTCCAAACGAACCCTAGCGGCTGGATACTCTTTCAAAACGTCCCACATGTCCTTTTTACTTAATACAAATAAATCACTGTATCCTACGGACCTCACGCTAGCTGTTCGCCGGTTCCCTGCAAATTATGCAAACTTTACGGCTTTATATAAGTATGGTTTCATTTTTACACATAGGATCAGTCCAGATTCATGCTGAAGAATCAATTAAAATATTCATAGAAAGAATGGTGAATGTGAAAAATAGACTACATTACATTAAATTACGTATAATAATAAATTAAGATGCATATTTCATTCCCGAACAGAATTATTGATAATATTAAAATTCTCAATATTGTTAACTTTAAAATAATTTTTAATGTTTCAATCTATTGAATGAAATGGTGTGGCAAAAGTTTGAAAGAGCCTCTAACAAAATTATTTCTTCACGTGTTATTTCCGATTTAGTATCCTATGGAACAAAATTTTAATTTTTTACTATTGCCAGAAATTATAGTTTGGTAGCCCTTATCCACGTACAATATCTTAGTAAAATCGAGTTAGTATTCATATTTTGGAGTAAATAACTTTAACGTAACACATGGGTGTTTATTTTGTTACTATTTTAGAACCATTTCATATAGAAAGGCCACAGCAAAATAAAACTGTCATTTCTATTTGAGTATTAAGAACATGCATAATAATATTATAATACTTATTATTATTATTGTATTATTTAGCATAGCCTGCTTGGGAAAATTATGAAATATCAACGCAATAAATGAAATAAAACAATGGTTCTCGGCCAGAACGACCCTTTATCTATTGGCAGATGGATTAGATGCAACCTAACAATTTAACTCAGTTAACGAAAAATATAAGATTCGAAAACTAGTTTTAATAAGCTAGTTTTTAAGAGGGAAATCATAACATGACATGTACGAAATCATCGGCCATATTTCATTCTGATTAAAATGTGGATTACCAGTGGTCTAAATTAGAAACTTGGGCGGTTCAAATATTATTGTACCTCTGGCATAGAAGCAAACAACTTGGAAGTCCCCTACACAATAAATTGGTCTAATGATGGTCAAGAGCTTCAACACCAGCAGAAAAAATGTTTTGTCTTGGGCTGCAAATCATTCGTCTCAGCGTCCAGAAAGTGAGTACCACGAAAGTGCTCTTTGAGTTTAAGGAACAAAATTTGTTTAATGGTAGTCACTAGGGGCTAAATCTGGAGAATAGGGCTGTTGTTCGAGAATTTCTAAGCCTGCATCATGAATTGCGGCCACCAACACAGCTCTTGTGGCTAGCGGCGTTGTCTAGCAGACATATTTGATAACCGCTAGGCTCTCAAATTTGTCCATTTCGTAAAAATGTGCAATTAACACCTTGTAACTTAATAATGCAATAACATAAACCAACGAAAGTTTATGTGACATCACAAATAATTGACAGTTAAGTAACATTAGTGACAAATATTTAAATTAGAGACAATAATATTTGAATTGTCCACGTGTTTGCAAATGGGAGGAAGCTCGTTTCAGAGTATCGCCTGTGGACTTTGAACTCACATGCTAATAAAGGCTTTAAGACAACAATTAGCATAAAGAATGTAAATCGATCTGCCTACTTGGTTGTTGCATATTAAGCCTGTGTACAACCGAAGCCAAACGATAAATCAAGCCGGAACGTAGCGGTGGTGACGTATTAATCGCGGCCAACTCGGTACGGACGGTCGGTGTTCGTGGCGTGGAAATAATGCTAGTTTACCAAAATATTCAATAACAACAACTGGACTTTTGAATTTTTTTAAAGAGAATATCTAATTAAATATACCCGAACGGTATAATACCATATTTTCCTATTTTGAACAAACGTTTAATATTAAAAACCTACAGAACTTAAACTCAATATGTATTTCATAATATTAAATGAGCCGCATTCCGCATGAAGAACAAAACTAAAAAACATAGTAGAAAATGTAGTTAATATTTTCACTTTTCACTATTTGGTAGAAATCCATGATTAAATAAAAAATTACTTCGCGTACTACCAATAAGTATAACAAAATTATTTTATTTAACCGGTTTCAAGATCTACAAACGATCCCATCATCAGAAATGTTTAAGAAAAATTGTAAACAAATTATTATGACAGTTGACAAGGAAACTAAAATTGACAAATTATAATGATATCCATGAAATAAGATAACTAGATAACTGAATTTCAGTATTTACCTACGGGGTATAAGAAAAACACAAAGGAAAATCGAATACCTCGTAGCTTGAAGGGAAAAAACAATGAATTTAAAGAAAACCATATAGGAAGAAAACAATAAATTCAATTGAAAAAACCTTCAAGTGAAATATCAGAACAGAAAAAACTAAATAAATAAAATATCCATGGAATCTTGACAACTGCCAACTGCTAATCTTGTAATAAATTGTGGTCAAGTCTATGTGTTCTGTCTTGACAACTGCCAACTGCTAGTAAATATTGTAATAAACTAAAAAAGAGAGATATAAGTCAATAATAGCAAGAAAAAAAAAAAAAAGACTCAAGGATTAAGATGTAGAGACTGTGGTTAAATAATTAATTCAAGAATCAATCATAATAACAATATGGGATTTTTTCTTTTTGTTTTGTTATTGATATTATCATCATCAATATTATTGTTATTATGATTGATTCTTGAATTAATTATTTAACCACAGTCTCTACATCTTAATCCTTGTCTTTTTTTTTTTTTTTTTTCTTGCTATTATTGACTTATTTCTCTCTTTTTTAGTTTATTACAATATGTACTAGCAGTTGGCAGTTGTCAAGACAGAACACATAGACTTGACCACAATTTATTACAAGATTAGCAGTTGGCAGTTGTCAAGATTCCATGGATATTTTATTTATTTAGTTTTTTCTGTTCTGATATTTCACTTGAAGGTTTTTTCAATTGAATTTATTGTTTTCTTCCTATATGGTTTTCTTTAAATTCATTGTTTTTTCCCTTCAAGCTACGAGGTATTCGATTTTCCTTTGTGTTTTTCTTATACCCCGTAGGTAAATACTGAAATTCAGTTATCTAGTTATCTTATTTCATGGATACCATTATAATTTGTCAATTTTAGTTTCCTTGTCAACTGTCATAATAATTTGTTTACAATTTTTCTTAAACATTTCTGATGATGGGATCGTTTGTAGATCTTGAAACCGGTTAAATAAAATAATTTTGTTATACTTATTGGTAGTACGCGAAGTAATTTTTTATTTAATCATAGTAGAAAACATTGTCGGAAACAAGTCTTAACAAAATAAAATACACCCGCTAACAAAATGTTTACTGATGGAAGAAGATAAATGGGAGAACTACTTACTAAGTAATTTTTTAATTTTCTTTTCTTTTGCTTCATTAACTAACATTTCATTGGAGGTAGGTAACATATGAATAATTATTTAATAAAATATTGCATGAAATCTAAGTGCAATGTATAATGGTATGTGAGGGGAAATGCAATTTGTTTGTACGCCTACACGGTTCAGTGCGGCTAGTGCGCACAATTTATATGTGTTTATTAACCCGCTGTAACTTTTTTTAGTAACAACATTAATGTTTGGTTTTTTCACCAAAAATAATTTCAAGCCCTTGTTCGTATTTGGTCTCGCATAAGCATATGCTAATTCCGAAAAATAAGATTACTTATCCAGTACGTGAAAAATACATTACACAAATTTGTGGTCTAGCAAGAAAACTTTTTTTTTCATAACATTGGAAAGTTTTAGAGGCAACGTGAGTACACTGTGATGATCAGCACACTTCAATGTATATTCCACGAAAAAACAGATCTCTTACTCTTTTCGTTGCTGAAATACAACAAGAAAAGTATTAAAAATAGTCGAAAATTGATTTAGGAAAGTTTAGGAAAATTCGATTTCTCGGCATTTTCGCAATAGGCAGGTTCGGTAATTTTCAAATTTCATTAAAATTGATAGAGTTTATTGTACTGAAGGCAGTTATGTTGTTAATTTCTGTTAAAAAAATTCCTTCGCCTGTGAAGCCGTTGCAAAGTTTTCCGTCGGTGCGAGGCTAGAAATCGTACCTTGCAGCGAGAGTAGGCCGCGTGACGTCAGAACTTAGTATAACGTACAAGTCCCAGCTTCAGCGCGCAGCAGACCCTTAAGTATTATGCATATGCATGTGTAGTTAAATTGTTAAATATTATTAACTGGTTCTAACTGGTGTTTTCTGTTTTGTACCCAGACTAATACATCGTACAGCACACCAATAAAACGGAAAAAGTCAGCCACTCTAAATAAAATCGAACATAATGTAATTTATCGACAGTTTTCTTGGACCCCTTGGTACTTGGTAACGTGTTACGGTTAGCATAATTTGAAACAGGATGCTAGGAGCATGACGGAGCCAAATACTGAATCGCCGTAGCGTTCCTTCCCTGAACTAAAAAAGGAAATTTTATTAACTATTTTACAATAATAATTAAATAGTACGTCATCATAAAGTTCTCTTTTGAAGACTGGTTGGACGCGTACCTCCATCCTTTCCCTGAGCTAGCCTACGCATTTCCGTAAAAGTAGAACATTCTACATCCCCAACTATTTGAGAGCAGTAGTCTAATCTGCTACAACCTCTAAATCTTTATTCCTATCTCTGACTCTAGTATGTCGCGAACTATTCCTTTGTGTCTCAGAAGGTGTCCTACCATCTTACGATCCTATCCCCTATTCTTTATTGTCTTCCATACTTTTCTCTCTTCCCCAACTCTTTCTAATTCCTCCTTATTGCTAACTTGTCTATCCAGGGTATCTTCAACACCCGTCTGTAGCATCACATTTCAAACGCTTCTACTCTTTTTCAATCCGCTTCTCCCATTGTCCAAGTTTCGCACCCATAGGTATAATTTCGTACTCCATACATGCGTCTTTAAGAGTCTCTTCCGAGAAGTAAGCAGGTATCTACAATCTACATACCTACTTATACTGAATTATAAAAGGCATGTACAGTTAATAAATTGTTGACTTTGTTTTACTTATACCGGTCTGCCTTTACACTACTGTTTTGAAGTTGAATGAAATTAGGGTTAGATGCAAGAATCACACACCATTTCCACATTTACCGGGACATTTACCTACCTACTACATAAATATGGCAAATTATGTGAATCGGACTTTTGATACCCTCGTTGCATCATTATATCGATTATGTTGTCTTTGTTTTATGTTTCCTTGACACCTTACTTTAAAAATTCACGCTCGAAATAGTCCCAATAAGTATGTTATGAGATAGGTACCGCTTCACGGGCACTTCAAGAGAAGTGGGAGGAGCGCCTTACGAATCTCTGACGTCAAACCAATAACAAAGCGAACTAGCATGTGGGCGTGATAAGCTAATTTCTTTCGCTTATTATGCCGCAAAAAATTTTTTAGAAAAAAAATTTCGCCGTAAATCAATTACAATAACAATTTTCTGTCATTTTCATGCCAAAAATAGATATCTTATTTTTCTCCGAACCTCCCTATTCCCGATATTTCCGCGACCTCAAAATTCGAATCCGGCAGGTCATTTTACATAGGTAAGAATCAGCTTAATCTTTTTGTGCGTGTTCGAGTTGTAAGAGGTTGTCGAATTAGAGCACCTTGCTTCCCGACTAAGCGATCCGTCCACGGCTGTGACGTCACAGCGGTGCTCCACGCGCTACATTCTGGCTTGTACTATCGTTCGACTTCGGTACAACCCACACAAGTGTTAAAGTAAAAAGAACCTGACGTTATTTCATCGGACTAGAACGCACTGGACAAGAATGACGGAATACAAATTGAATGAACACTGGCAGTTCCTGCGTTTCCACACGGTCCACTCTGCAGCAATTAGATTAAAAATAAAAGAAAATCGACATCAAGTTTTTCATCATTAAGTTACTCACCATCTTGCAATTAGCTATTTAATGTGAAGTATTTGTCTCGCGTCTTCAATTTCTTTTCTAAATTTTGTTAATCAGGTAATATGTTTAATAATATAAGTGCAACATTCGGAAACTTTTTCAAACATTTCGCACTGCGGCAATAATAATAATAAAAATAATAACAATAATAACAACAAAAATAAACCATATAAAACAGCATTTTACTGGAAATTTTAGTTTATATAATGGCGTAAAAAGAGTAATTATTTTGCAAAACTCACGTTTTCATAAATCACGATACTGTGACTACATGCAGTATGAATTCTTTAAAAGTTTACCCCATATGCCAAAACAGTGGCAAGGTAATAAATTATTAAACTAGAGGAGTGTTTCGATGGCAACATTAGCATCTTGAGAATAATTCAATGTATTGGTGTGTGGGGTAAGTTTATAAAGACTTCATGGTGAATTTTCCCCAAAGCTATCAATCGAACCACTGTGTGTATAAATACGGTAGTTTCAGTTAGCAGACGCCATGAGTGTGACGTCATTGATTAGTTGGTGAGCCGTAGATTGCGTGCAGAGTAAATGAAATTAATGCAATTTCGATTTAATAACTTTGTTTTCTTCTAATCATCTAATTTAATCTAATCAACGAAAATTATAGAAACTAGTAGGCCACGACTATGCAAACAGTGAAGTACTCAAAACATTTTTGCACTACCAGAATTTGCAGTTTAAATTTTGAGCCCCACACTCCGCACTAACGCGCGTAAATCAAAAAGCCAGTGACGCCACGGCGACGTTTTCCTTGTCTCCACATCATGTCGCTGAGATGTCAAAGTATAGTGAACATAAAATCACAAAAATGCTATACTAAACTGCGTTTTTAGTAAAACCATTGCCATAATACTGTGCAACAAATATACTGAGTGCCCGAAATCGTTGAACATCCGTCAATCTTTTGCCAATTAAAATATAAATTTGAGTTTTGGGCTGGTTAGTTGGGTTCGCAAATATGTAACTTTTGGCATAGAAAGAATTTGGACAGTACTTTTGGTTTATCTGTGCAGGTCACATTAACTTTCCCACTTTAAATACCATCCTGTATACCTTAGTGCAATATTCGATTCTGCTGACAATTTTTTTCCTGTTTTTATTGTTACAAATTGAAAATTTAAAGAAATTTGAAGAAAACACTTTGGGGTAAACATGTATCGAAAAATATGTCGTAAGGGAGTGCCCCCAAATATTTCAGAAATCGTTGAAGATAAAATTAATAAATTTCGTAACGTTTATAATCTTTGTGCACCTAGACGAATTGTGTTATCAAAATTATAGATTTCTAATCACTGCCGTCTTAAAATTTAAAGTTACAGACCATAAATAAGATTAAAATCAATTTTAGAAAGAAAGTACAGAATAATAAATATAAACACAGAGTAGTTGGATCAAGAACTTTGACCTTTGACGTAAATTCACAATGAATTCTTAATAAGTTAACCCCACACGCCAAAAGACAGTGACACAGTAATTAAACTCGACACGTGTTTCGCTGACAACGTCATCTACTGACTTTTGCAATATGTTACATGTTTCTAAATGTTAATGAATATCTGAGGGCGCTGGGGTGGTTGGATGTGGGTAAGCGTAGAATTTTGCATTATTCCAATTTGTGTCAAAAGATAATAAAATGTGGAACATCTGCGTATCTGTATAACCGGTAGCGAGAAAGGACTACTAGTTACCCTTGTCATTTGGCACCTCTGTACAAAGGGCAATAAATTGCTTCACATACTTGATTTATTTTGGTTCCGAAACCCGAGAAAATGTATGAACGTAATGTGAGGAAGATACTGTTTTAATGCCATAAAGAAAACGGCGTTCTTATGTAATGTTGCAGGCAGAATTTTAGTTTTTGAATTTTTTCATAGACCGGCTTGATTTATTATAAGAAAATGTGTAATCTCGATGACATATTTAATCGGAACACTCACGTATTGCTAATAGAATCGAATAGCGCTAAATTATAATGTACAGGTATTTGAAATAAGATAATGGATGTTACTTCCGGGTTGTATAAAGTGAGTTTGGACTATTTTTCAGTCCCAATAAGTGTATCTACCAACCACGTACCTGGTCCAAATTTTAAATTTATGCGGTTAATAATAAGGAATTGGCGGACTGCAAAACTCGTATTTCATTAGCAACATCTGTTCCGGCATTTATTATTTTAACCGCATGTATTTATGGCAAGGTTTTTCTACCGACAACTTTACGACAGACACAATTTTCATTTTGACACAACACTCAACATATCAGTATAAAACTGTGAAAAGGAGCGGGAAGACAAAACAAGCAAAGATAATTGAATAGTTTTTAAACACACCTACCGATTATTCCAACTGTCCTTTCATTTTTTAAAATTGAGTTTTACTGGATATTTAGGCAACTATTTTGTTTCCATTGTGTTCCTAGATATGTGGATCATAGTAACATATTTTTCAGTTTCATATTCAGTAAATACGCATTTAAGAAAAATTGGTTATGTTATATTTTTTGTTTATTCCCTTTCCCGTATGACCCGGAAAGAAAGTTTTACTTTTACTTCCATTTTTAGGGAAATCTAAAAGTATCTCAGTATTCCTTTTGCTTATAAATAATTACTTTTAAGAACCACTTCGTATTTTAACCCCGTATTTGTGTAAAGAACAACAAGCAATATTCAAAGTTTCAGTTAAACTCCTGGATCTTAGCTTGTATTCATGTATTCGAACAAATTACCTAAAGTCCAAAGTAAGTGCCCAAATGTTAACGATAACAAGATCTTAGCTGGCGCGTTTATTTAAAGCTGGTGACCATTTTAGAGATCGCCTGAATGCATTTGGCTTACTGCCAACATCCTTACTGTATTTTACTTTGAAATTCTCGCTCGGTATTACTCGGAAGTCTTCATTTCATTTCGTCTATTTTCTCAAGATGATTTATTTTTTGGTAAGTACCTTACAATTTAAAATCGAATGCATTGCTGCTTATTCGAGCATAAAACTGCCTAAATAAAGAAGAACTAAATAAGAAAGAACTAGAATGTTCAGCTATCAAAGGATAGATTTCCAAGTCTTTATTACTTCGGAGTGCAGCGAATCCGTGCTTCGCATACCAAGTTAGTGTTTAATGTTTTTAATTAAATTCCAGTGGCAAAAAGCTTGCCAAGAATGAAATGCATTAAAATTTGCAGCTTAAAGTCTGAAGAAAGCTGAACGGAGTGAGCGATGGAATGGTAAACATCTAGCACGCCGCTAAAGCGACTCTTGAATTCGTTCTGCAAATTGAACGTGCAGAGTAATAATAGTAAATGTATTTACTCGAGCAAATGCATTCAGCTGACGCTTCGCTGATGATGAAAGTTAATTTATTAATATTGCTGTCATAGCGGAGCTCAGGAAACATTGTAAAGTTACATTTTCTGTCTGATTGAAATAAACGATCAACAAGAAAAAATTAATGAATCGATTATTTGATTAATAAATTAATTTGACTTTTAAATCTTTAAGGAGACATAATATTCTTTCACAGATTCTTGTGTTTTTAAAATCAAGCAGTTTGTTAGTTCCTGATTATTAAAAATGTTCTAATGGAAGAATTATTGCGCCGCATTTTATTCGAACATTAACTTATCATAATATATCTCTACGCAGGAATTCCCAGTATAGATTCCAGTGGCAAAAGTATAATACAGTGTGCTATTTAAAATAAAAAATGTCAAGAGAATCGCGAGCTGTTCAAAACGATTTAGTGGACACCTGTTTTGCTCAAAAGATTTCCTTTCAAACTAAACTTCAAAATTTGCTCGAACGTAAATGGCCTAATTGCTTCTTAATTACTACGCAATGTTAGAAACTGCTATGTACATAAATAGAAGTCCCAGATGTAGTTTGAACTTTCACATTACCCTGCATCTAACTTTGTAAATCCGTCTGTTGGCGACAGTCAAATTTCCTCCAAACTGCTACTTTTGCGTCACACCGGAGTATTCAGCAAGATTTCATTATACATCAAAAACAGAAACACTTGCTGTATACTTCCTCCTCAATTTAGGGCGTTAGCCATAAATAATTTAAACTGACGTTATCTATCAACAACGTTACGCTTAATCTTCCCCCTCACGAAGCTGATATTAATCGCCAATTAAAAAAATGACGGTACTCAATTTCGTGTTATTCGCTACCGTTACATGGGCATTGGCCTACATCAAGTTTAATTGATCAGAAATTGGATGATTAATATTGCTTATGGAATATACGCGATGAAAATGGAGATTAAATACTTTAATAGGTAATATCCTTCTTTAACACACACAGCAGTGAACGTTTGTAAAACGGTTTTGTTAGATATTGCTGAATTTTAGTTAATAATGGCGGTGAACAAATAGCAATTAATAACAACTTGTCATAAAACTAACTCGGTACTTAATGAAATTAAACTTTCGTACATCTGTAAATCATTCGCGTGAGAAAGTTTTGACAGTGTTTAACTGGGAATTGCAGTTGTTATTTTTATATCATTGCTAGAAATGTTTTAAACTACCTTAACAATTTTTTGTCTCAGAAATAGCTCTCATAAAATGAAAGCTCTGATTTATTGTTGGTAATATGGCATGCTTGAGGAAATGGTTATACAGATTGTTCAACTTAAGACGGATTTTATTGCAATTCTCTTATTATTCATTTAAAAAAAATTTATAGGAGAGAACCCGCTTATTTTTCATTTTCCATTTCATAAAACTATTATAACTTACACTGTAGTTCCATTTCTTCTGCATTATCCAACATTGGTTTTTTAATGGAACTCTTTATATACGAGTACATTTTTGGTTTCTTTAAACGATTTTACTATGAGATTCCATAAGACGTTTTTTGTTTAAACGACCCGCGTTGTTTTATGAGTATGAACAGCCGAAATACATTTTAACATTTCTTAAGATTGATTGTTATGAACGCATGGCGTATCGTTTCTTTTATGTAGACGTTATCTTATGTAACTATGTATAGTAAACAATAATTTTAAGAAATAGACTCCGTTCAGTACAACTTTTAAATAGTAGTTTTTCATCTGATTTTGAAAATGAAGGTACCATTTGACTTTTACAGAACATTACACCTCCCAGTGATGTCAATATATTTACAGTTATTCATACTTATACGTATTTAGCCCAGCAAGTTACGATCCGCGCGCACCAATACATACATGTTCAAACAAATGGTGTTGTAAATAAACTATTTCTTAGGAAATAGCGAATTAGCGAACTTAGGTTCGCTAATTTGTTGGTTAAAATTATTTCAAACGCCAATTTACTGGAATATTGTTATAATTTTGTTATTTCCTTGATAACTGCCAAAAGTGAAGTTTTCTATCAAAGTAGAATGCGCGCAAATTGTTAAATTGTATTCCCAAAACTTTTCTTCGATAATTTCAACTCAACGCGCTTTTAGAAAAGCGTACCGCGATCGAAGAGCTCCCACACGTACAAACAATTCGGCGTTTAGCAAACGCGTTTTTACGAATGGCATAGTAAGTGATGTAAAGCATACTAGAAGACCTCGTTGAAACGAAAATATTGAGCTTGTTCGGGCTGATGTTCAGGCAGAACCAAAAACTTCCACAAGAAGACGTGCGGCGCAATTATAGGGTTGTCTGAGAGGACTTTAAGAAGGATTTTGCACATAGACTTGCATATATGTATCCACACAAAATTCAAACTGAGTTCAAACTACGCCCATTTAATATTCAAAGACGTTTGCAATACGCACAAATCGTTACCAACTTAGTGGAAGCAGAACCCAATTTTTGGAAACATTTGTTATGAAGCATTTTTCGCCCCAAGAACGCGCGCAAATTGTTAAATTGTATTTCCAAAACTTTTCTTCGATAATTTCAACTCAACGCGCTTTTAGAAGAGCGTATCGCGATCGAAGAGCTCCACACGGACAAACAATTTGGCGTTTAGCAAACGCGTTTTTACGAATGGCACAGTAAGTGATGTAAAGCATACTAGAAGACCTCGTTCAAACGAAAATATTGAGCTTGTTCGGGCTGATGTTCAGGCAGAACCAAAAACTTCCACAAGAAGACGTGCGGCGCAATTATAGGGTTGTCTGAGCGGACTTTAACCCTTTCGCTACGGAAGCCGCACGTGTACGGTTAAAATTTTTTGTTTCATGTTTACGAAAACCGGGGGGATAACAACTTTTGAATTGTTATGCAGTGGTGGACTGGGCCGGCGGGACATCGGGAAATTTCCCGGTGGGCCGGTCGCATCTGGGCCGGCTGGCCATGTTCTACCGGTACTCACTCATTATCATTTTTTATTCATTCCAACCAAAAGAATGGTTATGCTGTCGACAATGTTTTCATATTTGCTGCATACTGCATATTAGTAGCCCCCTACGCCCCCCACCCCAGTACGAACCGCCACGATCAAACTCCAAAGCAGTGCGGCCAGATTGGGGGCCTTTTATAAAGCACTTGCAACTAATATTTGCAGAAAATCGCAAGTCGCCATTTGGACGATTTTTTGGATCGAGGTTGCTCTGCAATTTTAATGCGTCCTCAAGAAAAATGAAACAAAACGCTTACGTTATTTAGGTGCACTGCACCTGAGCGCCAGCGCCATCTCGTTTACTAAACATACATATATGTTGCATCTGCCATTTTATTAGTTTTGCAGAAATTGAATTTTTCTGTATTGGTGTTTGCCATCTCCATCCTATTTTACATTGGTAAGCCGTAAGCACCGTTCAATACAAAAAACCCAATTTTGGAAGAACAAATAAAATTGCAGATACGATCTTTGTGCTAAGGAGGGCAGTAAATACTAAATTATAACTAAAGTCGTGAATAGAGTCCTCATTATTTATGCATATTAATTTAGGGGGTTTTAGCGTGAATTCCTGCATATATGATACGATTAGTGCATACGATTCACGGTTCTAATTTATTATATAATATTACCTCTGTTGTTTGTGATAAAATTAAATAAACGTTACTTACTGGAAATGTTAAAAAAACAAAAAGGGAGTGACTACTGAACAGTCCGACCGCATGCGCATTACAGAATGTAACCTATAATTGCTATTTTGGAAGTGTAAAAAAAACTAAAGCTGAGAGAACGCTTTTTTAAAATAGACCCTTACTTGCCCTTTCGCACCAGATACACGCATTTTTTGGCAAAAATATGATGTGGAAACAATAAAAAAATGCGAACCCGCGCGGGCGCAGAACTCGTGTAGCTGCAGGAGAACAAAATGGCAGCTCTATACTATAACCGAACACCCATCAAGATTGTTGGCGATGTCTTTCAATAACCAAGTTCTTAAACGTCATTTTACTGATATTGTGTCGACTGTCCTGGAACAAAATTTAAAAGTAACCGGCGGACTGTTCAGTAGTCACTCCCAAACAAAAATTATAATTAAAATTTTTCATTTGATAAACCCTTTATGAATCCTAACCTTACAAAGTACTACTAATTCAATTAAAATTTTTGTATAAAATACAATCTGGTATTTGGTTTTGGTCTATTTTCACTTCATTTTGGCCACATCTAGCGGCCAAACTGGCGACATGCGAAAATAAAATCTGGCCACACTGCTCCAATGTCTGAGTCTGAGACTAGCATCTACAGATAGGTGTGCAATTGTGATTCCCAATCCCGCGTCGACGAGTTATGAGTTATGAGTTATGTCTCTGTCTGAGTTGATGTATGCTTTGCAAGCTGTTGTGTGAAAACATTGACATGTCCCTTATATTACTCTTATTTAATTATACATATTATTAATATTATTATTGTTATTTTGGGGCCGGTCCACTAGGACTTTCCCGGGCTGGCTAAATTTGCCAGTCCGCCACTGTTGTTATGTACACTCTCTCTGAATTGGAATTGAATTGACTGAATTGAAATGAATTGAATTGAACTGACTGAATTGAACTTAATTTTTTGAATTGTCCAAATTGAATTGAATTACTTGAATTGGATCAAATCATTTGAATTATATTGAATTATTTTTGAATTGAGTTGAATTGGCTGAATTGAATTGAATTATATGAATTGAATTGAATTAACCTGAATTGAATTGAATTGGTTGAATTGAATTGAATTATTTGAATTAAATTGGCCGTGGCTGTGGGATCTTGCTGGCATGCTCGAGTGAGTAGTCGTTAATGCTCAGCAACAGTGCCCGCGGTTTGGCTATGGATGGGTGACTCATTTCTGCGCTGTGGCTGGGGCGCGCCTTGGATCGCCTATCCAGCTCTACCTAATGAGGTTTTCCAGGTTTTCCTCATTCTCGCACTAAATGGTGGGTAGAGTACTAACAACTGTAGGTCGTTCCTGTGACGCACCTGCGGCTAATAGTAATATGCCGCCTCCTCCGTCCCGTACAAGCTATGCTTCTGGGGCTAACCTTAGGGTTAGTTTGGAGTGAGTAGAGATATTATAATTGTATTGAATTATTTTTGAATTAAATTGAATTGGCTGAATTGAATTGAATTATACAAACTGAATTGAATTATTTGAATTGGGTTGAATTGTTTGAATTGAACTGAATTTGAACTGAATTGTACGTACTTTTTGAAGTTGTTAAGCCTCCACGAAAACCGTGTATTTTCGAGTCGACGTTATCCGGAGATCGCGAGCCGTCATCGAACGTTTATTGCCACTAACGCTCTCACAGCGAAATAAGGATGCGGGCGGTCCATAAGAATATGCTTCCAACGTTCAGTTTTTGAAAAATTGGGACCATACTACTAAATACGTATCTAGACGGTCTATAAGCAGAGCTGAATTTTATTTTCTATTCGAATATAAGTTCCATTTATATTGAATAAAGCCAATTTTCAAATGCTGTTTTCATAGTTTTTATCTCTTCTGTTTATTACTGAAAACGATTTCGCACGGTTTCTTTATACTACGTTTCCTTACGACAAGCTCGCTTAAACGCAACTTCGTTGAGGTTCACTGATACGAAAACCGTATGGACACCTAAGCGTTGTGGTTTTACTACGAAGGACATACGAACACGGCAACCGTAAAATTACGCCGTATAGAGGGAACGCTTATGAAAAAACAACGTCCGTAGCGAAAGGGTTAAGAAGAATTTTGCACATAGACTTGCATATGTATCCATACAAAATTTAAACTGTGTTCAAACTACGCCCATTTAATATTCAAAGACGTTTGCAATACGCACAAATCGTTACCAATTTAGTGGAAGCAGAACCCAATTTTTGGCAAAATTTGATAATGAGCGACGAAGCAATTTTTTTACCTTTCTGGTCGTGTTAACAAGTAAAATAGTCGTTTTTGGGGAACAGAAAATCCTCGTTTTTTCAAGAGAACGTGCTGTTTGATCAAAAAGTCGTTGTTTGGTGTGCAATATGCTCAGAACGAATTATTGGACCCTTCTTTTTCGAAGATGCCAGGGGCAATGCAGTTACTGTTAATGGAGAACGGTATCGAACAACGATACGTGAATTTCTGCAACCTCAGTTGGAAGAACTTGGCATAGAAAACTTCTAGTTCCAACAGGATGGCGCTACATGCCACACAGCGCCTGAAACGGTCGCTCTTCTTAGAGACATTTTCTCTGCCAGGCCGCTCTAAAAAAATGGAGATATTGAGTGGCCGCCTCATTCCCCTGATTTAACGGCACCAGATATTTTCTTGTGGGGATACTTGAAAAATAAAGTATATATTAATCGCCCACAAACTTAGAAGACTTATATTCGTGAAGAAATTGCGCAAATTCCAGCTGAAATATTACGCAAAGTTATGCTACAAGCTCAAAGTAGAGTTGGTATCCGGCTTATCGTGGCGGTCATTTACTCGATGTTGTTTCTCATAAATAATTTTACATAATTTAATAAATAGTTTTCATAATTTTTTTGCGCTGATTTTTTTTAAACTTGGCTGGGTATATTTTGCCGCGCCCTTTAAAAATGGGACAGTAATGAAAAATATTGTTTTCGTCAGACGACAATTAGCAAGACAATCTACTAACATGCAAAAAAGTACATCAATATTTCTTACCTAGGCACTGCAGGATTATATAAAACGTTATGCAATTGTTACAAAATTTGTATACTTACAATATTTCTTTGTCCTATAATATGAGTTGTAAGAACGTCTATACAACAGCATTATAGAAATCCCTCTATTTTATGACAAAATTGTCGTATTAAGACGTTTTGAAAAATAAAGTTGTTCTTCAAGCGGCGCTATAGGATAGTTATGAAATAATTTCGTTCTTTTAGTGGTCTATTTTGCTAGTTGGGTGACTTGTCAATATCAATTTAACTTTTTCAAACACGGACCTGGAATATCTTTTGAGGGTTCTGGAAGCTCTTCTATTCTGAATTCCCCTATGTATTACGCATAGTGGTTAAATTAAGTTTTAAGCTAGTTTTAGTCATCATAAGGATTTTTTTTAAATGCGGCCATTGTTGTAGAGGACATTAAAACATTAAAACTTATTACAAATTGCAATGAAGAAGTATTTTCAGTGTTTCACTATTTCTGATAATAACGTGAAAAAATAATACAAAAACGAAAAATATTTTTTGAGATTTTTTAAGACCGTTTTAATAGTCCTCCCTAACTATGCAAACAACCTTTTCACAATTTAGCAGAATCCATTATATTATATTTTGTCATTTACAATATGTCCATGCTGTGCATTATTATCTTGGGCAGGCTGTATTATTAATTGTGTCTGGAGTTCAGACTGGACCACTGGACCACTTAACCCCAAAAATTTTTTAACAGGTGACCCGACGACTAAAACTTCGCTCTGTTTTCGGTCCGTGCGTAAGAATTCTGAAGTGGAAATTGTCGGGATTTGCTTAGCGGACTGTATGGGTTTCTTGAAGGTAGCTGACATTGAATAACCAACTCCAAATTTAACATTGAAAAGTTTGCTCTTCAAAAGATTCCATGAAGATGTTACATATCATAGGGGACAAGGGAGAAACCATGGCGGTACCAAAGAATTGTTCATGAATCAGGGAATATGTAGAAGTTGGGTGTAATTACGGATGAAAGAGTTTGTCTTCCCCATAAAAAAATTTAATACGGAAGTTTGCAAGTGAGGAATTAATCACATTTCCAATAGGATGAAGATTATTGGGTTTATGAATCTTGCGAAAAGTATGAAGCCTGAGAAAAACGGCTGATTGAGGAATGTCAGAAGACTTGATGATTTTATACAAGAAATGACAGGATGCGATTCCCTTCCGTTTTGGGAATGGAATTACGTGAAAGCCACTAGCGAAAATAGATTCCCGAGTCTCTTTTATGCAATTATGGTTAAATAGTAGTGGTAAACTGCCTGTGTACACTCTTCTCGTTGCCGTGAAGAATAGTGAAAATATTACCCAAACGGAACAAATAAACTTACTAATTTCGACATCTCAAACAAACATTGGTCGTATTCCATTTCTTTTTTGCTTAACATTTTCTCAAATACCAGCTACGACGTTCTTACAAATAGACAGTATATGAGAAAAAGATATCGACTTTATATCAATTCATGGTGATTAACTATAACCATGTCAATCAGTTCTATAACTATTTACAAAAAGAAAAGTTAGTAGCCCCTATTCGTGGTGCTATGTTTATGCGTTTCTTGTATGGTTGAAATTTGAAATGTTCCTTTATGAAATTGACTAAGCGCTCTTTTTCAACTTCACCAACTTGTTATTCATTAATTGCCGAGACATCCTAGGTTTAACCCAATAGCTGTAAACCTGATATTTTAGTGAAACTGAGACATGATAGCACCCACAATTATTTCTTACATTTGCCCGTTAATGGCAAGCAATTACACCGCGAATTTTGGAAGATGATCATCATCATAAGGTTCTCAGTCCGAAGACTGGTTGGACGCGTACCTCCATTCTTTTCTATCCTGAGCTAACCTACGCATTTCCCTAAAAGTAGAACATCCTACATCCCTAACTATTTGAGAGCAGTAGTCTAATCTAGGCCTACCCCTACCTCTTTTTATTCCTATCTCTGACTCTAGTATGTCGCGAACTATTCCTTCGTGTCTTAGAAGGTGTCCTAGCATCCTATCTCTCCTACTCTTTATTGTTTTCCATACCTTTCGCCTTTCCCCAACTCTTTCTAATACTTCCCTATTGCTAACCTTATCTATCCACGGTATCTTCATCATGCGTCTGTAACACCACAGTTCAAACGCTTCTACTCTTTTTCTATCCGCTTCTCCTATTGTCCAAGTTTCGCACCCGTATAATGCCGTACTCCATACATACGACTTTAAGAGTCTCTTCCTAGTCTCTATATTAACCGTTCTCGAACATAACAGTTGTTTCTTTTTGTTAAACGCAACTCGTCCCTGCGCCATTCTTTGTTTTATATCTTTAGTGCTCCTACCGTCTTGGGTTATTTTACTTCCTAAGTAGCAGAAATCCGCGACCTCCTCTATCTTCTCATTTCCTATTTGTATTTCAATTTTAGTTCTATTTTCACTCCATCTACATACCAAAATTTTAGTTTTCTTTTTATTGATTTTCATGCCGTAGCCCTGTGTCAAAACTGCTTCCATTTCATTCAAAGCCGCTCCTAATTCTTCTTTGCTAGATGCTAACACTGCTATATCATCCGCAAATCTGAGCATGTTAATAGTTTGGCCCTGTACATTGATCCCTGAGGCTGTTCTTTCCTTAACAATATTAATCGCATCTTCGATATATAAGTTGAAAACTAGAGGTGACAATGCACATCCCTGTCTCACTCCCTTCCGGATATCTACTTCCCTTCGTTCCTGCTCACATTCTATAACTGCCTTTTGCTCTTTGTAGAGATTATGTATTATTCTTCTGTCCCTGTATTTCATCCCTACCTTTCTCAGCACTTCGAACATCTTCCCCCATTTTACGTTGTCGAAGGCCTTTTCTAAATCTACAAATCCTATATAGACGTTCTTTCTCTTTTCTATCGTTTTTTCTATAATTACTCGTAACGCTAGAATGGCCTCGCGCGTTCCTCTATTTCGTCTAAATCCGAACTGATCTTCTCCTAATATTTCTTCCGCCTTTTTCTCCATCCTTCTTTGCACAATTCTAGTTAAAATTTTTGACGCATGGGAAGTTAAACTGATAGTTCTAAAATTTTCGCATCTATCCGCGCCTTTCCTTTTTGGCAAAGCTACCATGATGTTCAGTTTGTAATCCTCTAGAATCTCGCCTGTCAGGTATATGCGACTAACTAATTTAAATAAACGATCTATTACCTCTTGACCTGCGCACTTTAAGATTTCTGCCTGCAAGCCATCTATACCTGGTGCTTTATTATTCCTTAAACTTTTTAGTGCTAGCTCAAACTCTTCTCTCATTATAGGACTCCCTAGGTTATCCCCTTCTACACTGCTTTCACTTTCTAATATATCTTGCACTTCCTGTCCCGCATATAAGTTTCCTAAATATTCTTTCCACCTATCTGCCTTCTCCCCGCTTTCGATTAGGATATCTCCTGCCTCATTCCTAATGCTTTTGGTACTAGATCCAATTTCTCTAAAATTTCTCCTAATTATTTTATATGCTTCATCAGTCTTTCCTATTTCGAACTTATTTTCCACTTCTTTGCACTTATCATCGATCCATTGCTCTTTCGCTTTCCTACATTTCCGAATAATTTCCCACTTGATCGCCTTATATCTTTGTTTCCCTATTTCATCTAACCTATTTTTATATTTGCGCCTTTCCTCTATTAGACTCACAATATGTTTTGTTATGTTTTGTTATCCAGGGTTTCCTACTTTCATTCTGTTTATGACCCAAAATATCCCTAGCTGAGGAAACTAAACTATTTTTAATGCAATTCCATTCTTCCTCTATGTCCCTAACAATATTTTCGCCCGCGCCCTTTAGTACTTCGTTTGTCTTTTTCTCGAACTTATCGCGCGTATCATCATCTTTTAGTTTCTCTGGGTCTAGATACCTTCTTCCGCTTCGTTTTTTCAAAATCTTAAATTTAAGATTGGCCTTCATAACGACTATATTGTGATCACTATCTATATCTGCTCCTGGATAACTTCTACAATCCCTAACTTGATTTCTAAATCTTTGCCTAACAAGAATGTAATCTATTTGATATCTCCCTAGGTCTCCTGGCATCTTCCACGTGTAGCGTCTCCTAACATGATGGTGAAATAGAGTGTTCGCGACCGTTAAGTTATGTTTATCGCAGAACTCTATCAGTCTCACTCCCCTATCGTTCCTATTGCCTAATCCAAAGGGACCAACTATTCCGCCCTCTCGCCCTGTGCCTACGACTGCATTGAAATCTCCTATAATTATTAAATTTTCGTGTCCTCTCACAAAATCTAGCACATGTTCAATATCACTATAAACTGCCTCTACGACCTCATCACTGTAGTTAGAAGTGGGCATATATACCTGTATTATTACTGTTTTTACAGGTTTCGAATCTAACCTAACCATAACTACCCTGTCACTTTGCTGTAAGAAATTTTCTACACTCTGCCCTACTTTTTTCCGCATAACAATTCCTACTCCCGATGAGCTAAACAGAATATTCCCTACGTTCCCTTAAATTCCTATATTAGTTCATATTTCGCTTCGAGCACTAGGCTGTACCTTTCTCAGTTAATTTTGCTGCAGCTGCCTTTGTTGTTTACACGCTGTTTTATTCTAATAATTTATGAGGGGTAAATTTATATAAATAAAGAGTTTCTAAATTTTATGGAGACTATTGTATATGTGGTCAAAGTAGCACATTTTTTCAACAGACAGAGACAGGCAGATATTCAAAAGAACACATTTTTACTATGTATAGTTTATATTATCTTCTGTTACTATTTGGTAGTAATGCATGTTGAATTAATAAAATACTTTGCGTACTATCTATGGAAAAGTTTTATTATAACATTGACCGGTTTCAAGATTTAAAAACCTCATCATCAGAATGTGTTCACATAAACATGTAAAATTGTAAATAAATAATTAATGTGACCCTTAGGTTCGGTTTTTCAAAGAAACCAACACCGGATTAAGTCTGACACTGGCTTCGTTGCTATGATACCGACTTTCTGATTGGTTGTATCATAGCAATGAAGCCGGCGTCAGACTTAATCCGGAGTTGGTTTCTTTGAAAAACCGGGCCTATTGTTTTGGCAATTTTAGTTTCCTTGTCAACTGTTTCCTTAGTGTCATATTAATTTATTTATCTACGCTTGTCACATAAGAACTTCTTATCCCACTCATTTTGGGTGAGTTAAGAAGTTTATTACCGTACTCGTTTTTCTTATCGCACTACTTTTCAATCAATCAAATTAAGTTAATGACAGTAGCATTAAATATAACAATGTGTCAATTTTTACAACCGCCATCTCGATGTGTCGCCATGTAGTTTCAATGTTCTGGTTTTCTGAATGACAAATTTTAAATTATACCTAATTACCGTTTATTTTCACTTTTTAGGGGCGTAGATAAAAATTTCTACGATATAGGTGTGTTAACGCGTACGTTAATAAAGTTCATATCCCACTTATATCGTAATACTTATTTACGAAACGAGTGCGAGAAGACATTTTTCGCGCATGAGGGGCGAGTGCTTTATTTGCCCGAATGCGCCGAAGACGTCTTCGCGCATCGAGGTTCGTACAATATTTTTTGAATCGAACATTATAATTTTTTAATTATTATCTAATACGTTTCCAATTTAAAATTTCAAAAAATCAAGTTGTTACATTGACAAATTTCCATTTGACAATTGTAGAAAATTAAATTTGGTTTAATTTATTGAATTGAGTTGTCAAAGTGTCAATCGAATTAATAGCGATTTATCTTTATTCTTTCACTATTTTCAACATCCAAATTGGAGAAATGGCGTTTTGTTTGACAATTGTAGAAAATGACATTTGGTTTAATTTATTGAATTGAGTTGTCAAAAGTGTCAATCAATTAATAGCGATTTATCTTTATTCTTTCACTATTTTCAATATCCAAATTGGAGAAATGGCGTTTTGTTAACCAAACTTTATTACTATCAAGTCAAATTATTTCTAGACAGCCAGCTTTTTGCTAGATTTCGCGCACTAGTGCGCGAACACTATGTTTGAGTTTGTCTGTGGGGTTCGCGAAATGTCATTTTGAGAGCGGTGAGTTCAAAAATAACTATTACAATTTTACTTTATGTAAACACATTCTGATGAGATTTTTTAAATCTTGAAACCAGTCAATATTATAATAAACCTTTTCCATTGGTAGTAAGGAAAGTATTTTATTAATTCAACATTTTTACTAGTTTGCCAAGTTTGTTCAGAGCACTCGTAAAACTATTACAAATCAAATTATTTTTGAGTTATGTAGAGATACCTACGTATTTACTGGCAGAAACTGAACTCAGTTTATGTACTTTATGTCTTCTGGTTGCAAGTAAAGTTCCAGCTTTTAGGAGCAGAACAAAGAAAAATTAATTGTAGCAAACAGCTCAGTTGAAGCAATAAAACTTTATCATCTTTTGTAGAGAAATACAATACCATAAAGATATGAAATACGCTGTACTGTTTAAAGCTTTTCTAGTTGCTTTATACATAGGAATAACACAACGGATACAAACTAGCTGCAGTGAAACAGGTGTTTTATTTATTTACGGCATTTGAGTTTATACTTCGTTTGCTTAAGTAAACATCAAGCAAATTCATGCAAAGGTTGGTCAAATTACAACCGCATTTGGGTCTGCCTGTTTGATATTTACCAAGGTGTTTACCTGCCGTGCCCATATTCAGGATGGAAATTTCGCCAAAATAACTTCCAGCCTTTAGAGTAGCTAGCACCGTTCTGCCGTTGTCTGCCACCACTTGCAGCCTCCCTCTATTTACTATGTACATTTCCTTTCCCACTTCGCCTGAAACAAGAAACAATAGGTAATATGTATTAGGTAAATGCTTTTTGGTTTGCCAACGCATTATCTTTGTTATAACAGCAATTATACAATCATAAGCTTTCCAATTAATGGAGGAACTTGTTCATTAATTAAATATTGTGATGATAATTAATACAATGTTTAAAGTTTTCTAATGAGTAGTTAATTGACAAATTTTCAGGAACAGAACTAATTTCAACACGAATTTGTTTCTTTGACACTTTTATATTTTCAGGCCTATTGAGATAAATACGATTCTTTAAAAAATTAAAAAAGGCGACAATGTCAAAAAGTTTTGGTCATCGAAAAGAGAAAAACATAAGCTAATGGTGTATCGGGCGTTGCTATTTAAAAAATCAAACTAAATCCTGAAAAACCTTTGCTTATAATAAAACGTTGAGTGGGGTACGTGTACTTAAACTATCCGGTATAATTTTTTCGAATTGTTTATTATTGAATAACAAGTTAGTTAATACTCCCTAGTTCCTCGCTTTATTTACGCCTTGTTTAATTATACGACTGTTCAATTTGAGCAACCGAAGAGAATATGGAGCAGTTTATATCGCCTGTAATTATGGTATGGATCATTTAACTTCATGGAAAATAAATGGAATACGTAATAGACTCTGGCATGTTAATGCAGTAAGGATGCAGGGCCCATTAAACATTTAGTAGAATATTACACAAATACAAAATGTAAATGATGTTTCTTCGCGACACTTTTTACTGGTTACTTCCCTGTTTCTGTTTATCAGTAGGTAATTTGCTGATACACAGCACACAGGTTGATCCACGGAAGAGTATGTCTTAGATTATGTATATAAGAGAAAGAAATTGTAAAAGACTTCTGTTTGTCATACCCACAAAGTTATTTTCAATGCCCAATTTCTTTAGAATTATCGTGTGTGAATCCCATACTATATAGGTGTCTCTAAAATAAGTGCACATGACTTAACCACAGATTCTTAGGGCAAGAATAAGGCGATTTAACTAAACTTACCTATATCCAAACGCAATTCGTTCAAATTACGCTTCAAATTTCTTATTAAAAATATGTAACCTAGGAGTCTTAATCAACTAATACGCCTATTTGCCAACTAAATCAGACTGCTAGATTACGTTTTCGATAAGAAATGCATGGTGCAATTACGCAAATTGTATTTTTTGTGTCTAATCCGTAAAAAATGTCAGAGATTACAAAGATACGAGAAAGTTCGCAATTGAATCCCTCTTTCCGATGTCTTTTTTTAAAAAGTTATCAGTCTTGCCATTAAAGAGATGATCTCCGATCTGTGTAGTGACTTCCAAGCTTCCTATACTAATGATCAACTGATAATAACCAATCTTATCTCAAAAAATGTTTTAAACACGTATGGAGTGCCATGCCAAATATCGGCCATATTGATTCAAGCATTTTTTTATAAGCAAAATTATTGTTTTCTAGCACAACTTTGAAGCAAAATACTGACTTAACGATATAGGTAACTTTGGTTAAATCGCCTATTTTGGGCCTAGGAAACTGTACCTATATTAATATTAACTGGTACATAATGTTTTTGTTTAATCTGGGTGTTATTTTAATTACTTCCAATCATCATCATAAAGTTCTCAGTCCGAAGACTGGTTAAACGCGCACCTCCATCCTTTCCTATCCTGAGCTAGCCTACGCATTTCCCTGAAATAATTAGAACATTCTACTACCCTAACTATCTTAGAGCGGTAGTCTAATCTCTGACTCTAGTATACCCAAAGACTTCTAGAATGAACCTGGCCTGGCGTCCTTATGCTACAGCTGATTTTGTTGTGAAGCCTACACGGTCGTAGGTCAGCGGGTCGCGGGGGGCGTTGTTTGTTATTATATTCAAGCAACGGACCATGCGAATGTTCCGCGATATTCTGTTTCCGCAGCGGCATCTGTTTACTACACAACTGGTCGGCCGCTTTGTTTTGCCTTTTCCACATACAAACATTTAGACTGTGAGTATTCCTCCCGCTTTAGTCGTAAATGTAAATAGCTAAGTCCACTCTACAAGTCTTTGAGTATGTCGCTAACTATTCCTTCGTGTCTCAGAAGATGAGATCCTACCATCTTATCTCTCCTATCCTTTATTGTCTTCCATACGTTTCTCTTTTTCCTAACGCTTGCTTATACCTCTCTATTTCTAATAGACTTATCTATCCACGGTACCATGCATTTGTAGCACCACATTTCAAACGCTTCCACTCTTTTTCGATCAGCTTCTCCTATTGTCCAAGTTTCGCACCCGTATAATGCCGTACTCCATACATATGTCTCTAAGAGTCTCTTTCGAGTTTCTACATTAACCGTTCTCGAGCATAACAGTTGTTTTTTTATGTTAAACGGAATTCTACGCTGCGCTACCATCTCGAGTTATTTTACTTCCCAAATAGTAGAAATAGGCGACTTCCTCTATCTTCTCATTTCCTATTTGTATTTTAGTTTTAGTTCTATTTTCACGTCATCTACATACCAACATTTTGGTTTTCTTTTTATTGATTTTAATGCCCTAGCCCTCTGTCAAAACTACTTCCATTTCATTCAAAGCCATTCTTAATTCTTCTTTGCACATCCCTGTCTCACTCCCTTCCGGATATCTACTTCTCTTCGTTCCTGCTCAAATTCTATAACTGCCGTTTGCTCTTAGTAGAGATTATGTATTATTCTTCTGTCCCTAAATTTCATCCCTATCTTTCTGAGCACTTCGAACATCTTCCCCCATTTTAGGCTCGTTCAAAATCCACAAATCCTATATAGACGCTCATTCCCTTTTCTATTGTTTTTTTCTATAATCTATATCTATAAAACACAAAAAATGTTTCTACCTATGTCCGTTATAGACTCCGAAACGGCTGGACCGATGTTGATGAAATTTTCAGGAAATCTTCCGATTAGCCAAGCGGGTGATCCTGTGAAGTTTGGTAGCGATCGGATCAACAGAATTTTTTTATACGTTTATGTGAAGCCGGGGCGGGTCGCTATAATTTATAGTGACAATTGACAGCAAACGTCAAACGGCATATGTCATTCGCAGTTTATCAAGTTTCAAACGATTTTACCACAATTATTTCTTCTGAGGCAGCAACGCGCCGGGTACCAGCTAGTTACTTATAAAGCTAGAATAGCCTCGCGCGTTAATCTACATGTTTCGTCTAAATCCGAACTGATCTTCTCCTAATATTTCTTCCACCCTTTTCTCCATCCTTCTTTGCACAATTCTAGTTAAAATAATTGACGCGTGGGGAGTTAAACTGATAGTTTTAAAATTTTCGCCCTTATCCGCGGTTTTCCTTTTTGGCAAAGCGACCATGGTGTTCCTTTTGTAATCTTCTAGAATCTCACCTGTCTAGTATACAGTGAGTCCAAAAAGGTTGGAATAAATTCAATATTTTTTAATGTGCTCATTGTTGAGCAATATCCTCGAACACGTCAACTTTTTTCTTACGCACATTTTGATGTATAAATTATGTAGATGGCGCTATCCAAATTCCGGCCATGACATCATGATTTTTTCAAATAGCAGCAGTATAGTTTTTCTGTCGAATCTTGTAAACCAGCTCTTCCTGATTGCAGAAATTTAACATATTTTACATTATTTTTGCAAATAAAAGTTTAAAAAAATAATTAATTTAATGATGAAGATTCTGTGTGTAGGTACTCGGAAAATGCTGCTACCTTAAAAATAACAATTTTAGTTAGGTTCTTCATTTTTTACTTCATTTTTGTTAATTTATCACACATTTTCTATTTTAAATTGTTATTTTCAATTGTAGCAACATTTTTCGTATAACCATAGAATTTTCATCATTATCGAAGTATTTATTAGATACTTTTTTAAACTTTTTTTGCAAAATAAATATAAAGTATCCTATATTTCCAGAATCAGAAAAAGCTCATGTACAAGATTCTACCGGCAAAATATATTGTTGCTATTTGAAAAAATCGTCGATGACGTCATATCCGATAGTTGAATACCGCCATCTACTAATTTATACATCAAAATGCGCGCAAGAAAAGAATAAGATCGACGTGTTTGAAGATATTGCTCAACACTACACTTAAAATTCTTGAATTTATTCCAACCTTTTTTGAGCACACTGTATAAGGCTAACTAGTTTAAATACATACTCTCTTACCTCTTGACTTGCACACTTTAAAATCTCTGCCTGCAATCCGTCTACACCTAGTGCTTTATTGTTTTTTAAAGCTTCTAATGCCAGCTCAAACTCTTCCCTTATTATGGGAAAACCAAGATTATCCCCCTCTACACTGGTTTCCTTTTCTAATATATCTCCTAGTTCTTGTCCTGCATATAAGTAAAATTCCCAAATATTCCATCCACCTATCTGCCTTTTCCTCTCATCCGATTAGAATGTGACCTGCCTCGTTTCTAATGGTCTTGCTGCTAGATCAAATTTCTCTGAAATTTCTCCTAATTATTTTATACGCTTTGTCAGTTTTTTCTACTTCGAACTTATCTTCCACTTCTTTGCATTTATTATCAATCCACTGTTCTTTAGCTTTAATTACATTTACGAATAATTTCCCACCTTACCGCCTTATACGTTTTACCTTTCTTACCCTCCTTTATCAAGCCTATTTTTATATTTTCGCCTCTCGTCTATTAGAGTCACAATATCCTTTGTCCTCCAGGGTTTTCTACTTTCATTCTGTTTGTGACCCAAAAGATCTCTAGCTGCAGAATCTAAGCTATTTTTAATGCAATTCCATTCTACCTCAACGTCCCTAACAGTATTTTCATCCGCGCTCTTTAGTACTTCATTCGTCTTTTTCTCTAACTCATTGCGTGAATCACAGTCTTTTAGTTTCTCGAGGTCAGGGTGTCTCCTACCGTTTCGTTTTATCAAAATCTTAAATTTAAGATTAACCTTCATAACCACTATGTTGTGATCACTAGCTATATCTGCTCCTGGATAGCTCTTGCAGTTCCTAACTTGATTTCGAAATCTTTGCCTAACAAGAATGTCATTTATTTTATATCTCCCTAGGTCCCCTGGAATTTTCCATGGATACCGCCTGCTAACGTAATATTGAAATACAGTGTTCGCAACGGTTAGATTAGGTTTATCGCAAAAATCTATCAGTCTAACTACCCTGTCGTTTCTGTTACCTAATCCAAAGGGGCCGATTATTCTATCCTTCTCTCCCTGCACCTACAACTGCATTAAAGTCTCCTGCAATTATTAAATTTTCATGTCCCTTTACAAAATCTAGTACATATTTAATAATAATAATAATAATAATAATAAACATGTTTATTCTGCAACAATACATAATACACAAAGAAAAATACATAATTAAATGTTACAGAAAAGGCCATGATCAAACTTGAGAAAAAAAATCATATTTTTCCCAAGTTTGATCTTCCTCATGGCCATGAACTGCCTCTATAGTCTCATCACTATAATTAGATGAGGACCAATAGTGCGTAGTCGGTCCATATCTCTGATTCTATTCAAGATATCAACATGAAATTTTACGTGCATTTGGTGAAACCCACGAAGCTTCTGTAAAAATTACTTTGATGTATACAGGTTGTTCACGTGATACCTACCAAACCAAAGTTATGTTCTTTTAAAATGGAATGCCCCACATCTCTTTAAATATTTGGATTCCCCATAAAATTTCGTGGTGTTTAGAGTAAGCGATGTTAAGATATGGCTATTTTAGTACCTACCAGTGTGAACCCAAATTTGTGGTGCTACTGATGTCTGCTGGTCAAAGCTAACTATGATTTTTTCATTGGACTAGGTTCAGGGAATACTCTATTTGTAAAATCCATTAACACATTTTTCAAAAGAGTTCATATTGTACAGAGTGGCCAACTTGGGCAAAAAGGAGCTGTTTTCAAAAATGGCAAATGGAACACCCCGTATATTATTTGCAGGTTTGACAGCCAGTTTATTAAGTTTTTGACTGATGCAGATATTGGCAGGTCTGCGACTGATAATTATGGCAGAATTTAGGGGCTGGACTGGATCAATTTTAATTATTGCTTTCAGCTCCTTTTTTGCATTATAATATTACGTAATATTAATGTGCATCTTTTATATTTTTATACGTATGTTAATGCAAAAATAAACTTATTATTATTATTATTATTATTAAATAAAGATTGAACCTTAAGAATTGAGATTTTTGCCGTAATTTTGTACCATTTTTGGCGAATTTACCCATTTTGCCACCCAAAAATGCTTACACTTTGTTTTTGCAGAAAATTTAGCGAACAGAGTTTACACCGGCACAAGAAATCTCATTGCAAGATTGTGCACTAACATATAGGAGAAACGAATAAACTACCAGTCAAATTACTACATTTTAAAGTTCAATTTTCAATTCTACTGAAACCATTAGTCGCAGACCTAACAATAGCTACATCAATCAAAAGCTTAGTAAACTGACTATCAAATATGGAAATAATATATGGGGTGTTCCATTTGAAATTTTTAAGAAAAAATGCATTTGCATAAGCTGTTCACTCTGTATGATATTATAAGTTTTGTGACAAAACTACTCAAGAATTTTACAAATAGAGCAGTCTGTAAACCTAGTCCAATAAAGAAATCTTAAATAGCTTCGACCAGTAGACGTCCTCAAATTAGGGTCCACACTGGCACTAAAACGGTAGTATCTTAAAATCGCTCACTCTAAACCTCATCGTGCAGTACATCATCTTTCACAAAATTTTATTGGGAATTCAAATATGTAAACAAATGTGGGGCGCTTCATTTAAAAAAACATAACTTTGGTTTGCTGCTCAAAGTGTGAACACCCTGTATACACCAAAATAATTTTCTCAGCTGCTTCATGGGATTCTCCATATACGTGTAAAGTTTCATTTTGGTACCTTGAATAGAACCAGAGATATGGGCCGGCAACACACTATTGGCCCACCCTGCATACCTACTACTTGTATTATTACAGTCTTTATAGGTTTCGAATCTAACCTAACCATAACTACCCTGCCACTTTTCTGTAAGAAATTTTCTACACTCTGACCTATTTTCTACTCCCGAATTTCCTCCTATCAATCCTGTGTGTATTACTTTAAAATTTCCGCTCCAAAAGTCTCCAGCTTCTGGCCATCGCACCTCACTCATACCTACTATGTCTAATGCTAACCTATCCATCTCTATTTTCAAATTTCCAAACTTTCCTACTTGTTTCATGCTCCTAACATTCCAAGCTCCGACTCGTGAAATGTTACACTTATTATTGCAGATGACTCCCCCCGAAGCAGTCCCCGCCCGGAGATCCGAATGTGGGACTATTTTACCTCCGGAATATTTTACTCCAGAAGGTGCTATCATCATAAAGTTTTCAGTATACTGTTCTTGGGATAAAATAATGTGATGGTTTCCCGTTGCCTTCCACATCGCAGAATGATTATCAAAGTGCCATACCGGCAACTACAGTCTCTGCCACTCTGATTTATGAAAGAGCTGCTGCCCCCAATATGGTTAAAGCTATGGTTCGGCTCTTTAGATCATTGTAGCACACACGACATCCCACCTATTTCAGTGTTAGGTAAGTACTGGAACTGTGTCAAGGTAAAAGTCTGATGGGATAGAATACCCACCCGGTATAAAAAAATCAACATCTGGCATTGCATTTTTCTCGCTTGCACCAAACGAATATTTATTTTTTGTTGGTTGTAGTACAGACCTAAACTCCTGTAGTTCATTGTGCAGATTTAGATGATGTTCAGTTCCAATAATTACCTTCCATTTTAAATAATGGAGGTACGCGTCCAACCAGTCTTCGGACTGAGAACCTTATGATGATGTTAAATAAAATATTGAAAGTTATCGAGCATGATATGCCCCAGAATTTTATTTTGTTTTAATGATGATGGAGAAGTTGCAATTATATGAATACTGGATACTTAAAAAGTGGCTATTTTAACCACTATTTAACTAAATGTAGGTAGGTATTTTATCGCCAACATTCAACAAATTCAAACAATTCTGATGTCGACGCTAAAATTAAGGAAATCTAGCTAAAATTGGATACCTAATCTGATGTAATTCACCTGCAGAAGTAATGTCTGAGGTAATTTGAACAAGCTGGCTGTATAATTTAAGAAACTGTGGTTCCTGATGAAATAATGTATTATAACTTCCTGCAACAATTCAACTACAGAATATCTTGGATGCTCAAGTATCAAATTGGACTATATTTTCAAGCATAAAACGCATCCGAAATCGTTACTACGACATCGGCAAGCAATTTACTCTTTTTCTTCTTCACTAATAGTCAATAAAAACGGCAGAAACTCGTTCGAACGAAAAATAAAACTCTGAGATTAATTCCTTTCACTGAATTAGCACTTTGTTAGTATTTTTACTGTTCTGATGCCGGTCCTTGAGCGCAGGATAATAAAGGCTCGTCCCCAGAGATGACTCTGCCATAAATTTACACAGGAAACCGCCCACTGAAGTGAAATATTATAAAACACAATGAAATTGGAGTGGCTCTAATATAATAAGTTACAGATGTCATCATTAGCAGCGGGTTGGCGTTTTGCTTATGTTCTTGATTTAAAGATGAACATCAGCTACAAATTTTAAGCGAGAATATCCGTTACACGGAAAGTTGCAGAAGAAACCTTATTTGTTTCTGCAGCGCTATATAAATTCAGAGCTTTATAGGTACCTATATTTCTTCTAAAGGGTAGTGCATATGTGAAAAATATTTTTAATTAGAATTTCGAATCCCATTCCTGCTTATTGCGGACGAAAGGGGGCTTCTGTGGTTATTCATATTTGATTGTGCTTGATTTGATTTGGTTTATATCTAATTATTAATATTTTCAGTCGACTTCCACGAAAAATATTTTAAATTAAAAAATATTTCTGTGAAAAAAACAAATTTTTAAATTTTTCGATTCCCTATATCTTTCTAACCAAAGGTCGTCGTGGTAACGACAAATACCCGCCAGGGCGCCAGGCATTGAATTATAGAACTAAATTCAGATTTTTGCACTAGGAGTTCTAATAGAAGGCCACCCAATTTTATCGTGGGTTTGCGATGCTTATAATATTGGGGCAACTTTAAAACATAGGTCCGGGGGTATGATTTGTTGGAAGCCCTCTCACACAAGACAGTAACAATTAATTTTATTTAGTAACACAGACACATCAGCACTTCTCCTGAGGGTGGGACAGTGTGGGGGTAATATAGAGGAATATATTGATATTGATACAAAAAAATTAAAAAACAATATGACCTTGCAAAATTATCCATGTTTTAATCCGATCAGTATCACAACGGCGAATATATATTTTTTTTCTGAAACGTACCCTAGGTTCTCATTGGGTCTTCCTAGAACATCCCGAGAATGCTCAATGGGATTGATGTGGGGAGTAGGTACGTGCTGACTACATTCTGTTGTAACGATGCACAGAAATAATGCCTAAAAACTCTAACAAACTTAGGTTGGCATTCCGTAATTGTTTTACGAGACCGCTACCGGTAAATCGAAACAGAAGGAAGCCCTGAGCAAATAATAAATTCGCTAGAATACGCATGCACCGATGAAAGAAGTAAGTACGCTCCACCAGGCAAATAGACAAGGATTCCCGATTAATCTCTGCGCCCGGCACCAACGTGACGTAGAAGATTTTGACGTCACTCCGTTGCAGATAGCCCCTTCCCTGGGCTATAAAACAGAAGATCGCACCACTGTAAGTCTGGAAGAGGATTCTTCTTCCCACATCCGAACTAGAAATACTTGATCGAACGCTCCTGACTTCGCCGTGTAGTCGACTGATATTCACCCTCAAATAAATTCGAGTAAAAGCCCGGTGCTTAATTGCTGTTAGTTCTGAAATACATATCTACAATTAAACACTACCCAGCCACAAAGTGACTCAAGATTATCTTATGCGTAACGAGTTCGTAATAAATATGTTCAAGTTGGGGAATTGAAAGCGTCTGACGGTGAAGGTTAGATCGATTTGGCATTCCCGTGTGACTTCGGTCTGTAACGTGACGTTTTTAAAGGCAAAAATCTATCGCAAATGGGTAACTGGCGGCTGTTGGTGAAATCTTAAGGAAGGACAATTACTCATTCGCGATGCAAAAGCTAATGGTGTTCCCCCAACGAGATTGCACTCTGGCGCTGCGACGAAAATCACCTACCCAAGACCCCGTTTCGGAGCGCACCTCGGTGCTACCACGTATTCTCCGAGAAACCAGTAATAATTCAGTTTTGATGACGTGACGGGCCACTAACTTACTCTCAGGATACACCGCGAGAACCACATTTAATTTTCAATGTAAATATCTTGTAAATATTAGGGAATGCAATCCCGATCTCGCGGGATCCCGATCTCGCGAGATCTCGTGTCATTTTTCGAGATCAATCCCGAAGCATAATATGACGAGATCTCGTACGAGATTGACGAGATTGAGCGACAATATAGTCAGCGACGCTATACGCGTCTAAAAGTCCGCTAAAAGTCCTTTTTTGCGTGTTTCTACGAGATTAGATAGATTAGAGTCACTCATAAAAAAAGAGATGGATCTATACTTTGTATTATGGATCTTTGCGTGTGTATAAAATTAGTTAAGACATACGCGCCTACTGCTAGCCCGTACCATTCGTTAATATAAATGCAGCGACGTATGCCATTTGGTTGTAAGACATACGTCTCATAATACAATATTGAGCGGAACACAATTGCGACTATATGAAGTGATGTCGAAGCGCCATTCAGCGTTACAGTTCATAGGCGTGTGGTGTAGGTACCTACTGTCAAGTAAATGTCATAATATGGAATTAATTTTATAAACTTTTTATAATGTTTTACCGTGTTTCTGATGCTTTAAAGATTAGCTTGCGTACAGTTTCCAGCATCAAAGTACGTTAAGAAAGAAATGAGCCTTTGCTTAGTCCAGGAAAATCCCGGCCACGGAAAAAGTAAAAAACCGAAGATTTAGACGAATGCCAAAAAATGGAAATTCGTAATGTTATATACAACATTTATGCACAAGGTAAGTTTACTTATGAACTCACTAAAATTTAGAATTGCATCACAAAATATATCTTAAAAATCTAAGTCTCTTTCATTTCTTCTTCTGCTGGTGCCATACCTACTAACTAATACATGATGTAACTGTTAAATTACCATATTTATATCTGTACCTGAGCAAAATAAAAACACACGCCACTGATTGACAATACACTCGACCTTGAAATGATTTGTGTCATATGTAAGCAGTTGTGACGCACGCGCGCAACGATCCATCATACAAACTGTATATGAGTGCGTGGGGGAACAAGGGGTAGCTTTTTACAGTTGGTGCCAACAAGTGTTGTATCAGACAGGGCATTTTCAGCTGCTACGTACATAGCGACTGACATAAGATGCCGTTTATCAGACAGCACTCTCGATACTCTTTGTTTCTTAAGAAGTTATTTCCAAAATCACTCCTAGATCTCTACATCTCTAGATCTAGGATAGGTAGGAGTAATTCTGGAAATAACTTCCTTTAGATAGATAGATAGATAGATAAACTCTTTATTCACCACTACAGAAGGCTTATACTAGGTTAATTAAACTATACTTGGGCCGCAGAACAGACGGAGTGATCACCCTGCAAGAATGTGCTCTAGGCGGGACCACTATCAATTTAGGACAACCAAACCGCAGTGATGCGCTTTCTTTAGACCCAACGAAGTCGCATCACTCCAATTCGGTCGTCATAAATTACTATTGGCCCCGCTAGAGCACGTTCTTGCAGGGTGATCACTCCAATGAACTATTCGGAAATTTCTAGATATTACTTGGAACCTTTCAATTAGGGTATAGAAATTTCTAGTGCAAAGTTACTATGGCCATTTTGAACTTCCGTAAACTTCAATAGCTTAAATCCAACAGAATAAACACTCTTGCAAGATAAGTGCGTCTCAATTTGGCGGTAAGAGAACTATAATAAATGAAACAAAATTGAAAGCTGCAAAGTGTCGACGATAATATAACAAAAATATTGTTAAGATTATGAACATAAAAATTAATTGTTGCCTATTCTTGTTTGGTCCTTCACTCGCCATACTAATGACAGTAAGTAGATATCCTATTTATAAGCACTAAAGTTTGTTTGAGATGTCAATTTAACTTAAACTGCTAAAGCATGCGGCTCGTGACGCAGCCAGTAAAGATTTACAAGATCAAAGTTTCAGGACACACGTGAAACTTAATATATAACTTAAGCTTGCCGCCACTAACTTGTTGCTGCTGTGGGTACATGAAGATTCTCTCCAGATACTAAAGTTTTATCTTTTGCAAAATAACAGCAATCTAACTGCAATACAAGACTCATGAGACATGCTTGTATTATCCTCACGAAGTAGCTTTATTGAGCACATTTACATTTAAAGATATTATTCATATGGAAGTACACGCTCCTACAGAAGCAGACGTTACCTGTACAGTAAGATTCGGTATAGAACTGACATTCATGATGTCAATATCAGACGTAAGTCACTGATTACACCTCCTTTTCATAGAACCGCGGCATATGAGAAATCTTTCACATTTAATGTCAGCAAGCTTTACAACGATATTCCTAGACAGCTCAAGGTATTGAATATTAACCAATTTAAATCTAAGATGTTCGCCTAACTCCTACAGCGGCAATTGATTTTTTTTTGGTGTGCATTTTCTTCGAGAGCAACCCTTTTATTTCTATTCACGTTTTATTCATGATTTTCATCATTATTATTATTATTGTTTCATGAGTTCATTTAGTTATAATATGTGTACTTGCTATTGTTAATTTTGCATTTATTTTTCTTTCTTCCGATGCTCGGTTAAGTGGAAGAGCATATGTGCAATTCTCTTTTTGCACGAGATGAACTTCGCCGTTTGGTGTTACATATATATTTTTTTGTTTGGCATAATTTTTGTATATTTACGTAACGTCAATAAAGATTATTATTATTATTATTATTATTATTATTATTATATGGAATTTTTACTGAAGTGCAGATATAAGTGCATACTTAGTACAACACGAAGTTACAGAAAAATATTTAAGTTTTTGAGTTAGGATAATCCTATATGAGCTCGAATCAGGTTTCTCTTATTACTAGAATGATCTAATAAAATGATATCGATATGAATGATATGAATATGAATATTTGGAAAAATTTCAAACCATTCAGTATATTCTTAAGAACTAACTTAATATGGATTTTGGACTATATGTATATTTTAAGGTTCCTTACAATGTTTTGAAATCGAAAATAATTTAATCTTTAAAGTGTCTCGAATTTAATGGTGGATTCAACCGTAGTATTAGCCGAAAGGCATGTCCCTTTCGACTCGTTAGCTAAAATAATCCCATTTTCGGATTTTTGTCGTTTACGCCTTTTTGTCGTAACGCCGTCGATTTATTTGTGTTGCAGACAAATAGTCAAGGCGATAGTCTGTGTAAGTACTGTATCATGACGTCGGCGTCGCACGCTATTATAATCACATGTTTTACTTTTTGTTGGTATTTTAAAATTATTTCTTTTGTTGTGTTGGGAGTTTGAATTTAGTTTTTCTTTCAGAAAAACACTTTAAAATTCACAGGTCACTACTTTACACTTTGTTTAACATATTTTGTTACACTGAAGAACTTCGGAACTAGTCTAAATTTCGTGGCTAAAAATCATTGCTTATATACAAAACTTTGATCGTAACTTAGATCACTCTTTGACATTATGGATAAACAGTACAAGGGCCTAATACAAATGGTAATATTTATGTTGGCAGGGTACAAGAGTTTTCGTTAACAAATTCTAGAAAGAGATCATAAACTAGTTTTTTCTATATAGGGTTGAAATAATATTTTATAAACATTGTGTCATTATTAGGTAAATTATGTGCTCCAAATAATTTTAAGTGTGAAATTTATAACCTATACATGGGCCGCCGAACAGACGGAGTGATCACCCTGCAAGAACGTGCTCTAGGCGGGACCACTATCAATTTAGGACAACCGAACCACAGTGATGCACTTTCTTTAGACCCAACGAAGTCGCATCACTCCAATTCGGTCGTCATAAATTACTATTGGCCCCGCTAGAGCACGTTCTTGCAGGTTGATCACTCCATCTGTTCGGCGGCCCAAGTATAAAATGGACTTTGCAAACATGACAGTAATGGTTTTGTCAGAAGCAATTTTCACTAGTAGTGACTCGCTGGTATGACTCACTAGTTTCTGCATATCCTAAGTGTTAGAAATAAATCGGAGAATGAGCACCTTCCTGGGGCCTCGAGATGTTATGGGTTAGAGGCATGTTCGCGATAAGAACGAGGCAACGGCACACGCGGCGGGAAGACGAGAAAGGACTTGCTTTTGAGATATCGAATGAATGAGATGTAATTTTTGCCACGGAGAATAAAGTTTATAATTTGTGTTTTGTACTTTTCGCGTAAAACTATAATAATTAACATCAGAAGTGGGATAAAGTACCCAGTATTAGTTCGTGGTGGTAGTGTTGCTCTTGGTTGTGAGTGGCAAAAAAAAACTGTGAAAAAGGACCCCAGCGCGATAGTGCGAAATACCGAGGTCTAGTGATCGCAGGGGTGAGTCGACGATCTCATCGATCACAGGATGAGATGGGATGAGGGTCCTGAGTGGTGTGCGTGGTAGAAGTAGAAAATCAGAGACTTCAGGGAGTAGTGGGAAAAAACGGAGAGCAGAGAAGGCAAGAGGAGAATGTCAGGCAAAAAGGGTTGTTCGACGTTCTGATCGCACTTCGAAACGAAGAGAGAGAAGCCGGAGTCGATGGTACTCCAGGTCCGGGGCGGAAAGGCGAAAGCGGAGTCGGACTCGAGAGCGCTCCAGGTTTAAGAGAAGCGATCTCAGCGAAACAGTTATCTACCCATATCGGGGAGGCGATTGCTGAAAGTATGGGTAAGGTAGTAAAGGAACTTATGGTAAGGGAAGGTGACCATCAGGTAAGAGTTACTTCACTCACAAGTAATATTATCGCAGGTCAGAGGCCGGGCGGTGTTTTAACAGTAAACAGACAGGGCATTACAAAAGAAATTGCCCGGTAAAGCGTCAATTCGCACTCCAATAAAATGTTAATTTAATTGGTAAGGGTAACGAAAAATGTTTCAAAACCATTCTGTTCAATAATAAGAAAGTCGGATGTTATTTTGACCTTGGTAGTGAGTGTTCGCTTATTACTAAAATTGTTGCAGATAAATAAATATTCGTTGGAACTGAAACTACTTGAGTCACCGATAGTTTTGTTTACGGGCGAGCTTGTGTCGAAAATGTTTATACATGTAAAGAAATTACGGTAGATACTGTTGAAAGAGTAGTTAATTTTTATGTTATTGAATTAAGTATTATGGAAGGTGATCTATTTTAAGTCCCTTGCCGGAAGGAAGCCCGAACCCTTCCATACAATTCACATTGATCATCTCGGTCCCTTTAATAAAACTCAACAGGGTAATACTCAAGTATTAGCTATAGTTGACGCGTTTACAAAATTTGTAGTTCTATACCCGGTGAAAGACACAAAGAGTAAACATGTTATTGATTACTTACAAGACTTGATAAAAACTTTTGGTGTTCCTAATCGTATTATTTCTGATAAAGGTCGAGCATTTGATTCAAAGAAATTTAAGAATTTCTTGCGTGAGAAGGGCATGACTCATCATTTGAACGCCGTTGGCTTGCCCCAGGGAAATGGGCAGGTCGAGAGATACAATCGCACCATACTGGAGTCCCTAGCAACCATGGGGGCTGATTTGGATGATGATCATGGATGAAAGCCTGGGTATATTTTGTAAATGACGATTAGGCAGATAAAAAAAGCAGGAAATGCAGATAAAAAAAAAAGCAGGAAATGCAGTTAAAAAAAAGCAGGAAATGCAGATAAAAAAAGCAGGAACTGCAGATTAAAAAAAAAAACAGAGAGAAAGGTAAAAAGGTGGAATCTTGCCTGAATTGATCTCTCGGGCAGAGACATCCATAGTTCTAAGGGGTTTGACGAACTGATCATTCGGGCCCGAGGACACAATGAATCAGGGATCAGCTAACCCTGTATCTAAGCAGATCCGTGTGTTGATTCATTGGTCCATAGTTAAGTTAACATAAGTTATACTATAGAATTTCGATCCATGAGTATATCGGAAGTGCACTTCGCCGATATGTTCATAAAAACAACAACAATGTCGTAGTTTTCTCATATAACATGTTTGGTTTCCAGCGAGAATTTCCCCTAGTGGCAGTATTGGTCAAGCGCGGACGCTTGGAAACGTCAGGAAAGGCCGTGTTAGAAATAAATCGGAGAATGAGCACCTTCCTGGGGCCTCGAGATGTTATAGGTTAGAGGCACGTTCGCGATAAGAACGAGGCAACGGCACAAGCGGCGGGAAGACGAGAAAGGACTTGCTTTTGAGATATCGAATGAATGAGATGTAATTTTTACCACGGAGAATAAAGTTTATAATTTGTGTTTTGTACTTTTCGCGTAAAACTATAATAATTAACATAAGTCTTATCTAAACAACTAAGGAATTTTAATTATCATGTTAACACGGAAATCTACTTATACTATAATAAATTATAAATTTGGTATATACAGTGTAAATGCTAAATTAGTATCTTATAAAGTATACGACAAAGTTGTTAGTATACAATAATATGACAGGTAATAAATATGACAGGTATACAACACTTTATTTCACAACTGATATCAATATTTTATTTATTTATGTATTTACATAATGTAGGTCTCAAATCGGTGTTGGATATTTTTAAAGATGATGTAAGTTTTAAGTGATTTAATATTTATGTGCTTTTCTCATTTCTGATCGCAATACTCTAATGCCGCGTGTTCGCTTGAATAGAACCAGTCGAACGTACAGAACGAACCAAACGGGCACGAAAGAACAGAAAACACACAACAAGTAAATATTCGTTTGATTTAGACATTTAGAGTGTTTGCAGTGTTTGATTCGTTCCCATCTATAATGCTACAGCGGTCTGGTACTGACTTACATCCGAACGCCAGGAACAGAACAATCTTTTTCTTTTGTGCAAATACAATTCACCGACAATAGACGAAAAACGTTCTGCGCGTTCTGCTCTGTTTTGGAGATACGTAGGTACTCAGTAACTCAGTATAGGTAGGAACCATTATTTTATCGTGTGCGTTTGGTTTGTTCTGCGCGTTCGGCCTGTTTTGTCCAAGTGAATACGCGGCATAAGGTTTCAAAGTTCTGTCAGATATAAAGCAACCAAATCGTTAAACTTGTTTCCACATTAATTTGTTGTCTCTGAAAAGTTCACTCAAGTGATTTTGCAAAATCTAATCGCTATGTAAATATTTATGTTATTGCTGTGCGTATTTACTTATTTATGTATGTACTTAAGTATGATTTGTCAGACTAGCGTCACCGAAAATCAACCTTTTATGTACCTATTGCATAAATGCATAATAAAGGGAATAAATGGTATTACTCTTATTATCATTACTATCAATTAGGTATTACCTACCTATTTCGTCAAATTCTAATTAAATTTCGACTTATTAATGGAAAATAACTAAGGGAAAAAATAACAGAAACAGGACGCACACAATTCTTAGTGAACGATACATTTCAAAATAGTGTGAGGTGAACAGAAACCGGCATCTACAACATGCCCAGAAATTGAAATTCTACATATTTTACACGCCTCTTCGGTAGCTTTGGCCTCAATATCAATTCCTTTATTCAAATAAGAATTTAATGTAAGATTCTCCAGTTATCTGTATATGATTCAAACGTCAAAATGTTTCCACGTGAACTGCATTACAAGATTCTTGTAACGTAAGAGCCTTTTTCCGACTCGCAGAATCAGAAATTTGATGCACACTTATGCTTACGTGAAAACCTTTTCACAATATGCATTTAAAGGAAATGTGTTCAGACAAATAAACGATTCGGATGTACTTCAATAAGAAAATATAAACAAGAACAAACAGCTCGCATTTAAAAGCTACCCCGATTGTAGATAAAGATATTTAAGTGCCATTTCCGTTGCAAATAATAGCAGAATATTTTTAAAAGCTGACGATGTCTCGGCATCGATTTCTTAAGTTTTGAAATGAAATGACTGGGTGAATCTTACGAACAGTTTTTGCTTTGAACTTCAACTGATTTACTGTAAGACTGAATAAGCTTTTAATATTTCATTCTGTAAGCCCTTTTTACACGTCTTTTACCAAATCCATGAATTAATAAAAAACTAATGAGACCTTTATTTGGTCGCATCTAGTTATTGACCCAGTCTATAAAATAACGACTAGTTAGGTGTCGGCGGGAAAATCGGTGGGCGGGATCGTCATATCGTGGTACTTTCTAGAGTAAGTACCTAATTAATGCAGTATAGTGAAAATATTACACAAGGATTATAGTAAGCGGGATGAAAAAAGTCAGCCGCTTGTAGCTATTTAGTTGTTTAACAGAACGATAATCTTTAGTTTTAGAGGTTAAGATTACTTACCACGCGTCTAAGTCAAACGGTATTGTAGTGTCTTTGGTGTCCCCAACCGTGAATTTAAAGATAAGTGAGCCGACAGCGCAAAATCGTAAGCGTACTTAGTGTATAAACATGAACAATGATCAAAAACGCGAAAAGGAACAGTATAACAGCTAATGAGAAGAGGAAGAGCAAGAGCGCCGAGAAAATATTTTGTAGAAGCAGAAGATCACCAGAAAAAAATTATCACAGAAGAACAGAAGGGGCAGGAAAAACAACAGCAGTGACGGAAAGAAAAAAATATAAAAGAAAGCTGGACAAGCGAACAAAGGAACTGGACGAAAAGGGAGACGAGTGATAACCGGGAAGGAGATAACGGCTGAAACTTGGTATGCAAGACCCATTTATAAGGAAGGTGTAAAAATAAATTTGAAGAAAGTTATGGACAATACAAAATCCAAGTGCAAGAAACTTAACAGGGGGCTGAAATAAAGAATACCGAGGTGTACACATAGTTTTATAGTGGGGACATGAATAAACATTTTGGGGTCAAACAAGCTACAGTGGAATTCCAAGCGTTCTTAAAGAGAATCCACAGTGGTCACCCTAGATTACAGACAAACTTAAAACTGATAATAATGATTTAGAATGCACTTTCTAGGATTTGTTGTTGTGACTTCATTTCAACGTTTGGTGCAGCATTGCAGCTCGCCACGTTTGGAGTTGCCAATTCATTTAACCACATATGGAATGAAGGCAAAGACTCTTCAAAAAAATTATCTAATTTAACTTTTCCCTCTCAAAAAATAACGTTTTATTGTGGAGCAAAATTTTAGTTCTATTAACAATCAAATGCAAATTAAACGCCATGTTGGTTTGAATTTTTACGGGGTCTTATATAAAAGATCGTTCTTGCGTAGATCCAAAAGAGTTTTTCCCAAACTCGGTTTAACATTTTCGTTCTTCATCATTTTTGCATTGCTGCCGACATTGTCGGACGTGGAATTATTAGAATGGTATAGGTACCGCATGTTCCAAAAGTGTGGAATAAAATTCGTCAAGCTTTTATTACATGTTTGCATAAGAGCTGTTAATTATTTATTTTCAGCTGCTCACAAACAGGAATTAATTCACCCTCAAACCCTGAACTTATCAAACCATGAACAATTCCCAGTTTTAAAATTTCAGATAGCAACATTTTGCCCTGAAATACTTTTAACATTGAAAATGTTTAACGAATTGGAAGTGTGATGGTATACGGGGGTAACAGTAGCGATTTCTGTGACGCCTGGAAATTTTGCAGTTTTTGCGAATTTTTGCAAGTTCTACGTACATATGCCAGATCAATGTTTTTGGTGTCATTTTGAAAATCTCGTCAAATGCGAACTTTGGGGGGACGAATAGAAAATGTAAGATTCGAGGGGGTGAAAATACGGGAGTTAAAATAATTTTTTGGACACGGAAGCGTTCGGTGCTGTTACATCGCATACTTTATGAAACATCCAGCTTTGATTTTGAGCTAGTTGGAAAGAGGATGAACCTGCCAACATCGTATGGGTTGGTTTTTGGGGTTTGCGATGCATAAGGACGAAATTATAGTGGTGTAAAGTTGAGGTACGTTTTTGGCAAACTTTAAACGTTCGAAATTGTAATATCGCATATTTCTGTAACATCCACATTTAGTTTTGGGGTGGTTGGAAAGAGGAAAGAGGACGAACCAGAGCACATCGTATGGGTTGGTTTTTGGTGTCCTTGATGCATGGGGGCGATATTCAGGAGTGTAAAGTTGAGCTACGTTTTCAGCAAATTTTAAGTATTTGGTGCTGTTACAACGCGTACGTTTGTAAATACGAGTAATAATAATAATAAATGCATACAGACGAATTGGAAGTGTGGCAATTTACGGGGTCCCCATTAGCGATTTCTGTGGCGTCTGGAAATTTCGCAGTTTTTGCGAATTTATATAAGTTCTACGTATCCCAGGTCAATGTTTTTGGTGTCATTTTGAAAATATTGTCAAATAAGAACTTTTGAGGGGAGGGATAGAAAATATAAGATTCAAGGGGCGAAAATGCAGGGGTTGAAACGATTTTAACATTAAAGATGCTGAACGTATTGGAAATGTGACGCTAGTACCGAGGTCAACTAGAGATTTGTGCGACGCTTGGAAATTTTGTACTTCTTGTGAATTTGAGCAAGATGTGCGTAAGCTAATTTCATGCTCTTGAAGTCATTTTGAACGTCTCGTCAAATACTAACTTTTAGAAAAAAAAATGAAGATATAAGTTTCGAGGGGGCGATATTATAGGGACTGTAACAAATTTTTGGACATAGAAGGGTTCGGTGGTGTTACATTCCATAGTTTTTGAAAAATACGAACTTGATTTTGGGCTACTAAGAAAGACGACGAATCAACGCACATCGTATGGTTGTGTTTATAGTGTTTGCGATGTACAGAAACTAAGTTATAAGCGTGCAAAGTTGAGGTACTTTCTTAGTAGGTAATGAATTTTCAGACATTGCTGTCATACTGCATATTTTTGAAACATACAAAAATTCATTTTGGGCCGGTATAAAGAGGACGAATCAAGGCACATCGTATTTGGACAATTTGGATCCATTATGAAAGATTCAGTATAATCCCACGTTTGTATTGAAATATCACGCATACTTAATGATATCTGCCTGCAACTTGTTAGCTATGTTTAAAAAATCCTTGTTTGGCCTAAAAATTACCTACCTAAGAAAAATAAAAATTTCCAATTTTCCAAAAATGTTTGCTTTCTCGTTACTTGTAGAAACTTTCTGAACAACGTACGTACTCTCAGTTGTAATGCATGGCTGTCACAGAAGTGTTTCTTACCCTCACCGTCTGTTTCTCATAGCGTATTTACTTGAGGTAAAGACGTCATTGTGAACTTAACTGACAAATTCAAATTCAAGCTAAGCCACTTCCAGCAATTTCAGGTCGATGCGGAATATATTCAGTCACCTCTACCGCACAAGCAAAGATGTAGGTACAGGAGCAGAATTGGCGGGTGATTATTCAACTAATTCTCTTTACTTTAGTTATGACATTATCACAGTTAAGTTGCTTATCAGCATTTACATACATATATGTAGATACCAGCTAATAATACTTATAAGTAATTGAACCATTCACGGCAATGTGGCGTTTTGAAATTGCGCCATAGTCCTCCTGTTGAATTTGTGACTTTTTTCCGCACCTTACTGTTAATATTAATTTGTTTATTACAGTTATTTCAGTAATGTTCATTAACAAATTGTACTCATCAAATTTGTATTTACTCTTCATTAACATGGCGAGTCGAATAATTTGGCGCGAGTGACGGATGGATAAACAAAATATTATGTGCGCAGTAAAAAATGCTTTGTGATTAGCATGCTCATATTTAAAGTTAATAAGAATTTTTACCTTTCCGACATATGTAGTCCCCTGGCGAAAACAGGACCGGCCTCAGCCGCAGCACGAGCTCGCAGAGAAAGCCCGCTTCGGTGTTTTGAAAAATTTCAACTCTCTTGAGAGTATCTAGATGGACATTGATTGCTATTTCAGCCTTTAATTTATCTGGAAGACAAGATACCGCCCTTTCTTCATCCGAACACTTTTGAGTTAACCACAGATAGTCGAACCACTTGATCACTTTCACTTGCAGATGATTGGGCACTCTGCGCATCCTCATGTAGGTTTTGACACCATCGAGTTTTGCTGGAAGTAAACATTAGCCCTTTAGTTAAAATAATTGAGTGCGATTGAAATATTTATAATAGGAAAACATTAGCAAACTAACAATATTATAAAAGGGTGATGCTAAAATACTGTGGGGTAAGCTAGTAAAAAATGCAAATTTAAATAACATTCGGAATAAAAATCGAGCAAATTTTATACAACAAATAACATACTGGTAAATGTAATGGATAATATATTTAGCAAGACGCATACTCTGGTCAAAGGGATACAATACAAAGTTCTAAAAGCATAATATATGTACAGTTTATCTTTTTAGTTTTTGAGATTTTTAACACTATGTTTAGTTATCGTATCTAAATTATTATAAGTTATACCTCTTAAATAAGTACTTCAAATTTATTAATGCCGTTCATACAGTGAAAACTGTAAACTAATTCCTGTACTTTCTTTGCATAATTGATAATGAGAATGGATAACGCGTAAGCAAAGTAGGCCTCGCCACTTCGAAATATGGAGTTACTGGGAGTCGAATACAGGTCTTCTACCTGCCGAGTGGGTGAAAAAAAGGCTCATGTAAGTTGCGAACGGTAATGGTGGAAATTGCATTTTTTTAAGTCACTAGGTATATGAACAAATCAATCCTGTAGTAGCGACATTTCACACTATATTTCCTATTACAATTACTTTGTGGCCAAATAGTCGCGACTGCAGAGATGATTTATACACACAGTGACTTAAAATAATTATACAATAACATAATCACTACATCGTATAAAACAAAGTCGCTTTCTCTGTCCCTATATCCCTATGTATGCTTAAATCTTTATAACTACGCAACGGATTTTGATGCGGTTTTTTTTAATAGATAGAGTGATTGAAGAGGAAGGTTTATATGTATAATAACATCCATTAAATAGTGAAGAAATACTTTTATTTTTGAGGTTTCTAATGTGATGTCGTAAATAATTACATTTTTTCCGCTTACATTGCAAACGCAGGCTGAACCCTACGAGATTTATCAAAATAATGTACTAAGTATTGTACACATTGAAAAGGTCTACAGAAAACTCCGCGATGGTATATGTCTATCTCTTATGGATATCCCACAATAACATTTTTTTGTCATTTACTTTTTACGACAAATAATGGCTAATTTTCGAAGCGATTTTAACCAATACAGCATTAATCCTTATCCAAATCAAAACTACTGGATCGATTTTAATCATTTTTTCAGTGAGTGACATAGGCTATATATTTTATACCCGTGCGAAGCCGGAGCGGGCCGCTAGTAATATATAAAATATAATATATTATTATATAATAATTATATTTTACATTCCTAACGTTCGCAGTTTATATAGTCACTCTTTTCTCGCGTTGAGTGTGCAGATACTGGTAGTCTACCTGGTATCGCAGTCTCCCGGCGAGCGGCTGACGTAGGTTCGACTCCCAGCAGGCGATGGTTTTATTTTTTGCACGGGGAGTCTTATGTAAATTGACAGCTTCACTTAATTTTAGTCCTAATTAAGCTGAAAACTTGAAAGATTGGCACGATTCCTTTATGATCTAGGTATGCTTATTCATACCTACTGTAGGTACAAGATTGGACATACGAGTAGTTACATGAATGGAATTAAAACAGCTGTGTACTGGGAAAATTGTTTCTCTGCAATATTTACATTCGATAAATGGAAGTAAACAAATTATTTGAATTGAAAACATAAAAGCAGATGTTCTCTTCCAATCTCCCATTTGTTTTGGGGTAGGCTACGAATTACCTAGTTATCAGACATTAAACCTTTGAACTCTATAAAAAAACCTTGTTCGATCCTGTTCCACAAGTGATTTCCTTTGAGAACAGAAACCCAGTAGAGCGCAATCTTACCCAAGATGTAATTCAGTCTTTTGTACAATTTATGATGTAATGTTTGACAAACGGATCACTCGGTAGCATATACGTGGACTGCTGTCGTTGAATTTCGCGAGATAGTTATAATTTATTTCAAGTTCTCTGCAATTGAAAATCTTGGAGTTGTAGTACGCTGTGCTATGATTTAAATTATCCGATTATATACAATCCAGAGAAACAATACATATTATGTATTGTATTGTATTTTCGTATTTGTGTGAATTATTATTAGCATTAACGCCTATAATTATTTTATATTTATAGCTCTAAATTAATGCCAATAACGCACAAAAATACAAAAATATTTAAACAAATTGGTACAATGTAAACTATTTTATTACATTTAGAGTGACGATTTATTCTGCCCGTGAGATGATATAACACTATAATAGCAATGTAGATATTCTTGTCTAAGATTGTAAGTTATGAAGCAGTTGATGAATAAATGATTTTCCGTTTTCCACTTATTAATACGCCGTGGCTAGTCGACCGATAACGCCTGGAAATAAACAACCGGCACAACTGTTGCAAAGATGTGACGACAGGTGATGGATGATGACTGTATTTTTGAAGTGAAACTTCTTTAGCGGCACCTCGAAAGTTGCCCGAGAATTGAGAGTAAAATTTCAAGGTCGTCACGCATAACGTTTTGTGTTCAGTTATAGTTCCCCCCTTACTTTATAGGTAGCGCTATAGAGTAACTCTAAACTGTACAGGTCCCTGTACGACGGCGCAAGCGTTGATTGCAACTTGCAGCCATTTTTGTTGACACGTTGACAGTCTATTCGGTGATTGTTGATTGTTTTTTGAAGTGAAACTTCTTTGGCGGCACCTCGAGGATTGAGAGTAAAATTTCAAGGTCGCGTCACGTTTTCGAGCATTTCGTTGTACGAGAGAGACGAAAGATAAAGAGAGAGTGACACGAATAGAAGTTTCGCTTCTATCACGTATACGGCGATACCTACACGCGCAATTTTTTATTTATTCAAATAAGCGGAATAGCTTTGGTGTTATGGCGATCCCTTACCTGACGGAGAACATGACAGCAAAAAGCAAAAAAAAAAGCAAAAGCGGTATTTTTGCAAGTTCTACTTATGCCAGGTCAATGTTTTTGGTGTCATTTTGAAGATCTCGTCAAATGCGAACTTTAAGGGGAGGGATAGAAGATGGAAAATTCGAGGGGGGGGCAAAAAACGGGTGTTTAAACGATTTTTGGACACAGAAGCGTTCGGTGCTGTTACATCGCATACTTTATGAAACATCCAACTTTGATTTTGGGCTAGTTGGAAAGAGGATGAACCGGCCAACATAGTATGGCTTGGTTTTTATTGTTTGCGATGCACGAGGGCGAATTATAGGGGTGTTAAGTTGAGGTGCGTTTTTAGCAAACCTTAAACGTTTTACATTTTGATATAGGTAGCATATTTCTGTAACATCCAAATTTAATTTTGTGCTAGTTGGGCAGAGGGCGAATCAGAAAGCACATCGTATGGGTTGGTTTTTGAGGTCCTTGATGCATGGGGGCGATATTTACGGATGTAAAGTTGAGATACGATTTCAGCAATTTTAAGCGTTTGGTGCTGGTACATCGCATACGTTCGTAAATAATAATAATAAATAAATTTATTAGAAGTGTGACTGTATTCGGGGATCCTAGTAGCGATATCTGTGACTCCTGGAAATTTCGCAGTTTCTGCGAATTTTTGCCAGGTCAATGTTTTGGTGTCATTTTGAAGATCTTGTCTTATGCGAACTTTGGGGGAGGGATAGAAGAAGCAAGATTCGAGAGGGCGAAAATACAGGGGTTAAAACAATTTTTTGGACACGGAACCGTTCCGTCCTGCCACATCGCATACTTTATGAAACATTCAACAGATTTTGGGCTAGTTGGAAAGAAGATGAACCAGCCAACATCGTATGGGTTGGTTTTTGGGGTTTGCGATTTACGCGGGCGTATTTAGGGGTGTAAATTTGAGGTACGTTTTTAGCAAACTTTAAACGTTCGACATTGTTATATCGCATATTTCTGTAACATCCACATTTAATTTTGGGCTAGTTGGAAAGAGGACGAACCAAAGAACATCGTATGGGTTGGCTTTTGGGATCCTTGATGCATGGGGGCGATATTTAGGGGTGTAAAGTTGAGCTACGTTTTTAGCACATTTTAAGCGTTTGGTGCTGTTACATCGCATACGTTTATAAATAATAACAATAATAAATAAATGTGGCAGAATGTGGTGGTCCCAGTAGCTATTTCTGTGGCGCCTGGAAATTTCAGTTTTTGCGAATTTTTGCAAGTCCTACGTACGCCAGGTCAAAGTTTTTGGTGTCATTTTGAAGATATTGTCAAATGCGAAGTTTGGGGAGTGGGGGTACAGAAAATGTAAGATTCGAGGGGGCGAAAATGCGGGGGTTAAGACGATTTTCTAGACACAGAAGCGTTCGGTGCTGTTACATACATAGCACACTTTGTGAGATATCCAACTTTGATTTTCGGCTAGTTGTAAAGAGAATGAACCAGCCAACATCGTTTTTGGGGTTTGCAATGCACGAGGGCGAGATTATAGGTGTTTAAAATTAAGCTAGGTTTTTAGAAAATTTTAAGCTTTTGGTGCTGTTACATCGCATACGTCTGCAAATCATACCAAGAACTACTGTTTCAAAAATCTGCGCCCGTTATTATTGGTTGGCGATTGAAATTAACTGGCATTCATTGTTTAAACAAAGAGAAATGATTTTCGTGAGTTTGGGGCGTAATAAATTTTGTGGAAAGGGTGCCGATCACAGACTTGTTGAATAAGCGAATCGATTCTGTTTCGTATTCGATTATCACAGTAACTATTATAGGTACATATAATACGGAAAGCATTATCGGACACGCGGATGCACATATGCACAATCTCCCTTAAATTGGTTGTCTCTTATGTAAACTAGAATAAGCTTCTCCATTTCACTAACGAAACGTTAAACCCACATACATAATTTCCAAATTGATTGGAGAAAAAAGGTTATTACCTATTTAGAATATTACGTGCCCAAAATTTAGAACACGTTTAATAGTTTAAGCAACATAGGTCGTGCAAAAATATTTCTGAAAGCAGATTATACCATTATCATAAAGTTATCAATTTCCTAAATTGGTTGGACGGGCACCTCCATATCCTTTCCTACCCTGCCTGAGCTAACGTACGCGTTTCTCCAAAATTAGAATTTCTTCAACTACTTGAAAACGATAGTTTTGGCTGGGCCTACGTCTTTTTATATCTAGGTATCTCCTAACCAAACTATACTGACGGTTCTATTTCAGTAGACCGTTAGCCGGTCAACTGGACCGGTTCAGACCGCGGTTTAAATTATGGTGTAACTGATCAATCGGTCAACTTGAGCCGTTTTGGTCAGCTCAAACCACGTAAACCACCTTGGGTTGGTTCGAACCAATGCAGAAAAAAGCGGCCATGGTCGGATCAGCCGGTCAGGTCTCGACTGATTTTATGGTGTCTAGGATCGAACTGTCTAATGGCAGAGTGTTTGGAATTTCAATTTATTACCTGTAAAGACGGTAATAATACAGGTATACAGGGTGTCCCCAGCACGTTTTGCACAGGTTATAGCTCCAAAACTATAACAGATAACGAAATGGAACAAGAACCACTTTGTATACAGCTGTCTGTTGACACAGACAGCTGTATTCGCAAACACCATGGCTGATGACACGTTGTTGACACAGACAGCTGTATTCGCAAACACCATGGCTGATGACACGAGCAAGAATAAGACTGCGCATGCGCACGGTTGTATGGAGAGTATTTAAGCAAGAAAATTAACGGTGCTGTCAGTTAGTACTTGTGCTTCAACAAGGGAACCGCATTTGAATAATGACACATAAACGTAGACACGTTTCGTGTTCTGAATAATTTGTGCCTGCGACAGGCGTTACACGATATTCTAACAAAGCATTGTAAATATCAATAAAATTTTCAGATTTTTTAATTATTCTTTTTGCAATTCCCACACCCTTTTCAGCAAGACCGTTACTTTGATGATGATGAGGGCTGGAATAAATCATCTCAAAATTTGAGTCTACTGCAAAATTTCTAAATCTATAGCTGTTGAAAGGATTGTTGTCACACACTATGTACTTCGGTATCCCATGAGTCGCAAATAACATTTTCAATTTAATAATAATCTCATCAGCAGATTTGTTTTTAATTGGAACTATTTCCAACCATTTGGACAGGTAATCAACAAGAATGAGATAACAATTTTGAGCATACTCACCAATATCTACAGCAACCTTAAGGAATGGTAATTTCGGTATCTCATGACTGATTAGTGGTTCTTTACAATTAGAATACTGATACTTTTCACACGTTTTACACTCTTTGATAAATTTTTCTAACATTTCCGACATTTTTGGCCAATACAAAATAGATTTCGCCCGCTTTCTACTCTTAGAAATTCCCAAGTGAGCATCGCCATGAATTTGCTGCATCATATCATTACACAAAGTCGATGGAATCACTACCCTATCATTCATGAACAAAATATGATCCTTCACATGAAGTTGTGCATTTAAATTGTAAAAATGTTTTAGATTAGCGTCTAGAAGATTTTTGTTACACCACCCACAATTCACATTTTCTATTACCTTTGACAACACAGGATCATTTCTTGTTGCATTCTGAATTACAATTAACTTTTCTTTTGAAATAGGTAAGTAATCTTCCAACTGTACTGAATGAACCACATCTAACATGTCAGAATCATCAAGAATATCTTCTCTAGGAAAATTCCTAGACAAAAAATCTGATACAAACATGTATCTACCCGGCAGGAATTGTACATCTAATTTATACTTTAAAAGTTTCAACAACAAACGTTGAATGCGGTTAGTACATTTATGTAAATCCTTTTTAACAATACTTATAAGCGGCTTGTGATCAGTTTGTACACTAACAACATGTCCATAAATAAATTGGTGAAATTTCTGAGCAGCAAAACAAATACCTAGCAATTCTTTTTCCACCATACTGTACCTTTTCTCTGACTCCGTCAAACTTCTGGAAATAAATGAAACAGGTTGTCCTTGTTGCAGAAGACAAGCACCCAAACCGTCTTTACTCGCGTCGCATTGAATTACAATTTTTTCATTTGGATCAAAGAATTTAAGTGTGGGTGAAGTCCCAACCAGCAATTTTAATCTATCAAAGGCATTTTGATGCTCAGAGTTCCACTTCCAGGTAACATTATTTTTTAACAAATCTCTAAGCGGAGCTGCTATTTTTGACATATTTGGTATAAATTTATGCAAAAAAGTTACAAGCCCTAAAAATTTTTGTAACGATTTCTTGTCCTTCGGTTCACATATTTCTTTAATTGCTCTTCCTCTTTTCTGATCCGGCTGTAAACCAAACTTGGAGAACACTAGTCCCAAATAATTCACTTTATCAACTTTATATTGTAATTTTTCAGAATTGAACTTCACATTACACTCAACTGCTTTGTCCATCACTTTTTTCAAAATTTTATCATGATCTTCTTCAGACTTTGCTGCAATGATTAAGTCATCAAAATACACCTGAACTCCCTCAATGTCACCAAAGATTTTGACGTTCTCCCTTTGAAACACTTCCGGGCTTGAACACAATCCAAACGGTAATCTGTTGAATTTATATCTCCCAAATGGTGTAGTGAAAGTACACAGGTACGTAGAATTTTCCTCCAACGGAATCTGACAAAATCCATCTTTCATGTCCAGAACGCTGAACACCTTTCGCCCGGCCAAGTTTGCTGTTAACTCTTCAACTGTTGGAATTTGGAATAATTCCCTTTTCACATATTTGTTTAAGTCTAAAGGACTTAAGCAGATCCTCAGTGATCCATCTTTCTTTTCCACGATGACAAGGTCATTAACCCAGTCCGTTGGCCTGGTCACTCGCGAAATTATACCGACCTGCTCCATTTTTTCTAGCGTCCTTTTAAGTTTTGGTTTTATTACTTCAGGAATTCTTCTTATTGGTTTAACTACTGGCACTGCATTTTCGCCAAGTCTAATTTTGTATTGAAAAGGTAATTTTCCAAGCCCAGTAAAAATATTTTTGTACTTTTCTACGAATGCATTCTTTGCTTCTGCATTTTCTATTTTATCACTCTCCTCCCTCAGTCCCTCAATTCTGCTCACTAAATTCAGAGCAACACAAGTACTTAAACTCAGTATAGGATTTGAAACAGTATTCACAACAACAAATTTTAATTTAACTTCCTCTCTATCTGCTGGCGTACACAATAACTCTACAGTTCCTTTGGTATTTAAGCAAAATCCCCCATATGCAACAATTTTTGATTTAACTGGTTCCAAATGAATTTCATTTTCAAAAATATCCTTAAAAACTCTTAATGGCAAGACATTTACATCGGCCCCCGTATCAAGCTTAAAATTAACTCTTACATTATTTATAGTAAATTCGTGCATCCACGGTTTCTTCGAACTTACAGTGTGCAGGGAATTTATTTGAAAACTCTCGTTTTCCACTTCCTCATCGGAGTATTTTGCTGAGTTACTTTCATTTAGCTCTCTTACGTTTTTGACAGGTATCTTCTGTTCATTCCATCGTTGCCCCCTCTGTCGTCTCATACGGCAACACCTTGAAAAATGGCCACGCCTACCGCAGTAAAAACATTCCTTTCCAAAAGCGGGACACTTGTTTATACCATGACGTGTATTACAACTATTACAATCAAATTCTTTACCTGTGACAACAGTTTTTCCCAGTTTGCTTCCCACATCTTCTACTGTCATATTTTGTGTTGCGTTTTGTTGGAGAGATTTTGCCTCATTAATACTAGCTTCATATGCCCTTCCAATATCAATTGTGGTATCCAATTGTAAATTAGGTTCACGCAATAACCTTCTTGAAGAGCAGCATTATTGATGCCAATAATAATTACATCACGAACGAGCGAATTTATTTGATCGCCAAACTCACAAATTTGTGCCAATCTCTTCAGGTCTGTCTGAAAATGATCAAATGACTCACCTTCTTGTTGTGAACGCTTGAAAAATTTGTACCGGTTAAAAACAGTTGACTTCCTGGGGGTACAATAAGATTCGAACGCTCGCATCACCGCCTCAAAATCTTTTTTCTGTTCTGCAGTTAGACCAAACGTATTAAACAACTGAATACCCTCATCTCCTACAGAGTTCAGCAGCATGGCAATTTTAACTTCATTTGACTTACGACCATATTCATTTGCTTCAAGAAAAATGTTAAATTTCTGTTTAAACAATTTCCAGCCTTCAGCTACGTCACCATCTAGCTGTAACCCTTTTGGCGGCTTGAACTCCATTTTGCTTTTTTCTTAATCCAACTCACACAACACAATCAACTGCAATTTCTCTTATTTTATCTTTTACACCTGACACCATGTTATAACAGGTACTACTTGTGTGTATATTATTAAATAATGTCCATAGTAACTCAGTGAATAGCATTTATTCGGTAGGTACACAAGTACACAATCTGGAAATGCACACAACCAACGACCTAATGTGACTGGAGCACCACCCAAGTGACAGGTGCTGGGTCTGGGGCGCATGCGTCCCAGAGCCGACACTACAGACAACACAAAGGCATTAACTAACTTAACATCACACCGCCTTCGGAGCATACCTCGTCTTACGTCCCTAAAAAATCTTGATGTTGGCGATCGGATACTTGGCTCTTAAGCAGTTTTTGTGACGTATCTGTAAAACACTCTCTTATCATCAATCCAAATAAATGTAAGACAATTTAATATTCTATATGCCAGTATCGAACTTTCTAAAATGAATAGAGTTGGGAAAAATTTTTCAGAATATAAACTCGTGGCACGGAGCCCGAAGAATATTTGTTGGGTAAGCTGCGTTAAAGAATGAAATTCTTAATAATACTTTAATTGTATTAAATAATTATAAAACTCTACAAAGAATTTTTCTTCACGAACAAAAATTATTATATCTCTTAAGTAAAATGATAAATTGTCCGCCATAAACAAACATATTAGTTGCGTAGCTTGTGATCACTTTGTATTGTAATTGACGCTTTTACACTAATATATCAAACGATGCTCCTAATTTGGAAGAGCTCTAATAATGAAGAGTACATTATTAATCATGTCAACGGATGGCGTTCTTAGACCCGAGCACAGTTACGCAGTACGTTATTAATTATATTCTCACTAAGTAGGTACATCCTGTGGATAACGTAGTAAATTTTTCGTATGTTTTCACGAAAAATACGATAACTTAACAAAGATATAGAGATGAAGTTCAAAGAGTTTGTGAAGAATTCAGCATGTTGGTAGTATCTATGCCTCAATGGCGTACGACTATGAATGTCAGATTTTTTTGTAAACCTTCCTCGATTACTTCTCAACTGAATACATAAAGTTTGCTTATAGAAAGGATGGATGTGCGTCGGGGAGGGGGTGGAGCTGAGTATCACCCGAGACACAAGGATGATTCAATCCCAAATGATTCTTCAGGAATGTTTTAACCAGTAGATTACCACTTTGCAGTAGTGATGCCCACGAGAGTCTCGTTTTCGAGAGTCTCGCATGGTCTCGTCTCGTTTTCGATGTCAACTTATCACTGCAAAAATAATTTTAAATCACGCCAACAAATATTTTAGAAATCTTCTTTGATAAAGGCACTTCCGTTGGCGGCGTCTAGACCTGAAAGCGGCATTTTTCATTGTATTTGTATTTATTTATTTATTAAATATACAATGTAACATACACACCTGCAACATTAATGACGCCGCATATTGCGACTTAATTTGTTCCATTCGGTATCAGTTCTTAAGAAAAAAGAAGCAAATAAAAAGGAATTATCTCTTACAGTCCTAACGCGTCGAACTATGAAATGAAACCTAAGTATCCTTGGTTGACTGACAATATTTTTCTTCTAGTGAAGGTAAGGGATGGAGCACTGGCGAGATACGCTGTGTCAGGTAGACCCGAGCATTTGGACTATTATAAGCAACTGAAAAACTTTACAGTAACAGCTATTCGAAATAAAAAAAGCAATACCTGAATTCTAAACCTAGAAAGTATGGGTGTAAAAGTCTCTAGAAAGAATTAATATATATCTTCCTTGTGTTTTGCTTGACATTGTTTATGTGATAAATCATTGTCTGATTTGTGGGTTTATGCCTGAGCTCCCTACATTACACCTTTGGCGAAGGTTAGTCAGCCGAGAGAGTTCCAGGACTTGAGAACAATTAGTATTCTACGGAGACTGTCCAAGATGTTGGATAGGGTAGTGTATAACCAAATTCTTGATCATCTAAATATTTATAATATTATTCCATCATTTTAGTCTGGGTTTAGAAAAAATTTCAGTCGTTTTACAGCATTATTATCGATGAAATCTTAATTGATACAGATGATAAATTAACTGTACTAATTTTTTTAGATTATTCCAATACCTTTAACTATTTGAATCACCGTATAGGTACTTTTGACAATATTATCTTATGCACTTTTGGTCTAGGTGTAATAGATTTCTTTCAAAGTTATTTGACTGACAGAACGCAGATAGTCAAGATCAATGATAGTGTCTCCCTTGTGGAGTCCCGCAAGGCTCCATATTCGGCCCTCTTCTGTTCTCAATTTACACGGAAAATCTATTTTCCTGTTTGTTGGACTCAAAGGTGCACTGTTATGGAGATGATACACAAATATGTGATAGTTTTGCACCATCTGATATTTTACGGACCAATTATATCGTTAATCTGGATCTGTATTTGCTAGCGCAGGCTTCTATTGGGCATGGTTTAGTGATTACTTCGGATAAATCTGTGTTTATGCTGTTTGGAAGACCTTCGGTCTGTAGCAAGCTGCAAGACTCTTTGTTAATTAAAATAAACGGTGTCATATTAAACTGTGTAAGGAAGGCAAAGAGTCTTAAGAATTAAGTTGGGTGCGGATCTGCGGTCTAAAGCACAATGTTAATAACTGTATCAAGAAGGCATTCTGTAATTTAAAATTTATTTATGCAAGCAAAGATCTGCTGCAGAAACGAACTACTGGTTTGTTATGTAATACTGGTTATCCCATTTTATATGTATATTGTGATGTTCTGTATGGATTTTGCAGTAATGCGGATACATCAATGAGAATTTAGGTGGTGCAGAATTCTTGTGCCAGGTTGTTATGTAGAATTAGCAGGTGACATCACATTTCATTCCCTGTTGATCAGTAGATATTACAGCTTTAAAAACATCTTAATCTAGAAGTGGTATTATAAATGTTATTCAGAGAAACACCTTCTTAAGCTACTCATAAATTCTAGCCAAGATGTATTTTGTCTAAAGTAATATAGTCTTACATTTTCCATGCCATTACATAAAGAAAACCATAATTTATTTTACAGTAGGACATTAGTGTTAGCCCCTTTTATTAATTAATACTTGCATGCAGCAAGTCTGCCTGTATATGCACACATGCATGTGTGTTAGAATTATATGTGCATCAACAATGCATAAAAACTACCATTTTTCATCCGACAACAATGAGACCTGGTAAACATGTTCCGTAACGAGAGAGCGTCACCTCTAGTGTTATAAAATAGAAATGACGCGTGACATGACACCTGTATTTGCAAGCAAAATGAAAAAAACGAGTTTTCATAAAATTGAATTTAAATTCATCTCGGCATGAAATAGGTGTAAACAGCTGAGAAAAAATAAAACGCAGATCGAATGGAAAGCCGATGATTGAATTTTTCGGGAATCGTAAAATGGAGGAAGTAATACAAATTTTTACGACAATACGCGAAATATACCACAAAATATTTAATGCTTCTGTGTTGTGTTTTCGTAATAAAAAATGCAAATTGAATTTGTTATAGCAGTTGATTCTTGGTGATTGAATATTGAACATTAAATGGTATTGTGCCTGTAATTTACGACTAATGAGAGAGAGGAAACATGAAACTTTACTATTTTTATTCAGGGAGTTGTTTGCATTGAGTATTGATTTCCATAAAATGTCAAAGGGTTAGTTTGGCATAGTAACAAGCAGATGTATCAATTTACAACTAATTGATTATGAGAGACTTAAACACAAGATTCTGTCTGTCCAAATTTGCGTCTCTTCCCTCCAAGTACGCATGGGTATTATATTTGTAAAAGGAAGGACTTCTTACTTAATTAAATTTATAAATTTTTACATGCAGGTTTATAAGAAAAATTTATAGAATAAGTAGCCCAATTGCACTTCACTGCTAGCTGTTTCATCCAGCACTGAACTGGGCGTTTGCGCATTGCCTGCAGCGCCGATGGCACCGATATCCGCGAGGACGCCAGCAGGGACGCAGTTGCTGCAGGAGTTGGTTAAAAATTAACAGGATTCATTTGCCACAGCAATGTGATTAAATTTAATACAATATCTCTTAAGTTGTAGTTCCAGTAAAAATGAGAATAAAAGAAATACAAACCATAATGGAATGACGATGTAAAACAGGAAATACGAGTAAAACTGAGAAAGTTACTATGGAAACAATGGGAAAACTGAGAAGTCATAATATAACGGAATACAAAGTGCAAACGGCTAAAACTGAGAGTTGGGAAGAGAATACGAAAGTTATTCTATAAAGATCAACTACAACTACTTTGTAGATCCATTTCGTGGGAAGGAAGAAAAAGTACACAGTACGCAGTACACAGTACGCACGTATGAGTACCTATCTCTCTTGGTTTTTGAACTAGTTTTATGTCCCCGGAATTCGTCCGGATTTTGCCAAAAGGTTAGTTAATATCGGAAATCTTAATAGTAGTTTGCAAGATTCTTCGATGCCTTAAAAAAGGGTTTATTTCTCAGTGGCGTAATATTGCGTAATAGTTATTTAAACCTCCAATAATTGGAATTGGGGTAAACCCCGCTTTCTTGTTTTCTTGGCTAGTTATTTGACTTATAGTTATTTTATTCTTTTAAGGGTTTTTTGGTTTAGGCGTTACTAGATCAGACCCCGAAGATTATCCGGCCTATAGTATTTAACATAGAAGTTACTTCGCTGTACAGAAATTAGACCTCAATTAGACTATCAAAATTCGACGTACCTAGACAGAAAAATTGAAGAAGACAGATAAGTAAAGACATGTGGACTGTGAGTAGTTTTTGACATTTTTAGGTAAGGGACAGCCTCGCCGTCGGTAGTTAGTTTGATCAACAAGTAATGTAATAAATTTTTAATAGTTTAACAGTACTATTCCTGAATTGTTTCAAAATTGGAATTTGTATTTATTTCTGTGAAGCTCGCAGTAGATCTACCGAAAGCGCATACGTACAGTGCGTTTCAAAATTATTTTAGTTTCCACTGATTTTCTAAATTTCGCGCAGTTTATTGTTTTATAGTTTTATTTTAATAGTTCACATTGACTTTGTTTATGAGGCTCGTATTTTATTGCATATATTGACTACGATTTGTTTGTGCAATTACTTAACCTGAATCTGACGAAACTGAAATTAAATAAATATTATTGTTTGTTTTATTATACTGAGAGACTTTGATTGCTAAAAGCTTGATACCCATTTTAGTAGCCTTCGTTGGACCTGGCACCTTCGTAGGTAAGTCATCATTTGGACTGTGGTAGGTGGCGCCCATTTTATATCCCTATATATAGGTTTTTGAAATCTTGTAGTACAACGACCCACTCCCATCTTCAACTGCTGCCTTAGCCGAGGCCAGAGAGTCCACTGGGCTCGTTAAATCTATTATTACATTAAGAGACCCGATTTTAGTAATAGTATCAAAGACGACAATGGAAATTGCACCAAGGATGCAGATGGGATAATGAAGATGTGGGGAAAATACTTTGTAGATCTGCCCGAAGGAAAAGCTACAAACCTCAATTTACAAAACAGGACACAGTAACTACTAAAATGGTGAAGATGTGGTATCAATTTCACGTAAGGTCTATTCAACGTAGAAGGAAGCAGGTGTACCATTTGATTGGAAAAAAACGTAAGCATGCGCATCTGTAAAAAAGCGATGCGAGTAAATATGAGAAGAATATGGCCACACAGAGGGAAACTGTATGAAGGAATTCTTGAAAAGTGTAGAGATTCTGTAGATGCGACGGTTTGCATTTTGCAGAAAGTGGTTTTACGGCAGGGCATGATAATAATATCTTTTTTACGATTATTATAATGAAAAGTGACTCTTAGAATGTTTAATTGGTTAGTAAATCTAGTACATTGTATACGACTAATTGCTACAGCAGTAGCGAAATTGAATTAGATTTAACACCCCCCAATATTGTGGAAGCTGTGAATATTACCTGCTCAAATTTAATGACAGACATATCCAAGGAAAAATATACAAGTGCATACAATTTTTTCAAAAATGTTCTTTTGGCCTATTTTGGTGAGCTCTCAAATAAATTTAAACTTTCAACTTTATGGGCACAATATTCCATGTTGAGAACGACTCTCAACATTAATGACAATGTGGATGTGGCTAAGTATGCAAAACGAAAATCAGATGGATATCGACCAAAAAATCTAAAATTTTCAATTCTGAAGAATATTAACAAATTTTTTAAAGAAGCTTCAGATACTGATTACTTTCTGGCAAAGGTATGTTATATACGTTATAAATAAAACAAGAATGAGACATAAATAAATAATTTTTGTTGGTTGTGTTAATTATGGGTGCTTGCCGCAGGGGTGAGCTACACAGTGGCCGGCAGAAAGTTCGCACCATATGGGAAAAATTTTTATGTTTTAATTCAATAAATGTATTTTATTGTGAAAAAGTCCTGCATGTCCTTAAACTAAAATATCACCCATCAAACTCTCTAAAACTTTTGTAGTATACGAGGGAGGGGCGAAAATTTCAAATTGCTCCAAGAGGAACGTACTTTTATTTCTCATTTTAGAAAAGAATTTTATAAGGAAAATTTATTTCTAATTAAAAATTATGCTAGAATATCAAGTGTCAGATTTTTAAGATAGAAAAATTGTTTTTGTCGTTTTTCCGGACCTACCCCCGTATAACAAGTTGAGCAATTGTGTGAATGTACTATTCGATTACTAGAAAATGTTGCTTCGTTCGTAAATAACATATGCTATTCAAAATATGAATTATTTTCTCTTGTACCTTGGAACCAAAAACTGAAGTCAATGCGAACATCCAGATCCCTTTCTTGAAGAAAGGAAATAAATTTTGGCTTGAAAGGCCTGTACTTATTTTTCTTAAAAATTCTTCAAATTGACTTTTCAGAAATACCAATTTCTTCTTGCCTTGCCGCCAGTGGCGTCGTATGAACTTCATTAGCCGACAACAATACATTTAAACGATAAGTATGATAATTTTCACCATAAATTAAAACTAATTCTATTTTTTCTTGCAAAGAGAACTTCGCCGCTTCCACTTTTGATACCTTAATAAAATTCCCGATTATTATTATCAGCTTGGGTCAACTATTCTTTCTTCATGGCTGCTTTGATGTTTGATCTAAACAGATTTTATATTTTTCTTTGAATTGAATTACCGATGCTAAAAAATGATTGCACAATATTGTAGGTTTAAGGGTTTCTTAAAAATTATGTATTGTAGAGGATAGATAAAGGTATTGTGCGTACCAGTGTTACAAATGTATTTAGTTTTTATTGATACGAACTATTGCCCCGCAAGCGACGCCCCTGGTTGTGACTCACGCTACAAACATAGCTGTTTTTATTACGGCGCTGACCTTGACTCACGAAAAGAATAGCCTATCTCGAAGATTCTCTTTCTGGAACAATGTTCGATCGATAATTTTCCAGAATCTTCTAAGACCGTTATAAAATGGAAATCAAGAAGTTTGAGGGACAGTTTAAAGTTTGAAGCGGATAAGTGTTCTGTTAATAAATATTTTGATACTGTTATTATGGCGCATTATTCTCGATTATAAAAATGTACCCGATATCAACAACTGTCCTGAGCGCGTCTTTGATACGCCAAACGAAAGGGTGGTAACATCCTGGCTAGGTAAAAAGTGAGGTTGTCGACGGAAGATTGAAATTTATTAATTGTTATTTAGAAGTTGTGCTTTCAATTCGACTGGCCACTATCGAAAGTTGTCGTGATTCCTTCATCACTTTTTTTTTCGGGACTAAACAGGCGCGGAGCAGTATTAGATCAACGATGCCGCCTTACGCCACAGCTGGAACAATGTTCTTAAGTTCTAAGTAATCTTCACTATATTTTACTCTAAAATGCTGGTTCTCTTTAAAATTTCAGGAACTTATGTTTCTAATTTAATGACAAATGCTGGGCACGTCTAGGAATAAGTCCAAAGTACAACTATTTTTCTCTTCAAATGATCACTCAGTTCTGTCAGATTTTCAACTACAATACCGTGCAGATTATCAAATGAAATTTCTGATCAGAAAATAGTCTACTGTTAACAGTGTATCTCAATCATACTTTTCTAACGATAAGGATAATTCCTTATGGAAAAATTGTGTGCTGTGCAAGTGAGGTTCATTCCTATTAGAGTTTCTTCTTTCTTTCGCCCTGCATTGCGACAAAAACGTCAACATAAATTGTTAATTGCACCAGGGGAAAGTATTTCTTTATTGCGGTAGAACAGTTTTAATTAAATTTTTAATTTCGTTTTAAGAAATCCATTTCTCTGCAGTCCTGAAAGCTTTTCTTTACATTGTATTTACCTTGCCAGTAAAGATTGCGTCTTAATTACTGTTTTGTCTTAATATTCAGATTTAATTTAAAGAGTTAATTTGAATCAGTTTGGTAAGAGCGATTCAGTTAATTTCTTAATCTTTTAATCCCCATTTTTTTGCCTATTAATTAGGCTTATTCGTTTTTGTAAACATATATGTAAAATTACTTTGCTCCAAATAAGAGAGATTAAGTTTAGTTAGAGGCTTTTTTAATATCTAGTATGTAACTAAGTAAATAGAACGCAACCTACGAGTATCAGCAAAAAATATAAAGGCTCATTTTACCTTTCAAGTTACTTCCAAATCCAGCTTTAAAAGTCGTAAATTGGTTAGTTTTGGTTTACTTTCATTCATTTAGTTTTAGGTTTTTTTTTGAATTTAACAAAATTTAAATAAAAGTTTATATGTGCTATCGGAGTATGGGAACAAGCAGGGTACAACTTTTAGAAAGAGTAATTTGTTTGACAAGTTCAAAATAATTATTTTTTGTTCTCTTAGCAACCCAATCCGGGGACATACTGCAAACTAATGGACGTGCGACAGGTATCAGCAAGAGCTAATTAAATACTGACTTATACGAAAGAGAAGAGTGTTACTGGACCTTTCGAAAAAATACTCCTCGGGTAAGTACCCTGGCAGGCATTGAATTATACTAAGTACTAAATCAGGATTTAATTTTTTCTGGATGTACTGGTTCGTCGAAAGGGGGATGGAACTTTGGAACATCAAGTGTACAGGAAACCTACGCACACGGATCGTTACCTAAACGAGGAATCGCACCATCACCCGGCATCATCGACACCTCGGTTAGACGAGCTAAGCAGATCAGAGAACCAGAGCATCTGAGGGAGGAGCTGAACCATCTATGCCTGACGTTAAGGAAGAATGGCTATACTAGGATCAACATTGGGAAAGCCATCAAGACAAAGTCAGTGATGAAGAAACCAGAGATATTCCAGGCATCTGCCTATCTTCCTTATATCAGGGGATTCACGGACAAGATTGGATGCCTTCTGAAGAAGCATGGAGTACGTACCATCTTCAGCGCACCAAATAAGATTTCCAAAATATCGGAGAGTGTACAAGAATCTAGAAGGGCCTGGAGTGTACAGCATACCATGCACCTGTGGGAAGGTGTATATTGGACAGACAGGATGACATCAGCACGAGGCTAAAGAAACACATCAGCCATACCAAGCACAACTTCAACAGGGACCGAGGAATCGAAATACCGCAGATATGGAAACCGCTCACACGGGAAAAAAGCAGCCAACTGTTCATCGCGCATGACTGATCAGGAGAATGTATAAATAAGGATATGGAACCAGCACTTACCAGTTTCAGAGCATCTTCTGAAGAAGACACCGAGATGAGTGTCGAAACGTAAAGTATGCCTTTCAGTGTATCTATTAGATGACGTGGCAGCCAGCCCGGAACATATAATAATATTTATGTTTCTGACACCGCGCTATTCTAGGGAACCGTAGGTTTATGATTATCATTGAAGGATTCATCATTATCAGATTGCCAGTGCGAAGACTGGTTGGACGCGCACCTCAATCATTCACTATACCCCGTTATTAAGTATTCACCCGAAAACATATTTACCAACAGCAGTCTAATCTGATCCTCCATTTACTTCTCTTTATTGCTCTCTTCGCCTCTAGTATGTTGGGAACTAATCTTTCGTGGTGTCTTAGGTGAACGTTTCATCCTACCCCTTCTATTATTCACTACCTTCCTTAACTTTATATGGTTCACGGTTTGTTCTTCATGCGTCTGTAGAATTTAAAGCTCGTCTTGTTTTTTCCATTCGCTTCTTTTATCGTCTGCGTCTCGCAACCGTACACAGGGTACTGAAAAAAGGTTTCACTCTTTAGAGGGCATGTGATACGATCAAAAGCAAGTTAAAAAGTCTAAATAAATATGGGTCCGCAGATCAACCGTTTTTGAGATATGAGCGATTATCTTTTTTGATAGCTTAAACGAGTTAATTTGAATATTTTGCTTATTTTTCAATATTCACCACTACATAACAATTATCAAAGAAGACGTTCGAAATGTCCTCTTTCAACATCGACACAGAATCTACATCTTCTTAGAAATGATATACGTACCATTTCAAAAAAAAACACAGTTTTGTTCGAATTGTTTGACAACTTTGTCCAATTCGCAGCTGCAACTTGGTAAGATTATTTACTGGTGTTGCACATACTAAACTTTAAAGTAACCCCAAAGGCAAAAATCCAAAGGCGTTAAGTCGGGAGACATAGGGGACCATGGAATGGAACCCATTCGCCCTAACCATCTATCGCAAAATTTTTCGTCCCGGTGCTCCTCAACACCAGTAAATAACCTTGCCGAGTTGCAGCTGCGAATGGAACAAAGTTGCCAACCAGTTCGTACAAAACTGGGTTTTTTGAAAGGGTATGCAGATCCTTTCTAAGAAAATGTAGATCCTGTGTCGCTGTTGAAGGAGGACATTTCGAACATCTTTGATAATTGTTATGTAGTACTGAATATTGAAAAATAAACAAAATATTCATATTAACTCGTTCAAGCTATGATCGCTCATATCTCGAAAACGGTTGGTTTTCGGACTCATATTTATTTGAACTTTTTAATTTGTTTTTGATCGTATTACATGCCCCATAAACATTGAAACCTTTTTATCAATACCCTGTATAATACTGCGCATTATACGTACCTACGTTTTCAGAGTCTCTTCACATTTCTAAATTAACCGTTACCCAGCATACCTAATAGTTGTTTTTTTGTTAAACTGGAGTCAGCCTTGCACTATTCTTTGTTTGATGTCCTTCCTCTGCTCCCACCATCGTGAGTTTTATGACAGAAAACTTTGATTTGTGATTTTTCGTCTTTGCTTTGTGATTTTTGTAAACTATTCTGGTGTTAAAAAAGAGGACTAGGAATTCTTCCTCAATTTATTCAACACTTGTGACTTCTTATAACTTTCTGGAACTTACACCATTCCTGGGTAGTTCGACGAGATCAATCATTTCGATTACTACCGGAACTGACCGAACTTGTAAACAGTACGTAATTAAGCTAATTCCTTGGTGATAATTATTCTGTAGTAGCACAACAGAACTCCCTGGTGTAGGTCTTATTGCTTTAGTAGGTTTTGTTTGTAGAGCTTTTGTCTAAATTTCAAAGAAGCCAGAGTTTCTATGCGAAAGTCGGTGACTCACTGCACTCTCAAAGTTTTCTTAGGGATTATTTAGATGTGTAAATATCAGTAGTGTTTGTGACAGCTACATAAATAATTTGTACGGTGTTGGAATAGTAAATCTACTCAATGACCATGACCGATAATGTATAAACTAAATTTAAAACTTTCCACATAAAATTTTGATCCTTTTTCGTTAAAGTTTAGCGCCAGAATTTAGGTAGTTAATATTTTCTGTCTTGACTATTTGGTAGAAATCCATGATGAAATAGAAAATTACTATGCGTACTACCAATAAGTATAAAAATTATTTTATTGACCGGTTTCAAGATTCACAAACGATCTCATCATCAGAAATGGTAAATAAAATGGTAAATAAAATATAAAATATTTACCATTTCTGATGATGAGATCGTTTGTGAATCTTGAAACCGGTCAATAAAATAATTTTTATACTTATTGGTAGTACGCATAGTAATTTTCTATTTCATCGCCAGAATTTAGTCTCGTAGTTTGCTAAGCGGAAAGAAACGTCAAGCTTGTTTTTGTTGTTGCTTCATTAAGCAAAACTTATCTTTATGAGTCTATCTGTAGTGAAATGATTAAGTCTCTGGAGGAGTGGTAAATTTCAAAATGTAAATCAACTAAAGAAGTCGCTAGTTTAATTTCGGCGCCGCGAAGTAAGCATAAAGTTAAATGATAAAGAATGAACGTGTTTTTAGTGGCTCGACATCTACTTTTCTTATTCTAATAAATTTATAGGTCGATTTGCGTTACCCTCTGACTCACATAAAATATATCCACCAGAAGGGGGAAGAATGACAGTGGCATTAGTCGAGCATTAACTTGTTAACTCGGCAGAATTCAGTAGTTCCCTAACTACACGTGAATCAGGATTCCGCTTTGAATGGTTTCGGCTCTAATGGAGACGCTTCCGCTACTAGAAAAGACATTTTAAATGGGGACAAATCGATTGTTTTTAATCGACAAGCAGTAAAATACATCTGGTTATTCAAGCATGCCCTTTGTCGTCGAGGAAATACTTATAAACGTTTATTGATCGCCGATTCAAAGATTTTGCAGCTTTCTGTCCCCAAAATTATTCATACTGTCTAATATAAACTCATTTGGTTGCAGCGTACCTATATCTTGTAATGCGCCGTATTAAATTGTTTACTAGTTAACAATATTAATTAAAGATGTGAGTAAATAGTCACCTATGGAAATTTTACTGTCGTTTTATCTATTAAAGGCCTCTAGGGTATTTTCCATAATCGTTGTTTTTATTTAGGGTATTATCCTTGGAATATGAAGGAACACGATTTTATGGGAATTTTGAGATTCTGCGGTTGAGTTGTGGTGATCTTGAGTTAGGAAATATTGTAGTAAATATCATAATGCAATGGTTCACGTGCACCGTGCCAACATTGAAGGACTCTTGTTGGGTAAGCGCTGACAATTGTACCTCAATGTCGAAATTTATGGACAACATATTCCTGAGAGGCAATGAGATAATATGTCATTAGCCATCTGTAATTGGAGATCGGATTGGAGTGAGCTTCGTTGGCCTCTAGGGTCGGTACAGACTTGCAACCAAACGCTGAAGCGAACCTCGTCCCGTAACTACACCGCGCCCAGTGTGGACGGTAGAGCGAAACTCGTCGCAAACTCTGTCGCCTACCAAACGGCGTTCCACTGCTTGTAGGTTTTCTGACGCGACATCGAAGAAATGTAAACCCGACGAAGCTTTCAAGTTAGGACGGGTTAGCGAACTTTGATTTATATATTCTCATTTCCTCAGTGTTTTGATTTGGTAGTTATTAGTCATGGGTAACCCGTTAAATTTTCGAGGTCTGACTCTTCAGTTCAGTTCACAGATGGCGAACCGCAGAACTGAACCGATGCGAATGAGTCACATGGCTCGCACAGCACACAAAAGACGATGCGTTAAGCGTTGTAAGATCATCGCCATCCGCGAAGTACACAGGCGATGTAGTATGTATACAGCATTCGGGAGCCAGGACGCATTCGAGATCTGTTTTATATTTCCATGTTTGATTCGTACTTTACCGGCCGGTTTAGTTTCTTGGCCATTCACTAGGTATGTTATAATCGAGGTTATAATGATAAAAATTGTTTTTCACCCCGTGTGCTCTTAGTTATTTATCAACTAGACAGCCGTGTCTATCGTCAACTTGATAATGATAACACTCATACAGTTTTATTTTCATTTTGAATTTCCATTGAATTATGATTTTAAATAAATTTCCTAAACTATCTACTGTAAAATTGATTTTTTTTTAGTTTTTCGTACAGTTGACTTTTCTGATGCTTTGTATATAGTTATTTTTAATACAGTCTGATTTGCATTGCTTTTTCCCCTTAAAATATACCTGACAAATTCTGGAAATAAGAGAAGCATCAGTAACTAGGTAATGTATTCAATAAGTTGACGAGTGCATCTTCATTCTGTGACGTGTAAAAGTAAAGAAATCATTGTCCTGTACTTGTTTTATTACCTACCTAAATTCTGCATTAGGTATAAGATAAAAATGTAGCTGTAACCTACAAATACAAAACACTGCAGATGCACAATGAATACAACCGTTGCATCTTTGAATCAACGCGCCGTCACAGAACATGCAGCTGAGATAAATAAATGAGCAGACAGAAGCACTGAAGCACAGACCACAAAAGACGTAGGACCCGCGGAACCGCGATCCGCAGCATGAAAAATGCGTCGACTTCCAAATCCCTGCTCTACAAACTACGCGTGCTAGTGTTGCGAACCGCGAACCGCGTGCCAAATTCATCGCGATGCAGATCTCTGCAGCTCGACTAGTGAAGCAGTTCTTTGAACCAGTTCGATAAAGAGTTTCCCATGACTAGCAGTTATGGACTGGTCGGAGAAAGCGGCACTCGATTTAATTGATCTGTATGGAAAGAAAGCTCCTATGGGATGAAAAAAATGATGCTTGCGTGAAATTAGCAAATAAGAAAAAAAATCAATCGAGAAGTGCAAGAAATTACTGCTTTTCTCTCTTTTTGACAAAGGGAGAAAACAAAAATTTAAAAAAACGCACTGGCTATCGCTATATTCATGTCTTGTTCTGAAACGGAACTCGGTTGAAATGGCGGGACGGGGTAATGTTACGCAAGTTTGTTACGCGACGGGGTTCTGTAGTTCTGTTCGACATGTCTATTTGTCCATTTGCCCACTGCTACGGCACGACATGGCGCGGTACGGAACGAAAAAAATCCGTTTAGGATTAAATACATGCAAATGAATGGAGAAGCGCAAATATATCCGACACGACGCGATGCGACACGGGACGACGTTGCCGGGATTCTTTGCTCACGATCTCAACCGGCGAAAATCGTATGGCGCTGTACTGTGTAATGTATATGGGCGCATAATTTCAAGACGCCGTGCAGATTGCGCTTGCGTGTTTGGTGTTTGTACGAACGTAGCACACGCTGACGCTCTGGCACATGTTAGTACTGGGAATTGACAGCTGAAACATGGAGGATAAGCTTATTCTAGCCTCTTGGCATTAACAGGGTGAACCCACATTCGCCTTTTTCTTCTTCGTTTTTCCTGTTCTTCAAGCAGTGCCGCTACAACGAAAATTCACCTCCGAGGAACTATGCGTCGTAGTATACTCCATCGGTGTATACTCTCAACTATTGATTTGTCGTCTTTCCTCGCCGGTGCGCGTCGTGTATATGGGCGGAGAGATTAGATATACCGTGCCGCGCCGCGCCGCGCGGCACCGCATCGTTTCGTGTCGTGCCGTCGCAGTGGGTGACAAGTTACGCGACGAGGTACGCGACGGCGCGGCGTTCGGTTATAAGTCTCTATGCACTTTTTTTAAGAGGCGAACAAGATGCCCATTACCCTTGTCTATCATATATACTAGTCTGCTAATCCAATGCAATTTGTTGGAAACCGGTTTTTGGACGCCACGTATTTTAGTTCTGGACGCAGCTGGTTAGATGGGGCTCGATACGCTTAGTAAACTTCCAGTTTTCAATCTGCTATCGTCGCACTTTAGTTGATTTTATTGTTTAACAGATGGCAGGCATGGCGATTTTAATTCTGGGGTGAGCAAAACGGCGCCGGCCGGCACGACGGGACGTTGCGGAATAAGATATCAAATAAACTTTTATGTTCCCGCAGGGTACCGCGGCACGCTTTGTCGCTTGTCGGGGTAATACCTGCTTGAAATTTATGCATTTACAATACTTTTTATGTCCAATTTTGTCTTTCCGAATTTGTTCACATATACCAGCCCCAATTATTTGAATGGCCTTATTTCCTAGATCCCAAAAATAAAAATTAAGAGACAGCCCAAAAAGATGTTTTACTCTCGACGTTTTAACGTATTATTCGAAAAACCAAAAAGCGCACTTTTGTTTTTTCTAGCAACTTTCGATTTTGAAAACATTTTGAGGATCTGTATCCAGCGCCGTAGCCAGGGTCAAAACTTAGGGGGGCTTATGAATTTTTTGAGGGGGCCTAAACAAAATATTTGGTAGGATGTCTCTTGGAATATGCGATTAAAATTATTCTAAAGATTGGAAATTATAATACTTTACTAAACTAGATAAATTGATAAATTGATAAATTTACCTAATTTGAGGATATGGGTGCAATAAACAGTACATAAATATGACTAATTGAACAACGAAGAATGAAAAACTATTCAGTAGAACTTCACAATAAACTAAAATCTTCACTTCTTACAATGAAACAAAGTACAACTATTCAGGGTGTTAACAATTAGCGGGGCAGTATTGACAGCTTTGTTATTTTTGGAGCCACGATTCCTGTTAAATGACCATACTAGTAGTATTTCTTAATAGATTACGGTCGCGAAAACAGAAAAACAATTATTGCACATCAGGTTTTCGAGTTATGTGCAAAAATAACTTTTTTAAATGGAACGCTCTATATATTTTTGCATATATTGGGAGAGAGAAAGAAATTCTTAACAGAAAATCTTAATTAATGGCTACCCTAAAATTTAAAATAAAGACGTTTAAGCCATTTAAAAGTAAAACACTAAGTACATCTAAACTAAACCAAAACAGGCCGAGGAACAAGGCAAGTGTCGAAATCAATAAATAATCTTTGTAAATTTTTATTAGTAGGTACTTATTGCTGTTTAGTGAGTTTTCGTATTATTTTCGTGACTAAATCGACATCTTCACCATGCTGTTTACTCTTGTAGAAAACTGGGACACGTGTGATTTGGTTAGCTTAAAAAAAATGAATTTCGATCTATCGCATGCTACGCCGAATTATTTCTTGGGCGGGAATAGCCGATGCAAAGAAGGATGGAGAAAAAGGCGGAAGAAATATTAGGAGAAGATCAGTTCGGATTTAGACGAAATAGAGGAAAGAGGAACGCGCGAAGCCATTCTAGCTTTACGAGTAATTATAGAAAAAACGATAGGAAAGAGAAAGAGCGTCTATATAGGGTTTGTAGATTTAGAAAAAGCCTTCGACAACGTAAAATGGGGGAAGATGTTCGAAGTGCTGAGAAAGGCAGGGATGAAATATAGGGACAGAAGAATAATACATAATCTCTACAAAGAGCAAAAAGCAGTTATAGAATGTGAGCAGGAACGAAGGGAAGTAGATATCCGGAAGGGAGTGAGACAGGGATGTGCATTGTCACCTCTAGTTTTCAACTTATACAGGGTAGTCCACTACGCGCGCGTCGGTCAATGGTCGCGAAACCATTGGACTTATGGGAAATTTTTTAAATAAAACTTGTAACGTTTCATCTTTGCTGCAACTGAAAATTATTTTCAAGTATACAAGCTGTCCCATTTCTTCTGCACGGCACCTAACTTGGATTTTTTAAATGGAACACCCTATATTACATAGCATTTTGGAATTCTTTGTTGAATTTAAGTGTCACTTTGTTAACCATACATTGGGTCTAAGTCCCACAATTTCGGAGTTATTTGATGTTAGAAATCGTCATTTTTCATAAAGAAAAATGGCTTACGTGTCCCTATCTTAATTTTTAATCCTCTATCTAATGGGGCTGGAAAATACTGCTTCCTGATTGGTCAAAAAATGGCAAAAAGTGACCTATCAGGAAGCAGTATTTTCCAGCCCCATTAGATAGAGAATTAAAAACTAAGATAGGGACACGCAAGTCATTTTTCTTTATCTCGAATCTTTTACAAGTTATAAATGGCGAAACTTGAAAAATGACGATTTCTAACATCAAATAACTTTGAAACTGTGGGACTTAGACGGTTAACAATGTGGCACTTAAATTCAACAAAGAATTCCAAAATGCTATCAAATACAGGGTGTTCCATTAAAAAAAATAGAGTTAGGTACTGCGCAGAAGAAATGGGACAACCTGTATAATTGAAAATAATTTTCAGTTACAGCAAAAATGAAACGTTACAAGTTTTATTAAAAATATTTTTCCATAAGTCCAGCGGTTTAGCGACTATTGACCGACGCGCGCGTTGTGGACTACCCTGTATATCGAAGATGCTATTAATATTGTTAAGGACAGAACAGCCTCAGGAATTAATGTACAGGGTCAAACTATTAACTTGCTCAGATTTGCGGATGATATAGCAGTGTTAGCATCTAGCAACGAAGAATTAGAAGCGGCTTCGAATGAAATGGAAGCAGTTTTGACACAGGGCTACGGCATGAAAGTCAATAAAAAGAAAACTAAAATTTTGGTATGTAGGGGATGTGAAAATAGAACTAAAGTTGACATACAAATAGGAAATAAGAAGATAGAGGAGGTCGCGGATTTCTGCTATTTAGGAAGTAAAATAACTCAAGACGGTAGGGGCACAAAGAATAGCGCGCAGGGTCGAGTTGCGTTTAACAAAAAGAAACAACTGTTATGTTCGAGAACGGTTAATATAGACTAGAAAGAGACTCTTAAAGTAGTATGTATGGAGTACAGCATTATATGGGTGCGAAACTTGGACAATAGGAGAAGCGGATCGAAAAAGAGTAGAAGCGTTTGAAATGTGGTGCTACAGACGCATGATGAAGACACCTTGGATAGATAAGGTTAGCAATAGGGAAGTATTAGAAAGACTTGGGGAAAAGCGAAAGATATGGAAGACAATAAAGAGTAGGAGAGATGGGATGGTAGGACACCTTCTAAGACACGAAGGAATAGTTCGCGACATGTAGAGTCAGAGATAGGAATAAAAAGAGATAGGGGTAGGCCTAGATTAGACTACTGCTCTCAAATAGTTAGGGATGTAGGATGTTCTACTTTTAGGGAAATGCGTAGGTTAGCTCAGGATAGAAAAGAGTGGAGGTACGCGTCCAACCAGTCTTCGAACTTGAGAACCTTATGATGATGATGATAAGAATAGCCGAACCGCGGATGTGCCTCCTACAATTATACAGGAAATTAAGGCATGGTTGTTCAATCCCTAAGTTAACGCTTGAAGTATTTCTTAATTATTTTGTACTTCATGCACCTTATGTTCAATGAATAAATATTTATCTTAATTATTTTGTACTACAAAGTCGCTGTTTGAACACTGCGCACTTTCTTAAAATTTGTTTAGTGTAGGGAAATCCTTTTTTGACAGACCATTAAAATGTACAATTTTTTGATTAATTTAATTTTTTCGGTTTACTTACTGTCTTTATTGCTATAGTAACCTTGATTTAGCTTGGGTTTTTCTATGCTTACTAAATCAACCGTCTACCCTTAAGCCTGGGTCTCATTAGGACATTTTAGTGGAAGCCACCGAAGTTGCTCTGAAATGTCTTGGTATGATTACATAGTGGCCGGTTGCCTTCAACTGGGCAAATAGAGAATTTACTTTCCTCTAGGAGCAAACTTTAGTGGCCAGTTGAAAGCCACTTGGCTTCCACTTGTTGACTCCACTAAAATGTCCTAATGAGACCCAGCCTTTACGCGCGTCTTCAATTCGCTGGAATAGCATAGTATAAACGGTATAAATCATCTTCGTTAACATGGTCTCGTGCCATCAGGAAACTTCGAGTCCGACGGCTAAATCTGTTCCACTATCTCATAGAAAGAGAAACCAAAAAATCTCTATTTAAACTTACTTTTTTCCTGGAAATAAACAATCATGTTCTCATTCTTGCCTTGATCCCTTTTAGGCATTCCTTTCCACATATTGCTTTTGTTTGGTTTTAACAAAAATGTCCCTTGAAATGCTTTTCGAATAGGTAAAAGTAAGAATTAACCCAGCCATTTATTTGAGCGGCTCTGACATTCAACCAAAACCGTGCCGCTCCTCTCAAATTAATTAATTTTCATTTTTGTTGATTTTGTTAATTAAGTATGTACCTATTTAGTATTTATTCGTGGAACAGGAGGCCGATATTTGCCAGCACCCGGTTTTGGAAGTTCCCAAAGATATAAAATATCTGTTATAAAGTAATAAAAATGACTAGAACATTAAAATCACATTGCTTGCCGGCTCTCAACTATATACATAATTTATTAGTTGAAAGGATGGCGGCGGTGTCTTTTGATCACCCAAGTGCAAGAAAACCGACGACCACCTGCTAATGCGAAACTCTTGTTCGCCATCTGCAATGAATAGATTTAAAACATCTCTTCTCAAACTGCCAAAGAAGGTGCGTATCTATACTTATGAAATTCAAAACCATTCCAGATCGCGCTTTGTCTGCCATCTAGCGGAAATGTGAGTACTTCTTTAAAAGGCGTCAAGGTTAATAGACTTCATTGGCTAACTATAATGTATATAAACAAGGCCATTACATATTTAAAGCATTGAAAGTATTAATGGAGATCAGATTTGGATCAAAGAAACAGGCAGAGTCCTTTACCTATAATAATATTATGTACATATTAACCCATCGAAACGGGGGCCATTTATTTAATTTACCAACAGTCTGGCGACCAAAATGATGTCGAACCAGTGATAATAGTTGCTTTTAAACGGAACACCCATCTCCTTGTCGCACATTTAACAATACATCTACCAAATTTGTTTAAATTATCCTTTCAGTAATGAATTCATTGAACTTATTCTCTGCGTCATCATTTGAGAAATAAACTGGTTAAACTTATTCGGTGTACCATTTGATAATCTTGCGGTAATCCGCACCATTTATCTGATCTGAGCATACCCGACAGAAATAACAGAAAAAGTAATATTTAATGTTGAGACAGATTATTTGTGTTAAAACATAAGGCGGAATCAATGCAATAAAAATACTCATAGTGAGCGGAGTAGGTACAACTTATTACTAGACCACCGCGTTAGTCATTCATTCATAAATTGATTGGTGAGGACGCCGAATGTTTCGGAAGCTCGATAGTTCCAGTCAATAAACTAACCAATCAGAGCTATTATTTCACTTCGGTAAACATCGTGACCTCCGACTGTGATGACTATAGAACTTGTCGGTAGTTTAAAACGCAATGTGGCAGAAACATCTTTAAGATATAAAGACAGCGTATGTTGAACGAAAATATATAATTCACAAGAAACGATCTGCAGCATCTGCTATCGCGCAACACCACCTATCTGTCAATAATGACGTAACTGCACAGATTTGAGACGGATGACTTAAGAAACATGGAAATTCAAGAATGGAGAAATGATCGAGAATCATCTAAATATTATATGTTAGTGTATATTATGCATGTGGCAGTTCAACAAGCAATCCTTTCCCGTAAGCAAAATTATCAAGAGAAATCCCAGCCGTAAATAGGAAATAAAAATACAGGAATTGGCGACAACACTCTAAACAATAATTATTATTATTGTATTCGCAAATTCTGCATCATTATTGTGTACGCTGTTTTTAAAACTGTTCAGTGTGATGGTGGTTTATCTCACACACGCATGCAAACTATGATAGCTACGAAATAGTTAAAGGACAACAAATTATAGTAGACAGTGAGTTTGCCGTGAGACAGAATAAATAAAATTCCTCGTGTTCCAATTACCTATACTTCATTATTATTATTATTATTATTAAGTATTATAGCGCCAGAAATCGATAAAATTAACCTTCGAGAATTCCTTATGTATTAGAATACCTAAAATTAATAAAACACTAACAAAAATTAAAAAAAAAAGTTTTAGATAATTTCATTGGCAGTTGTGTTACTAAAACTTTTTTACGTTCTTTTCTGTGTTTACCTAGTTTGGCAGCGTGTTGACAAACACTTTTTGTCTTATAACACTACAAATCAGATGATAATACCGCATTATCAAAGTGTTAAGGTGCACCAGTTATCATGATGGTCCTTAATGCCCCTATAACAAAGAAGGTTAACTCAAGTGGAATCTGGAGTGCCTCCTGAGTTTCTTGAGCAAAAACTGGCCGTGATAGGTACTTTGGATATGTGATCTTACTAAGGTGTTATCTAATTGAAAAATATAGGCAATAAATTGCTGCTAATGGAGCAGAACACATTTGTTCAATACCCTTATGGAGGACCAAACTGATCGAACGCGTTTTTCTGAAAAGCAGGAACATTATTTACACAGCGTATTTCATGGGGCTATCTTTGACAAATACTTCAATTCACGATCTTTGTGCTGGCCTAGCAATTTAAGAATACGTCGTATTTTTAAATGTAACACTACAAATCGCGTTAAAAGTTTTTCAAAATTACCTTTTTCGAATGTGCTTGAATAAATCGTAGACCACTGATTTCGTCCAAGTGGGACTCATCAGTACGATGCTTTGTCCTGTACACTAAGCAGGTAGGTATATTGCATGGTTCGAGTGTGTAGCACAAAGGGTGCTCCAAACCCAACGATGGGGTAGATAGATACGTAAGAGATCTGCCAGTACACAAAATTCAGATTTAGTTCTATTCTTTAGTGCCTGGCGGGGTACTTACCAGAGGAGTAGTCGTTCGAACGGTCTAGTACCACTTACCAGACCATACTTGGCGTTTTTGACCCACATTGCTATTGAAGAAGTCAAGAAGTATAAATGACACTGGGTATGCTGCAATAAACGTGCACATTGGGGAATTTCCTGATGGTTAATGTTAATGTTCCTTTCTGCTACAAGGACAACTGAATCGTGGAAAGTAAACAGTGCGGACTCTCCAAGAGTCGACGCATTCTACATATATGTGATTAGGGGAAAAAGCGTTGAGACTACCCTGGACTGTTCAAGGAACAAATGTTGCGGCATTAGAAGAGATGAACGTTGAAGAAGATTTCTTACCAAAGTAACTCGCCCCTGCTCTATTTCAGATTTGACGCAAAGAGAAGCGATCCTCTGAAAACGATAATTCCGCAAGGCATAACCGAAAGCAGCAAACTCCGAGGAAAATTCCTATTCCGCTGGACGTATTAAGTCACAAAATTCCTATGAAGTAACCTGTCGTAAACAACACACCAGGCACACGATTGAGAAAGATATTACATGTCAGCAACTATAAGGCCCCATCTGAAAACTAATATTAATAGGTACGCCAAAGGAATTATTTCACATTTATTACACCCATAAAATGAAGATATTACGTACCGAGGTGGAAAATGTGAATAAACAAATAATTATAACAGTTAATTTTGAGTTATTTTCGCGGTGCGTTTTTTTTGTTTTCTGTTTTCGTTGACTTTATAGAATAAGTTTGTATTTTCTTATTTCAATCAATAATAATAAAATACAATTCAAATTCATTTACTAAAGTTTGTAGTTTATAAATTTACGTAGTATTCTACGCGTAGAAAGTCATATAAATTATAATTGAGTATTCTATCGACCCAGCCCTGCGTATAATTAATTTTACAACATTCTCTTTTTTCACTTCACACCCGAACTTCATTTTTAACATCTCTTGCAAAGGAAATTTAGCCTTGTCACTCAAAAACACTACCTACTTCGTTTTCTTCATACTCTAAAAACTGCTGCGAAGGTTTTTATGCAGTTGTAAGCCCAAAATTTTGCTCCTGTTCTCATATCACATCGTCAAATAAATGTAGACTTTCTAAACAACTACTTAACAACTACAACGTACGTCCAATAAATATCACACCACTCATTTTCGTTAAGAAGATATAAGCAATGTCGAAAACTCTGGACCATCATGGCTATCAACCGGGGCAAAACTACCGGCTGCCAGCCCCAGTAGATTCCGCCAGCGCCAACGAGCAGCCGAGACTTGGACCACATCGCTAATTCCTGGAATTACATGGCTAACTCTACAGATTCATCTTGGTCAACCACGAGGTGTACAATACCACCCTCTAAAGCTATCGCCCTCCAGCTAATCCAAGATGGACAAAGCTACCCTTATCCCGATAGCACCATGTCCAAATCGAAGCTACCAACCGATCTCATCCGGAGGCCTTCATTGCATTTGGTCAAAGCTGAGCTTCTTCGACTCAACGTCTACGTGACACCTCCACTATAGAACCCAAAGACTTCCAGCTACTTAAGTCATATTAGACCACGTTCCGAGGACATGGTGTAGTAAAATGTAGCTACATTCCAAAACTAACTTACGATCTGGTTGGACTTAAAGAACGACTACTCAAAGAAGCTTTCCGTCGCGGCAACCTCTTCTCCACCACACCTAGAAGACGTTGGCACCCTATAACCTTGCCAGAAGTTGTGTCCTACGCAAGAAGGAGAAGGAGGTAGACATATATTGTTGTATTCATTTTCTTCAAATAAATACATATTTGGAAAACTGCTTGCCTGTAGCGGAGGCAGAATTATGAAAATTATAAGGGAGAAATGTAAATGTGGGGAGTTTAGAACATCCAATACATTTTTCTATGACGCTTTTATTCAGGCAATTCGCCAATAAACTTGACTCCTACAAGTGAATATTAATTTTTCATATATGCAATAAAAACCAATAGGCATGTAATTGCCCACAAAAGTTCAGATAGTAAAAAAATAAGGTAGGTAATTAAAAGTTTCCATTTTGTTCGTAAATAAAAAGGTTAGTTCAAAGTACCTATTTAACCGAAAATTAATTTCAAATAAGAAGGGGTTTACCCTTGAAACAAAATATCTGCCGTAATAAATAATTTTAGTGGGTTATGTATATTAATGGATACGTTTTATAATTACTTTCCCCTTAGTGCTCCAGAAAGTAAATTTTCTGTTTGCACTAACTTTGGTAGGTAATAAAATTTGGAAGAAAAATTTTTCCACGGCGTTACAATGCTTCATTTGCATGTTAATTATTTAAGTTCTACAAGATATACACGGCGTTTTATAGATCATCAAGCCTTAGTCCACAATAAAAAACATCTTTCAATGTCAATAAAAGTACAAAACGTGTTAGCTAATTCATTTAGGTGAAATTTGAGATCGTTTACTTTTTAAGAAGTTTTTTTATGGAAGAGAACAATTGAGCAGTATTATAGCATTTCCTTAAATCTGAGTATTATAAAAATAAGAACTCAATTAAATTCATCTAACTAAAATGTAACTAAAGTAACACATATTGCGCTATGTGCAAGAGTTCTCAATTAAATTGCCTATTACCTACATCATGGAGGGAGTCTTGACTGTGCCGTAACTTAACGGCATTCAGTTTGTACTAGGGATGCTAGTATCGAATGAAAGTATCTATACCAGTATCATTTGATACTTATGGCTTTAGATATCGATACCTCCCGATACTTAACAAGAAAGTATCGATACCTTGGAGTATCGGTATCGCTTCTGTAAAATGTCTACTGAGAGTGTTTTGTTATAACGTAAAACTGGTAAAAAGAAAGTAAACTTTATTTTTTATAGTTTCCGCGGTACGGAAATTTTATGAGGAGTAAAATCAAGAGTTAACTATTGAGCGTTACGTTACAAGTTAACAACTAGTGTCACATAGAGCATGGAAATAGTGAAAATAGAGTGGCATAGAGTAGATATGACAGTTGGCGTTGTAAGGTCAGCATTTGCAGTGTTTGTTCGTTCCTAAATTTAATATGGAAAAACCTAATATTAAATACTCGCGTGTACCCTATTATCAAGTGATTGAAGTTAAAATAGTCGTTCGTAAGGAGTAAACACACACAAGTTTTTTATAATTCCAGCTTTTCAGGTAATAAAACATACCTCTGAACTCATTACAAAACAAAAATAAACTTGGATGGGTGGCGCTAATGAATGAGGTTGTGTCTGAGATAAAACACTGAGACCTCTACAGTCCTTTCCAAGACTACGGAGACGTGGAGACAATTTTACATCAATTTTATTAAGCATATAAACATTAAAAGTGCTACTTTTTTGACGGCCTATAAGTATTGCTTACAGCAGGTATCGTTCATTCGATATTGCTTTGAAAGTATCGATACCAGACAAGTATCGCATGTAAGATATCGATACCAAATATCGATACTTTTTTGTTGAAAGTATCGATACTTCAAAAGTATCGATGTATCGTTAGCATCCCTAGTGTGTACACCTCCGGACTACTCAGGTAGAAAAAATTGGAAAAGATTTGTCAAGGACATATGTTCAGCTGGAACATTCATGGCGGCCTCAAAGCCAGTGTTCAGATTTTCTTCAGTAAAAAACATTTAAAAACGACTTGATATTTTCATGAAAATTTTAAAAATTAAGATGGGATGTAATATCCGGAAGTTGCAGACTGACATAATTTGGTCTTTTATGTTGGTGTAATCAAGTATCATAGTGCACAATCGTGCACAAAGAGTAAATAAAATTTGTAATAAAGGTTCGAGAATGAGCTTATGGAAATGAAATATTTTAAGCTTCCAACTCAAATGGAAAGGTAAGTCTCCTTTAGAGTTTTTAAAATCTGATAACACTACAAATTTGGTGCACAACTTTTGAGCTAAGAGGCGTAGGAAGAAAAAATTCTCTTACCCAAAAAACCGATATATAGTACTAGTAGATAGAGAATTAAAAACTAGGATAGGGACATGTAAATCATTTTTCTTTATCTCGTACCGTGTCCAAGTTATAATTGATGAAATTTGAAAAATGACGATTTTTAACGTCTAATATTTCGAAGAGGGTGCACTTGACAAACATGATGTTTTGCATAAAGTGACCTTAACATTCGACCAAAAATTTAAATCCATAATAAAAATGTGGGCATTCCATTTAAAATAAGAGAGTATGTATTAGTTTCCGGTATAACCGGAAGTTGTCAGGTGCTGAAAATATTTTAATTGGAATGGCCGTGAACTTTTGTGTGCAAATTTTCAGATTTTAATTCGCTGCCGTTTCTGAGAAACGTCTAACCGACCGTCTCCGTGAATCACCCTGTATACAAAACCCTAATTATGCAGATAAGGCTATACATGGTTAGAGCTGTTTACTACACACCTTGCTTATCCTGCTTGCAAATGTTAGTGTATAATTTAGTCTTCGATAGAGATGCTTTCTAACTATTAAACTATAATCTTGAGTGCAGCTGCAGTTTCTCTATTCATAGTTAACTTCATTGTCCGCTATGAGACGAATCTAAATTTTATTTCAATGCCAGAATTCTAGTAAAATTACTTGTCTTCTTGTGGTGCGGCATTTTTGAAATAACAAAGGCAAAAGAAGTATTATTTGTCGACACCGAGGTCGACATAGGTGTATTGTCTAAGGAACAGAAATTATATAAAACTAGTCAATATTCAAGATGTAACTTAATTCAGTTAAAGATTTTTACGACATGGGTTTAACGATTTTCAACCTTTATGCGGTGTTTTTCTCAATCGGTAACTTGGAAAATAACATGAGAAAACACATTTTGTAAAATCTGTATTACCTTACTCAATAAATTTATACTACCATTCTTAAAATTTTTTAAAGTGTATTTATGCAAAATTTATAAAGAAGCTGATAAAACAAATCTATCAATTGTTTTACATTGAAGTAGGATTTTATAAATGTGTTTTTTATATTCACCCTATCCGGAAGAACAGGCTATGTATTTGAATATTTATACATTTCCCTAAGACTTCTTCAGAAAGCGATACTTTAAAAACGATTAAGTAGGCGCGAAATTGCCATTTTCGCCCACCTGCGTTTTAAGACCGTGCGTTATAACAATGCACGGGCAGCAAGGCAGGAGTCATTCGGCTTGCAAGCAGCTTTGAAATTGCAACCTTTATTGCAATAATATAAAGCGTTGCCTTTCATATTCACTTATGATTGAAAAAAACATAATGTAGTAAAGACATGTATTTTGCAACACAACTTGCAACATAAGTTATGAGTAAGAAAATAACTTCACGTTATAACGTTGTTAAAAGGCCACCGATACCACGAAGTTATAAAAACTGGAATCGCGGAAAATAACAAACATAATCAGGCGAGGTCACAATAGAAATAAGGGGATAAGAGAAGGAGCGTAGGAAGCTGGGTTTTACAAAGAAGGAAGAGATGGGACAAACTCCTAAATGCAACAAAGTTGCTTGCGGGGAAACCAAGGAATGTATGGAAGAAATCGTTGGATATCGTAGGCTGACCTAAAAAGTGAAACATTTTTTAGTATTAACAGAATAGATTTTTCTTTAATTTGTGCTAGTTCCAAAAACTTTAAGTTTCCAAATTTCGTGAAATTTCTGGCAAATATTTTAATAAATAAGGGTGTAATATACCTCTTATATTTATACTTTTAAATAAAGATTCTTGACAAAGCCCCCAATCAGACGCGAAACGTCGAACAACGAATATTACACGCTTATTTATTAAAATATTTGCCAGAAATTTCACGAAATTTGGAAACTTAACAGAATAGACTTTTTCCCAAGAAAGTTTATGTACACCGCTCAAAATTGTCTAAGGGACACAAATAATTTTCATAGTATGATTTTTATCCTACAAGTCAACGTGAGTAAGTTACACTATTTATTTGATAAGCTTGCCTAGTACAAAACTGGCTAAAAATTAACTTGTAATGCGTTGCATTATTTGTTTAATAATGAAAATAAACATTTAATTGGAAAACAATACATTGTGTATTACTTAAAATAAAAGTGTATTTCTGATAACGTTAATTTTTTGAAATTTGTACTTAATGCCTGAGGAGGCAATAGCAATGCAATGCAATGCAATGATGTGTATTTACACATTAAAACAATGACACTAGTTTGGTTAAGTAATTATTTATTGGTACAACTACACTCTGTTGTACATAACAGTACACGACACATGGAACATCCAACCATCCTGAGGTGAATCAGTCGCGCATGCATGAGAGATGGGAAAATGCGCACACGACTTTTGCTAAGCGCAAAATCCGATCCCCAATACATTACACCACCCCGCCCAAAAATCATAAACATCACTCACGAATAAGTAAATCTGTCGGGTGCCTTCCTGCAACGTACAGGGCGTCCCGAGTCTACCGAACCCGGCGACAAAATCGACGGCACGACCGACACTTCGTCACTGTGCTCACCATTTTCGTCCGTGACACTGTCATCGTCCGCATGTTTCCCAGTGTCGGGAATATTTTGTAAAACAATACCCTCGTCATCGTTAGGGTAAACTGTTTGTATTTGATTACTATGTCTCTTCCAGCGCAGAGACGAATCAAAGGGTTTCACAATTACCACATTTCTGCCTAAAATCTTACAAATTTCTGCTTTACACCAAGTAGGTTTCACATTTCTATAATCTCTGGCCAGCACCACGTTTCCCACAGCAAATTCGATCTTCCTTCTCCCCCTATAATATGTTTTGTTTTTGTTTTGTGAAAACTGTAAATTTTGTTTAATTTTTTTTATATTAGTGTAATTGTCAACGACTTTTGTTAAGCTCATCGGTTTAATTAAATCCAGCCTTGTTCTCAATGATCTACCAAAAAAAATTTTTGCGGGAGATTCGCCGGAAGACAAATGTACTGTGTTTCGGTATGTCAGCAAAAATTTTGACAAATTCAAATTCACATTTGGTGTCTCAGCTACTTTCAGCAAGAATCGTTTGACAGTCTTTACACTATTTTCCGCTTGCCCATTGCAATGTGGTTCATACGGAGGAATTGTTGCACTTTTTATTCCATTAATTTTAAGAAATTCCTCAAACTCTCGTGAAATCAGCTGAGACCCGTTGTCACTAACTACCACTTTGGGTAATCCATAACGAGCAAATAGTTCTCTAAGTTTCTCTATAGTTAACTGCGAAGTAATGCCCTTCATCGGAAAAACTTCGATCCATTTAGAAAATGCATCTAACACTATAAAAAAGTAACTTTTTGCCCGAGTTTCCATAAAATCAATGTGGATACGAGACCACACCCCGTCAGGGACAGGCCAGCCCTCCAAAGGTACTTTTTGCGGGTTGCTTTGTAATTTTTGACATTGTCCACAATTTCGGCAAGTATCCTCAATTTCTTTGTTTAAAGACGGCCACCACACATATTCTCTAGCTAACAATTTCATTTTTACCATACCAAAATGTGCATCATGAAGTTCTTTTAATATGTGTTCGCGTAATTTAAAGGGAACAATTACGCGAGTTCCCCAAAGCAATACTTCATCATCTACACTTATTTCATTTTTTCTAATATAATACTGTTTAATTTCGGGATCTATTCGATTCGGCCAACTTTGTATAACATATGAATAAATTTTCGACAAAATTGGGTCTAAACGCGTTTCATTTCGAATATCTGAAATATCGAGAGGTAACTCGGAGTCTTGCTTCACGTAATTAATATTAAAATCAAGTTCCTCTATTTCCAAATTCTCAGTACACTTTTCGGGCAATCTACTCAAAAAGTCGGCAATATTTTGAGTTGTATTGACATATTTTATGTCAAAATCGAATCCTGCCAAGAAGTAAGCATATCGCTGCAGTCTTGTTGCCGCCATTAACGGGATACCGTGCTTGGGTCCAAAAATGGACACCAAGGCTTTGCTATCTGTGATCAAATTGAACTTTATGCCGTAAAGATATTGGTAAAAATGCTTTATGCCCCAAACTATCGCTGTTGCTTCCTCATCTAAGGCAGAATAGCCTTTTTGCGCTTGAGTCAAGGTTCTGGAGGCATAGCAAATTGGTCTTTCAACACCATTACCAAAAGTATGAGATATAACGGCTCCTATACCATAGTCTGAACTGTCTACCGTTAAATTTATTTCCAAATCAGGATTATAATGCACTAATACATCATCAGAACCTAATATATTTTTTATATATTCAAAAGCCTCCTGACAATCGCTATTCCAATTCCAGACTGAATTCTTTTTTAATAGTTGGTACAAGGGATGCAAAACATTCGGGATATTTTCAATAAATCTATTATAATAAGTAATAGCTCCCAGAAAAGCTTTTAGTTGCGTTACGTTTTGGGGTTCCGGAATATTCTGTATCGCTGTCACTTTATTTGGATCTTTACGCAATCCCGTTTTATCTATAATAAAACCTAAATAACTAACTGATTCCTGAAAGAAGAAACATTTTTCCCTTTTAATTGCCAACCCCGCGTCTTGCAGCGTCTTTAAAACCTCTCGTAGGTTCTCTAAATGCTCCCTTCTGTCCCTGCCAGTTATTAGAATATCGTCTAAAAAGACGACCACCCCTGGCAATTGTGAAAGTAATTGCTCCATAATTCTTTGGAACTGCGCAGGAGCAGAAGTTATACCAAAAGGCAATCTATTGAACTGAAAAAGACCCTTATGGGTACTAATTACTGTATATGGACGCGATGATGGGTGTAATATGATTTGTTGATAAGCTTGACTTAAATCTAATTTAGAAAATTCTTGTCCTCCTTCTAATTTCGCAAATATATCATCGATTCGCGGTAGCGGGTATTTATCAGTAATGATATGAGGATTAATTGTAATTTTAAAATCGCAACAAATCCTAACACCCCCATCTTTTTTACGGATAGGTACAATCGGTGTGCCCCACTGAGAAAATTCCACAGGTGAGATAACGTTATCTTGAACTAATTTTGCCAGTTCAGCTTCAACCTTTGCTTTTAATATAAATGGCAATGGTCTGGCTTTGAAAAACTTTTCCACCGCGTTTGGTTTAATGTTCAATTTCAGTTGCCACTTATTAAACGTGCCCAATCTATCTGAAAATACTTGCGGAAATTCTGCATTTAATGTGCTTATTACATCTTCATTTACGTAATTGATCTCCTTAAACCCCATGTTATAATGCCTTATAAAATTGCGCCCCAAAAGTGCTGGCCCATCATTTTCCATAACGTAAAAATCCAAATAATTAGTTTTATTGTGAAATTTAACCTGCAAACTCAATTTACCCAATGGACGAATTTTATGACCTGAGAAATTAATTAGAGAAATATTTACATTAACTAATTCATATTTCCGAAAATACAAATTATAAATAGAAAACGGTAATACAGAAACAGCTGCTCCCGAATCTAATTCAAATTTACAATGTTTTTCCTCTACCAAAACATCAATATAAATAGGAATATCCTTTTCGTTTTTATCAGTTTTTATACAAAGAACAGGTGACATTTCGTTCATTTCGTCCAAAAAATTCATACTTTTTGTTTGAGATCTTTTACAGACAGCACTCAAGTGCCCCTTAGTATTGCAAGAATTGCAAACGTATTCTTTAAAACGACAGTTATTTGATAAATGATTTTTCCCGCAATGAAAACATTTCACCCGCGAACCACTGCTACCTGGTTGCGACCCATAAGCCGCTCCACTTCCTTGAGCTCTGCCACTGGCTGAATCACGAAATCCTCGCTGCTGATGGTAGGAGCGACCAAGACGCTCTTGCTGATGCGCAGGACTAGCTTGCATATTACTTACTTGAGGGAGGTATCTTCTAGATACCACGTGAATGTCCTGGTCCATGGGTTCACATTTTATGTGCGCTGGCGTCTCCAAGCATGCTTCTTTAATACCGGCCTGGGATGCTTCTTCTATTTGAGCTGCTTCTAACGCCTTACTAAACGTAACATCTGTCTTTAAGGCGTACAATACATTTCTCACCTTGCCTTCGCTGTATTTTGTAATAAACATGTCTGTTAACTTAGTGTCCAGCCCGTTGCCGAATTCACAATGAACGGATAATTTTTTTAGACGTACACTCCAATCTTGCACGGATTCATCAGTAAATTTATACGCATTGTAAAATTTAGCTCTTTCTACCCATACCACACACGTCCTGTTGTAATTGCTGTTTAACCATTTAACCAGGTCCTTGAACGAACATTCATCCGGGTTTTTCGGAAGACACAAATTTGTAATTAATATGTGCGCTTCATCAGCAACTGTACAACAACACTGCCCTTTTAATTATATCGTCTGTTATATTTTTAGCGATAAAATATTGTTCTAGCCTTTTAATGAACACATTCCACTCGCCACCTTTTGGATCGAAGCATAAATTTAGATTTAAATTTTCCACGCTGGCGGCCATTTTATCAAGCTGGTATACTTTCTTTACAGCTTTCTTCACCAAATTTTCACCTCGTCGCCAGTTGATGTGTATTTACACATTGAAACAATGACACTAGTTTGGTTAAGTAATTATTTATTGGTACAACTACACTCTGTTGTACATAACAGTACACGACACATGGAACATCCAACCATCCTGAGGTGAATCAGTCGCGCATGCATGAGAGATGGGAAAATGCGCACACGACTTTTGCTAAGCGCAAAATCCGATCCCCAATACATTACAGTGTATTACTTAAAATAAAAGTGTATTTCTGATAACGTTAATTTTTTGAAATTTGTACTTAATGCCTGAGGAGGCAAAAGCAATGCAATGCAATGCAATGACTGCCCGGCATCACCTAGGCATACTTAAAATCAGCCTATCGATTGCATCTTGTGGAAAAAGGGCCCACTGCTCTCTCAGTGCATTTTCACATGCAAAACGGTCTTGAATGTTTGCCATAACTGGAAGAATGCTAAATGGGGTTTAGGTCGGGAGACTGAGGATGCGATGGCAAAAAGGGAATGTTCTTTTCTTCAAACCAATTTTGTACCTGCTGTGCAAAAAATATCTGGAAAAGCAAGGAACTAGTCGACCAAACTAATACTGAGAATGAACTTGTTGCGCGCACTCCCTATTTCGGGATTGACTGACTTAGCTGAGCGACTTTGATCAGTAGTTGAAAAACATGCGAGAGCACGAGCTACGACAAAAAATTCCGAATGCAACAGTACCGCTGTTTACTCATAACTTTTTTGTTTTCCGGTAGAAATTGAAAATTTTATGTCTTCTTACAAGCCAGAGGTTAACTGCCGTTAACCAGATTCTGAGATTTTCTTTTCAGGAAAGTTTTATTAGGTTCTATATACCTTCGTTTATTGTTTCCATATTTTTTAACAAATTTCAAAAGAGCAATAGTAGATTTGTATTTTAAGAACTGTCTGCAAACAAAAACAATTTAAGTAATATAATTTATAGTTTTTGAAATATTTCCAAACAGGCAAACGTCTACCGTGCTCCCAAAATTACTGTGTGTCGGGCTCTTAAGCATTTAGTATAAGCACGACTTTGTGCTCCAGTCTAAACATTAGAGATAATTACCTAACAAGATAAGCATAACTGTTGGATCAAAGCTTTACAAATCATTAAAATTTCAAGAGGTACTCAGAACTGACAAAATGCGCAGGTAAATTCTGAAGCTAATATTTATCGTTAAAGTAGGCTATGACGATCAAGATTTTAACAGAAATATTCAGTGCGGGGAAAAATATGGAACACCCAGATTTCTTTTGTTGAACATAACTTTCGCTCTTACACATTTGTGAAGACCAGAAGGAGAGCTTCTGTTACTTAGGCTTTCAAAAGGAAAAATGGCAAAAATGTTTCGTTTTGAACTTTTTCCAGATAAAATATTTTAAGCTCGACTGTTCTGTCTGGATACCTACACATACAAGCACGAATAGCACATGCAGTTTCGCTTCCTGCCTTTGCAATAATTAATGAACTGTAACTAAACCTATAATGTTTGAAGCACTATCATTAATTTCCAAAGAGGGATTATCCAAAGTGGTCAATTACCGGGATGAGCAAGGCAGATCAAAATAATGTTAACTGTGATTGCAAAGCACATGAAATATCATGCCTATACTGTTTGCTCTAAATAGTAAACTGGTTTATATAACTTTACGGCACCATAACGCGGTAGTATCTAAGCGTAATAATAGTAAACGTTTCGTTACTTTTTAATTTTATTGATCAGAATCCGTAGTATAATTTAAAATGAAAACAAACAGAATTTTCATGAAAGTAGGTAAGAGAAAAAGTTTAGGTATATTAATGTGAGGTTTGCAAAACAATGCTCCGATATTGAGACTGTATAGGTTAGTAATGAAAATAAACAAAACTGAATTACCATCACAGAATAAGGACAACCATAACACTATTCCTCTGTCAGCAAATTGTATCTTTTAATTTTCATTTTAGATCATGACATATTATCTGGTTGTTATTCCTGTGCTAGAGAATTCTATCAGAGTGAATGCCAATTGCTATGGGCTGATGAAAATGATGAGAGGTTCTGTGGCCTGTGGCGGTTACAGTACAGTCTCCTATTTAATAATTATTTCTGACGATATTCTGAAGTCTTTAGATAACCGGGTGGCGTATTTACTAAATATACCCAACGCTAACACAAGACACGCCTCCATCTATATATCAAGAAAGCGACTGCTTAAATACTATTTAGTTAAATGTGATCGGCAACACCTTCGTGGCTCTGTGGTTATGTGCGTCCTTAACAAAAGTGTAAGTCTAGGGGTTCGCGTCTCGCCGCGGTGGATTTGTTTTGTTCTAGTGATTCAGCTTTTTTCTGATGAACAAAAAATCGGTCAGGTCCGAAAGGACAGAAAGGTCATCGCCATCAACGCCAGAGACAGATGCAACCGTGTGACAACTTACTGTTCTTATACTTCTTGATTTGTCAAAGACGCTTGATATACTTGACCATGATTTGCTTATTACCAAAGTAAAATAATACCGTTTTGATGATAATTTTGATGCTTTATTGTCATCTTTTCTGTCGGATCGTTTTCAAATAGTTACTACATCTCAAAACTCAAAAGTTACTACATCTCAAAACTCTTCGGAATCTTGTTTGATTGCATCAGGAGTGCCACAGGGATCTGCACTGGGTCCAACTTTGTATTTTTTGTATAAGTACGGAAGATCTATTTGGCCAAATTATGCAAACTCACTAATATACAAGTTTAAGTCGATGGTACACAGTTGTAGGTATGCCAAATTTGCTTATTAATCAAGATTTATATACATTTCCTTGCAAGCTCGACAAAATAATTTAAAACTTAATAGAGATGGTAAGTGCAGCTTTATTTATGTGCTTTTGCTCGAAAGTTCTCAAGTGTTTGTATATTTCTATCTACAGTTCAAAAGAAAAGAGAAGTTATTGTAAAAGCTATATACTGCGCTCGAAATCTGGGAGTGATATTTGATGCAAGTATGAATATCGCGAATACGTAACCTTTTTGGTTAAAAAATTCTATATCACGTTGAAACTACTGTATTCTAACATCCTCATAATTACGTAAAAAAAACTTTGTGAGTCCTTGGGTTTACCAATTCTCAATTATGGACTTGTTCTATTCTTGTTTCTGCCTCGATGAAGGAATGCTTGTGTCGGTTTGTTTGATAGGGTGTCGGCAAGAATTAGGGAACATTGAATAAACCCAAGATGATGCTAATAAAACAACAGCATGTTGTGAGAAAAACAACTGACGTCACAAAACTACGAATCACTAAGATTGTTCAAATTTTGTTAAGACCTTTTTTCTCAAACACACGATGTCAAAATCAAATGCCAAAGTGTAGGTGATGAGTAAGCTTATATTAGATGATATTACTAATACACAAAAAACAAATACGATAAGCACTAGATAAGAATGAGTCTCCAATGTGAAAAACTATACTATCCGCATTTTTAATTAAGTTAAGTAAGTAAATAAAAAAGAAATGTGTGTTCCAATCTTTTGTTGGAAGTATTCGATGGTGAAAGTTAAGCTGGGCTGGCTGGGCTTGTAGGGGTTTGCGCTTGAATTGATGACCGGTATGGAAAACCGTCAGTCGATTCAAAGTGTTATGCTATGATGAGTTAAATTCCCCTTCCCAACCCGTGGGGCGTTATAAACGCTTATATCAGCAGCGAAGGATGATTGGAAGAAAGATTTACTGCATGTTAATGTAATTAGTTTACATAGAAAACGAGCACATTTTTGTGGAAATAAAAATAATGCCTCAATAGAATTTTGAAAGTCGCAAAACTTTCGAATGTTGCACGGATATTCTGTAATTCAAATTGCAGAAAATCGTGTTTCTATTTTTACATACCATCAAACGTGAAAAACCGAATAACAATGCACTTACAATTTATTTGTTTACATATTTATTCACTGGAAGTACCTACATATTATTATAATAGTATGTTATTTTATAAGGAGCTAAAATGATTCCGTTTGTGGCGAACCTGTAGATGTTTGACAGACGAGCGAAGTGAGTCCGACAACTACGGATGAGGGACAAGAAGCACTTTAGCTCCGCATAAAATATGCTATTTTTTCGGCAAACGTCGATACACTATCTAAATTCCAATAAACATTATTATTTTGCTTGCAAAAAGAATAAGACATTAATATTATTTATTGTATGATAGATTGCTTTGGATTAGTGTCCTGGCTAATGGTTACTATCCACATAAAAAGTGACACTTTAGTGTCGTTCCTAGAGTCGCTAAAGTGTCACTTTTTATGTGGTTAGTAACCAGGAGTCAGAAAAAAGTTTTTTTTATTGTCAAGTCCGTGAAAAGAATTTTTACTGACTCTAATCCAAAGCAATCTATCATTCAACAAATAATTAATGCCACTATTGATATTTTTTACTCTTTTTGCAGAGAAATAATCATGTTTATTGGAATTTAGAAAACTGTATCGGAAAAGCTGTGCCGAAAAAATTGCATATTTTGTGCGGAGCTAAATTGCTTTTTGTGCCTCATCTGTAGTCTACAGGTTCGCATCAAAAAGAATCACTTTAGATCCTTATAAAATAATATACTATTCTCGTAGCACAGTGTCACATATTTGATGTAAGTTTGTACGTCAACGTTATTATACTACTAGATTTTTCTACTTTGCTTTAGTTTTGATCGTTTTGCAAGTACGATTCCACAACCTCTTCCGGATTCCGTCAGACAACTTTTCCCGAATCTTTGCTTCCGGAGGTATTCATTACATAACAATTTTTGAGAGTCTTCCATCTTTCATTTTCTTAAGTTTACTGCATCAGGCGAAGCAATTATTGTGCATCGTGAATTGTTCGAAGATATCAGAACTCAAGCGTTTCTTGTTATTGCTTGCCAAGTAGCAAATATTTTATGATGTTTGATTCCCAAATTAAAAGAACCCCATTGATTATTTAAGTATGCCAGTTATTTAAAATAATATCAGAAAAGCCTCATTATATTTTTCAGCACGTCAAACTGCAATGTATCTACGAGGATGACTAAACATTTCATTTCAAATTACTGGATAGGCACTATTAAACCCTTATCCGAGTCATGCCCGCCACACCGCTAATAAATCTTAGTTTCATGAATCACTGCCTTTGTAAGATCAATTATTAGAGCAAAGCGATATACTGAAATGAAAGTATCAAAACTGTCCTAATTTTTCATAGGAATGTCAATTTATGGAAAATGAAAAGTAAATAATATTTTATATTCATATCATTAATTTCGGTTTTGAAAATTAATATTTATAATTTATTACATTGTTCTATGATGAATGGTATCGCACTGAAATTTCAGTAAAATATTTGTTTTATAGAAAATTGCTTAATAATTACGACGCACATAAGCCTCACTAGAAAGAAGATATAGAAACCAACTGTAGTCAAATTTCAATTCAGTTACTTTAACTTGCTTTTGGGGTATAGAACCCGAACCCACAAAGTGTGTAATTATGCGCAACCTATTAATCAATGATATGTTCGTGAAATATCAGCAAGTGGGGCGATTCACAGTTTCAGAAGATATGCAACTGAATATTCCTTCGCAGTTACATGAAAATCATCATTTACTCTCTCGAGCTGTTGCAGCAAATAAAGGAATTTTACAAATTTCAATTTAGTGGTCGCACGGCAATTTATACACTAAATGATTCAAAGTTTTCGGAAATGGTGATGATTGGGCTGAAATATGAACTGAAACGAGGGTGATCTACGCCGACAATCTAAAATTCGTTCATTCTGAAGTATTATAAAAACGATTAAGAAGAAAATGGCAATCTAGTTTGGACATTCATTGAAGATCTGAATTCCACAACCAAACGCTGCGATTTATGTACCTATGTTTGGTTATTAGGTTAAGTTGTTGGGTTAGCAGAAACGGGCATAAAAAGTTAGATTTTAAAAGCTGATAAAATTTCCAGGTGTTCTCCAATGAAGTTATTAAAAATAAACATAAATTTGAAAGTTTTCCCGTTCATTCTGCAAAATCTTTCAAATTGCGTAATTCTATTTGTTTTACCGCGAAAATTATTCTTGATTATCGTGCAGGTAAAATTAGCATTATTTTGCTAATGTACTTACTTCACCGTTAGCGAACGCCAGCTTCAAATACGCGGGCGTGTTGAAATGTCTGGACGAGTGAGAGTCAGAAGGAAGCTAAAGGGAGCCGTTATAGGGTGTTGCTTAATTTTAATATTCTTTAATTATGTCACACTGCAAACTGCACACTGGAATTATCTAGGCACGAATTTTGATTACTGTTACCGTTTTGTTATGCTATTTGCAAATTAGAGATTCACTTTCTAAGGAGTTAACATTTAAACATTTTCTATTATATTGTCGTGATTATAGGGATACAGTAAGTCTCTGGGTACGGATTCAAAGAAGAAAAAATTAAACCCAGTTCATTCCCAAACGTAGGGTGACCAGACGTCCCGGTTTTCCGGGATTGTCCCGGTTTTTAGCAAATTGTCCCCCCGTCCCGAGAAAAAACATCGGGACGTTAATTTGTCCCGGTTTTGTATTTTTTTATTTGTATGGGAATTAACTTCTTCCAACACACGTGACCTACGCGTCGGCTACTTCCAAAATTTGTAAAAACACGATTACTCAATTCTTGTTGTTAATTGGTCGACGGTGGTGTTCGGCTAACGCGAAGGGGGAATGCCGCCTGTCGGGTCGGTTCATCAACATTCAGCAACAGTCAGCAGCGTTGCCAACCCTACAGAAATTTCGGTAGATCTACCGATTTTATATGTTATCTATCGATCTACCGTAATGATACATAATTCTACCGAAATTTCATTTTTTAATTATACAATTATTAAGAAATAATCGGAAATTGCGCACAGATCATAATAATTCGTAACGCCTTTGCGTTTTTCCTTTCTTCTTTGGCAACTCGTATGGTATCATTTTAGTACAGCGGTACATTATAGTTATGCAAAAAAACCTAGAACCAAAACAGAACGAAGCCGCCGTGCGCCGCGATTCGGGGGCACCTTTGCAGGGATGACTTTATTTAAAATTCCTACTCATTGTTTTCCTCTTTAAATCCGAATCTACCGAAATCAACCGAAATTTGGCAACCAAGCTTCCGAAATATTTACGACTGGGGTTGCGGGTTGACAACACTGACAGTTAACAGTCACCAGTCAGTCGGCTGCTGATTGCCAAAGTGTGAGGGCCGAATGCCGACGTGGAGGTGCTGGTCAGATTCCGTTTCGTTTTTTTCTTCATTTAGGTAAAACGTAGGTACCTTAACTTGATTTTGCTCTAGCGTATTGTTATTGTGCGTTATTTGAAGAAACAAGGAAGGTAGGCAAATTTTTTATAAATTTGTTTTAGAATTTAGTCCAGTCAGTCAGTAGCAGTCAGTCTCAGTGAAATCAAAGCACAAAGTTGAATTTAATATATATAAATATTTATTTACTTGTGATCTCATATGTTTTTGTTTTAGTTGCGAACTTGTATGTATGTTATATACTGAACTGAATATATAATATGTATCGAGTTGTGTTATTTTTTTAATAATTAAGTTTGGTTGCATAAAATAATTTTTCATCAAAAACCAGAGGTGCTTCGAAAATTAATATAAAAATATTAGCCAGTTGCGCCAGTTGCGCCAGTTGCGCCAGTTGCGCCAGCGGGGGAGGGGGGGGGGGGTTGGTCGCGTTTGTGTCCCGGTTTTGTAAACTGGAGATCTGGTCACCCTACCCAAACGCCCTTACAGGAAATATGCTGTTGATTTTTATGCATTTTTTCGACTTTGAAGAACGTTTGTTAATAATAATAATATCTCTACTCACTCCTACTAACCCTAAGGTTAGCCCCAGAAGCTAACTATATAGCTTGTGCGGGACGGAGGAGGCGGCATATTACTATTGGCCGCAGGTGCGTCACAGGAACGACCTACAGTTGTTAGTACTCTACCCACCATTTAGTGCGAGAATGAGGAAAACCTGGAAAACCTCATTAGGTAAAGCTGGATAGGCGATCCAAGGCGCGCCCTAGCCACAGCGCAGAAATGAGTCACCCATCCATAGCCAAACCGCGGGCACTGTTGCTGAGCATTAACGACTACTCACTCGCGCATGCCAGCAAGATCCCACGGCTCAGGTGTAGTGCTTAATTCAAAAAAATATTGTCACGAATATTTATGTAGTCAAATAATGTTGAAGTTTTGCAGGTAGGCATGAGATCTCGTAGTACACAAAATCTGGATTTCGTTCTATAATTCAATGCCTGATGGCGGGATATTTACCCGAGGAGCAGTTGTTCTAACGGTCCAGTACCACTCATATTCAAATAATGTACGTCCTGCATCAAAAAGAAGCAGAATAATCTTTGTTAGGCTCCTTATGGTATCTTTAATATTTGCAACACAAACATTTTTGACTAATTTTTGTACCGACGAGAGAATCGCTCTGGAATTTTTCTTGAAATTTTGTAACGGAAATTGTCAATATTAGGTAATAACGAAAAAACGATAAAGGTTAAAAATTTGCGCAGAAAAATGGAAAATTTGAGAAAACGTAACGACTATTTTAACTTCGCGCGTTTGACAGTCTGTACGTGTGTATGTCACCGAATTCCTCCTAAACCGCTGGACCGATTTTGATGAAATTTTGTGTGTGTTGGAGTGGGTCCCTGGATGGTTTACATTCACAATTGGACCCGGTAGGTGGCGCTGCAATCGGGTTCCAAGAGTTTTTTTGAACGGCTGGACCGATTTTGATGAAATTTTTTGTGTTTGTTGGAGTGGGTACCTGGATGGTTTACATTCACAATTGGACCCGGTAGGTGGCGCTGCAATCGGGTGTTACTGAACTCCTCCTAAACCGCTGGACCGATTTTGATTACATTTTTTTGTGTGTGTTGGAGTGGGTCCCTGGATGGTTTACATTCACAATTGGACCCGGTAGGTGGCGCTGCAATCGGGTTCTAGGATTTTTTTGTACGAACATTTTTAATATCGGGCAGGACAACGTCTGCCGGGCCCGCTAGTATATTATAAAAGAGACGCGATGCGACATACATATATTCAGTAAACGTCAAAATTTCAATTTGAATATACCCGTGCGACTTTTATTTATAGCGCACAGTTACGAGTATAGCCTACTTTGTTGTATGCAACGTGTCGCTTTCTTAGGGGGCAAGGGAAAAGTGTGGTCTGGGAGTTTGAAGGGAATTTTAAAAAAATGAGGACGAGGAGAGGAGCGGGTAGGTAAATAGAAACGATCTGAAAATGTTTCACGTGAGGAGTTCTCTTTGAAAAGCTCCATAAGAAAGAAAATATATCCATTTTTCCAATACCTACAAAATGTGACATGCACCGTAACTTAAGCTTACGTACCTACCTACATTTCAAACTGTAAATCCAGATATCATACATCACTCTTGCTCACATGTATTAGTAGGTATTGTATACTGCTTTTACATTGTTAGCTATTCAACTTCGATGTTTAATTACTGTCGATACCTCGCTGGCAAAAACGACATGTCCCATCTATAATATTTTCAGAGCAGAATAAAGCTATCACTGCCTGTGACAGTGACAACCCACGTTCAGTTGATTTCACGTATCAAATTCAGGAAAACATGTGGAAAATTCCGCATTGCGTTAAAAATAACACGCGCAGAATGAAAGCTTTCATGAGTAATTGTTGCACGTATTAGGTTCAACATTCTACGAATAATGAGAAATAAAACAAAACTTCAACATGTGATGCTTGCTATAACGCGTGTTATCGTCCTCGGCAAAATTGATTCACCTACCTACGTAATATACGAACGGAAGTTTATAGCTATGTGCGCGAATGTTGGAGTTTTGCAATTTTGCAGATTACCAGTTACATATGTACATTTATTTTACATTGCTGCTGCAAATATTTAAGCTCCATGTGGAATTAATCCGCCATGTAATTCTCAAATATATTTTTGCTTAAAATGTACAGGATTCAAATTTATTCGGGCGGATAAATTTTAGTTTGCTTATTGTCTTGGACAGATCTGTTTACATTTTTAAGTGATGCTACCATCTCGTTGCAATATTAATGTGTTGTTTGGCAAAACATGAGATATAGGTACAGTCTCCCAGCTGTGCCCGAGTAAAATTCAAATGCGTGATACTCATTTTTTATTTTCGTCATTGTTTGTGCAATTGGGCCGTTAGAAATGTGGTTATTACAATGCTCTTTGTTTATATGTATGTCATATTGTGCTTCAGTATAGTTTACAAACATGGTGAGATACACATAATATGGTGTAAAAGATTTGATTCACGCAATGATGTTTCATTTTATAGCCAAGTTCAAACATTTGTATATCATGCAATTATCTACAAAAATTGCTCTTATACTTTTTTTACGAATCACCATTCCTGAGATATCACCATTTGAAATATCGAAAATACTAATATGCACGCCTACGCCGCCTATACATATACAGGGTGATTCAGAGCGGGCGTGCCAAATTAAAATGGGCGCTAGAGAAACTCCAAATAAGACGTAAAGTTTATATGAACATATGTTCTAAAGTGACTACTAACAAAGATACAGGGTGTAAAAGTTTTAATTTTGTTAAATATCGTAATGTAATAATTGATGTGTTTTCGCGTTTTTCTTGTTATTTTTGTTAGTGTTATTCTTAATAAACTATTTCTTTCCATTTTCACTTTCCTTGCATATCGGTGAAGCCATTATTGGCATTATGGAAAATTTCAGCGCATGTGCACGATTTCACGAAAAGCTATTTCATTCAAAAATTAAGCATTTTAAGAAAAATTTTGAAGATACCAATTTCTTTCTAAATTGAACGTAGATAATATCACCTGCATTTGCCAGTGGCGTAACACTGGATTGGGGAAATAAATAAACTGCCTACCCTGTAGCAACGCTACTGATGGAGCTAGCAGAGCAAATTTTTGTGGAAAATTAGAACTTGGTAAATGAAAACGACACCTTAAATTTCAACTCAATAACTTTCCTAGTTACTAAGATAATAAAAAAATATTAAAAATATATTAAAACTTTTACGCCCTGTATCTTTGTTAATAGTCACTTTAGAACATTATGTTCATATAAACTTTTCATCTTATTTAGAGTTCCTCTAGCACCCATTTTAATTTGGCACACCCGTTCTGAATCACCCTGTATATACCTAATCAAAACTCTATCTACCCGTAGGTGTAAAAACTAACAGATTTTAATTTTCTTTTTTTTTTTAAAAAGTGCGTCTCGACGAGGGCTCCAAACCTATTGATTTTGGTAATAATTAAATAAGGCGTTCACTTGTTATTAACATTTTAATTCTTCAAAAAAATATTGTGGTTAAACTATTAGAGATATGAAAAAAATGTTTGAATAAAAAATGTTGCGTATTTTGAGGCCAAAAAATTTTGTTACTATAAATTTTGCCCTAACTCAATTATTTATTAAGTTATTTATCAAGTTATTAACCATTATAGTATGTTATCCAACGAGCGAGTTATAAACGTAGTCATAGAAACATATAATACACACAAATACGCTCTCTTGAATTTCTGAGACAAGTAACATATAAATTTGACACTTCTGTGTCATAGCAACCTTGATGCTATAACCGAAATTTTCTGATTTACCTTTGAATAATGAACATTCAGGCTCCAGGAAAAGCAGGACTTTTGTTATATACAATGAACATGGAAATTATGTATGGTTGTCCATACCGATTTTTTTCTTAGAAACGGGCCGTTTCGGTTTCAAATAGTTGGACCTTTTTTTTAGAAAATTGTTTAAGGAATTTAAAAATATCATTGCAAATTCGTTAAAAGCATCAACGTGAAAGTTAAGGGGTGAAAAGCATTAGGGATGTTCCACCCCCAGTTTCCTAGACAAGATTCGGAAGATGTCATGTCACTCGATCACAGATACTTGCTTACTATGTCTACGGCCCAAATAATATAACATTCGATACAGTAGTTTGAAAGTTACCAGCAAAAAATCTTCCTCGGGACTTGACCTTTAAGGGCGAATAGCTTCGAAGGGAGGCGTCCTAGAAAAAAATAATAGGTACTTTAAGTGTTATTTTGACCCAAACTATATGCTCCAGAAATATTACCCCGTTTTTATGGGACACCCTGTATATTTCTCTACGTCCTGCTCAAATTCTATAACCTACCGTTCGCTCTTTATGCAGATTGAAGATTGCCAATTCTTTTTTTTAATTTATTGTATGTTAATAATTACTCCCCCAATTCATGCCATCCCAGTATTTCTGAGTCTTTGAACATATTTTTTTAAATTATAAATATACTGCCTAAGACTTTTTCAAAATTTGTTAATCCTTTATGATATACTGATATTATTTGTCGTGGTTGTTTAAAACGTATTTCTTGTATTGCCCCAATCTAATGTCTAAATGTAAAATTACTAATTTTGGAGACAGTTATTTTTAAGTTGTGTTGTACAATTGTACACTAAATTAAATCTTCTATTTCAGGCTGATAATATTTTCGTTGTATTTCACCTTAATGTAGCACCTAAGTGTAAAAGTACTAATTTTGGAAAAATAATTATTATTCTCTTAATAATAGCTTGTGCTAAACTGTTCTTTCAGGTATATTTTCAGTGGTCACGAGAGGTTGCCTAGCAATTTCTTGAGTGACATTTTACATAAAATTACAAGATGTCAGTCGAGTAATTTTCGAAAATGGCACGAAAGAAATTGGGCACCTCGAGTGTTCAGTTGACAAATTTTGCCAGGTAAAATCTAAGCTTGAATGATATTCATCATGACTATTTCACGAAACAAACCACTAAATTCAAACCTATGCTTCATTAGTTGAGATAAATGTATTTCATTAATGGTATGATTCTAACCATATTTTATTAGTGTGTGAATAAATTGAGTTGCTAGACAATCACCTGGTAGACCAGGAAACCATGTAGGTCGGTGAATGCTAACAGTTCATTGGCTTATTACTCCCAATAAAATTTTTAGCAGGTACTTTTTTCGCTGTAATATATCAATATATTCAGAAATGGCGAGTTTGGATATTCTGTTGTATATTTTGTAACTGAATTTCTATTTACATATTATAATTTGTTGTACACAATATCGAAACTGAAGTGTTTGTCTAGACACAAAATGTTCACAATAAAATATTTATTTATTACCAAAAGCCCTTCAAAACAGCACTCCTATGTTGCATGAGGAATGAAATGTAAACAAATACTCTCCCCCCCCCCACTTTCACCCAAGTAATATGCGTTACATATTTCTACATATACCGTGTGACAAACTTCCATGTGTACATGGGGAAATAACATGGGCAATTACATTTTTGGGGATTCCTGCTCCCCATGTGTAGTTACAGTGGTGGTAAAGGTAGCAATCGAAAGACTATTTTTTTCTGCGTATGAGGATATCACAAACTCTGCAATTTTCCAATTTATTAAAGCATTAAAAGCAAAAATTACACTAATAATTTTCAAATTAAAACACGGATATTCATCAGATTACCTATGACAATTTAATTTATTCTAATCAAAGACTCCCTTGATTCTAATTTCTAATTCGTCTGAACTGTCAACATTATTTATCGACAATTTAAAATTTGGGTCTCAAAATGAACAAAAATATTTATTCAGTGGAAGAAAAGGTTTTCATTGTTGCCTTAGAATGTAATGTTTCAAGAGAAACTGTCCGTAACATATTAAAAAAAACAAATATCATCCCTTTAAATTCCAATGTCACCAAGAGTTACTTCCTTTTGACGAAGAATCAAGGCAAACTTTCTGTGAAGAAATGCAAGAACGGGCTAATCGGGATCGCAGCTTCCTCTCATCAATTTCTTTCACCGATGAGTGTACTTTCACTTTAAGTCAAGAGCCAAATTCACAAAACGTTAGGCATTGGGCCCAGGAAAATCCTAGAATAAATCTAGCCACTACAAGGCAATACCCTCAAAAAATCAATATTTGGGCAGGCATTTTTAATAATCGCATTATAGGACCATTTGAAATACAGGGAAATTTAAATTCAGAAGCTTATTTAGATCTTTTAATTAACCATATTGGCCCTGCATTAGAAGAAGTTGCACATGCGAATCGGGAGGTCTGGTTTCAACATGACGGATGCCCAGCACATTTTGGAGCACAAGTGAGGGAATTATTTAATGAAATATTTCCAGAGAGCTGGATTGGTCGAGGTGGTGCTATAAACTGGCCAGCTAGATCTCCCGATTTGGCACCGTGTGACTTTTTCTTGTGGGGTCATTTAAAAAATAAGATTTATAAAACTCGTCACCCAAATATTGATTCTTTAAGGAATGCTATTTTTGCGGAATGCAACTTAATAAACGATCGGCAACTTGCGAATGTGAGAAATTTTTTCTATAATAGGCTGGGATACTGTCTGATACAGAATGGGGGTTTATTTGAATATTTGTTATAGTTATTTTTCTTTTTTCATTGTATATTAATTAGTTTTTGTCCTTACCTAGATATGAAATAAATAAGTATTAAATTGCCTGTTTACAAAATTCATTAGAGCAAAATAAACAAATGTTGCCGCTTGTTAAATTTTTCATAATTGCAGTAAAATTAAAGTAATTGAATTTTTATTATTTCATTTTACTGCTTTAACATTTTCCCAAAAACTTTTTAATAGGTTAGACGACACCTACAATTTACCCTAAACTATGGACCAGCATTCACCAACGAAACATCCACACCAGTAATCAATTATCTAAATTATCTAAATAAAAAAACAAGTTTATGTATTAGTAAAAATTAACTTCTTTCGATGAAAGATTCCCAGCCTTCAAATTTCTTACTAAATTATTTGTTGTTATACCGAGGGAATAGGACCTTTATAGAATTTTACAGAAAATAAGGCACGGACTACGCGCAAACTATTGCCGCCGTAATATATTTTCACAATGAAAACCTTTTCTTGAACTGAATAAATATTTTTGTTAATTTTTAAATGTTGACAGTTCAGAAAATCCATAAAAATCAAAGACGTCCGTGATTAAGTTGTCATGGATAATCTGATAAATTTCTGTGTTTTAGTTAGAAAATTATTAATGTAATTTTTGCTTTTAATGCTTTAATAAATTGGAAAGTTGTAGAGTTTTTGATATCCTCATACGCAGAAAAAAATAATCTTTCGATTGCTACCTTTACCACCACTGTAACTACACATGGGGAGCAGGAATCCCCAAAAATGTAATTGCCCATGTTATTTCCCCATGTACACATGGAAGTTTGTCACACGGTATAGGTACCCTTATGAATGATATGCTCCCTTCTATTAAATTCGTTCAGATATATTGCAAACCAGAGTTTCTGGCAAGAAATAAGGATAAGAAATAACCAAAATATATTGAAAACGAAGAAAAATGCATATTCTTATTATTTATGGCTGTTGTAGTCTTATACTTATTTGTCAAGTTCAAGTGGAAAATTTAGCAGTCATCATCATAAAGTTGTCAGTCCATAGATTAGTTGAATGCGCATCTCCATCTTTCTTGAGCTAACTTGCATTTCTCCACATTTCAAACGTCCCAATTTCTTTCCTCTCTGCTTCTTTTATCGCCAACGTTTCGGAACTGTATGATGTGTTCTATACGGTCGTTGTTAAGAGTCTCTACCGAGCTTGTAAATTCGCTGTTTCCGAGCATAACAGTTTCTTCTTTTTGTCAAACGTGCCTTTTCCCTCCAGTAATCTTTGCTTTGTTTTCACTGCTCCTAACATAGCAAAGTTATGTGATTTCCCAAACAGTAAGAAATCTTCCACAAAGTAATGCTGAGATTTAGAAAAGCGCAGAAATATTTTTTAATACAAGAAAATTATTGCTAAAATTCTTGACTTAAAATGAGCGTAGAAATATTCCATGCTTCTGTCTTAACTATACTAAGCGAATGAGTAGTCTGAAAAATGGCAGAATTACGTTTGAGATTCTAAACGCTTGTACAAATACAAAATTTTTGAATTCTAGAACCTACAGGGAAAGTGCAAAAACGAAGTAAAGTAGGTACATAATTAAGCGCAGAATCAAACGAATTTATTCTTAAAGATCTGCATGGTTTCTTGTAAAGATGTGTAATATAGTCAAGACATAAAAAACTTCACAGCCTTCGCAACGATGCAACCGAGGGAGACATTGAAAATAACGAAGGGATATGTCCGCACACGCGATAGCGTGTTATATAATTATACATAAAACACCTACGCTGATGTATAATAACTGCCCTGTTGTGGCATTCTCTCACATTTTCGACGCTAGACGGTCAAACTCTCAATGAAGTTTGCTGAAACTGAGCGGTCTAACCGTCTAACTCTCGTCCATAACGAGTGACGTATGTGACAAATGCAACAGAATCTTTTCGGTGAATATGATCCCCCATACTAGGATACTAAAAACATTTTCAATGTAAAAATAAATTTTATTTTTCTATTTATTGTCTACAATATGTATGTTATATGTACCACGAGTTACAAACCTACTACATTTACCTACGGCAAATCAGTTCGTTCAAGAGAAAGAGCAACTCTGAGACTCATACTTATAGAAAGTGTATTATCATACTTCTATTACGAAACATTAATGTTCGCCTATTTACGGCTTTAAAGTCTTAGATAATTACACGTGATAAAGGAAGTGATGGATTACTTACACTGGTTGAATTCATTGTACGTTGATCTTATGTTTTTGTAAATTATACCAATGATTAAAATTTAGGAGTTGGCGCGTGAATTTTGCCACACTTTTTAACCCTAGATCTACCTCGAATGTCAGATGTCAAAGTTAGTAACGAGGGTCTCATTACTAAAATTCGTTAAAATACAATAGCTTTTAGGATACCACAATTTTATGACTAAAGTTTTAATTATTCCAAAAGGGTTTTGAGTAAAAAAATCGTAATCGGTAATTTATCGTACTTGGTTGTTAAGGAAAAAATATGGAATATTAAATAAGCACCTTTATAAAGATTTTAGTTTTTAGAATTGAGAGGGTCTGTATCTGACCGATTCACAAGGATTCTTTAACAATATTTTTGTTGATGAAAATAAGTGCCCGTTAAAAGTCTGCTCTCTCATATATTTTTAATAGCGTGGCGTAGAGCAGCCAAAATCGGAGAACGATAATATCTTTTTCAACATATATGGTTAAACCCCCAAGATGACAGCCGGGCATCATCTGGGAATAAAAAATTAATGGAATTAGAGATAAATTAGGACTCATTAGAAAGAGCTCTTTATTCTGAACACCAAGTTTCATAATATTCCAGCAATTCGTCGCAATTCAAAATTTAGGCGGATTCAGCATTTCAGAGAAGGCTAACTTTTTAATGGCAACGGTATCGTGTTCAGAACATACATTCTTTTTACCAAATTGGTGGCCATTTTGGTATAAAAAATTAAATAGGAGTCAAGTATGAGGGCTTATTCGAACGTGCTCTTCATTCTGAACACGACCACATACGAATAATAACAAATGTCTTTCCCGTTAGGACCATTGCACTCAAAAATGGATCTTTTTGATATACTGAATACGCCGTCATTTCTTGAGTTGATGTAGGTAATAGTATGAAACTTGGTGATTGGGTTCAGACTGAAGAGCCGTTTGGTGACTCAACAGTGAAATATTTTAAAAAATGTACTATCATGTCTGCTATAAAAGATCCCTAAGTTTGGTTGTTGGATTGGAATAGGGAGTCTAATGGCATTGTTGCCGCGATCGACAGACCCAACACCCCTTGACTTTTACCTCTGGGATCATATTCGAAATAACCCACAAATCTTTGAAGAACCCAACAATCACAGTCTCGTTCATCGACTATAGTGGGGATAATTTTGATATTTCTTGTGAACAATAATAATAATGATTGTACAATTAAAAATTTTTTTTGGTAAATTCACTTTTATGAATTTTTAATATCAAAATTAAGAATAACTCCTTAACAAGGTTTGGGAAACGGATAAAATCGTAATCCCAAGCAATAACTTGGGCTACCCGCTCTGCTATCACCGTTGCAGTAACCAACAACAGCACAATGTTTGGATGCTCCATACTGTTTTAGTTCCAAACTATTACTAATTTTGCACGTTTGCAATAAAATTTTAGTATACATACCAAAGAATTTAAAATAAACACTTTCAAACTATACAAGACTGACATTTGACCGAAATTGTCGTGGCGCGATCATAATGGATTCATAATTCACTGTATTCGGCCAATCACAAATATAAATTCAATAATCACTGTTTCGCTGATCCAATGATATTTTATATCGACTGCGATCAAATCTTGCTGCAGCTGACAATCGACTCGGGTGACAGCCAAGCGAGCAGCCAAGTGTATATCGCGATATTACTTGTTTACGTTTTCCAACGTAAACACACTTCGTAAGAGTAGGTACCGATTAATCGGTGCAAACTAACAATTCAACCACTTAAACTGCAAGAATTTAACAATGGAAGGAACAACTCCAAATTTATATATTACTAACTGCACAAATTTCAATATATATTATCCTAGTAAGTAGTTCCTTTATTGAAAAATAAAAATTAATGTATTATGATATACTTGGGCCGCCGAACAGACGGAGTGATCACCCTGCAAGAACGTGGGACCACTATCAATTTAGGACAACCGAACCGCAGTGATGCGCTTTCTTTAGACCCGACGAAGTCGCATCACTCCAATTTGGTCATCATAAATTACTATTGGCCCCGCTAGAGCACGTTCTTGCAGGGTGATCACTCCGTCTGTTGGGCGGCCCAAGTATAGTGTTCCATTAAAATTATCAAATTTGAGTCTAATTTATTTGTTTAATAGGTGTAGAAAAAGCATAGTATTATATTCGCGATAAGACCATTAACTCATATTCGTGAATAATGGCTGTCATAATCGCTCATATAATAATATACTATAATCCTACTGTCATTGACTTAATTTGATTAGTTGAAAAGCAGTGCGAACTATTTTGCGTTTGTTAATCATATTGATAAATAGACTGTCGACGGAAAAATAATTTAATTTGAAATATTAATTAGTAAACTGACAGCTGCCACTATGCATTTTTTGTTGTTTCCTTAAATTATAGTATGCTTGTGTTCTGGGTTTTTATAAATGCGACGAATAGAAAAATTGTTTTCAAAAATTTTCCACATAATATGTGTGGAGTGGCTTAACTATTTCTGATCAGTAAACAGAGTATAGTTTAAATGGCGGCAGGGGCTACTTTTCCATTACGTATTTCATAAAGTTGAAGTTTGAAAAACTTCCCTACAAAATATGTGCAGAACAAGCAGGCACTGCCAGCACCTTCCACAATGAAAGACAATATTATGCGGCATTCTGTAATAACCTCCGTATTACTCAATTAGTAATATTGAAGATTTAACTTATAATCTAAAATTTCGTAATGTAAAAAGCGATTCTTCAGCTAGAGTTTCACGACTTTTTATCCTTATTTGTTTCAACCTAAATCATTAAGGTCCTTTCAATTTAAGAACCTGACAATGAATATTAAATCTATGCTTGTACAGAAATGCTATTTAATTCACGCTTTGAAGCGAAAAGTGGGCATAAGTTGAATTTGATAAATGGAATTTCCCGTGCGGCCTGCATTTGAAAAGAAAGCATTAATCATAGTTTAAGTTATGAAGGCAAACTACATTTAACTCAAACAACATGAAACGGCATTACTTGTGCAATGGTACAAAGAATTTGGAACTGCTCTTTCACAAAATCTTATTATATTGAAACTTACAAGACTTTAGGTGATTGACCATAATAAATTCATTGTTTACAAGACAAATTTAGAACTGTTCCATCAACGGACAAACTCTGAATACGACAACCAGTAATGTTATAATGTTATAAAGTCTAAAGTCTTGAATCACCAGATTTTTTAAAAAATTCTGTCTAGGAAGATTCAAATTGTTGATTTAATACCATTTTTTATAAATGAGCACAATAGTCAATGTCGAAGAACGCAATGAAATAAAAATTCGACCCGAACTTGCTCCAACAACTACTCCCCGGGCAAATACCCCGACAGGCATTAAATTACAGAGCAAATCATTGACAAAAGCGTGTACAAAACGGTGACACAACATCAGGAAACCCCCAACTATTAACTAATGTAGGAATGAAGAATCCATTCGATGCCCCTAGCGTACACAAAAGCAGAATGAGGCACTACTAGGGCTAAGTATATTCTTCATTCCTACATTAGTTAAGAGTGGGGAGTTTCCTGTTGTTGTGTCACCGTTTAATACACGCTTTCGTTAAGGACTTGCTCTGTAATTCAATGCCTGTCGGGGTATTTGCCCTGGGAGTAGTTGTTGGAGCAAGTTCGGTCGAATTGTTATTTCATTGCGTTCTTCGACATTGTCTAGTAATGTCTTAGAGGGGAAGATTAGTGAGCGAGAGCCAACTCTTTGAAGTTGGCGGCCGCTTACTGATGTAGCCCGCTGGCCTTTATAGACTAGAAGCTGGTTTGGTTTGTTCACACTCAGCTGCACAGTACTGATGAGGTCCAACAAAGAGCGAAATCATGATATGCGGTGGTTGTTGGCGAACAAACCAAACACTTCTTTTCTTCTTAATTAGAGTGATTTAAACATGAATATAATATTTTTTTCTTTATTCAGTTATTTACGTATATAATGCATTAATGCAAGCTTGAATTTATTTTTCCATTGGATAGGACGTTATACCTACTGCAGCAATATCAAGGCCAAAGTCAGCTCCAGGAAGAACAATATTTGAAAATTGATAAATTACTCCTCAGGATCCTAGCCATTCGCGCTGAGAACATCAGGCCTGGCTTTGTATTGTCAGCAGGCAGCAATTGAGCATGACGCCTCATTCTGTAGCCCATTCGAGCATACGAAACACGTCGACGTCGTTTTAAGCGATCAACGTGCACAGCAACAGGTCGCCTCAGACCTACCCCCCTCAGGGAAACGGTACCTTCTCGCTGGTACTGTTACAACCCGCGAATATCAAGAGAGAAGTAGCTATCGAGAAGTGCCAGTGGGAAACTGATTCCCACCACCCACTGAGTGAGTACTTGCATCATGCTCGCTGATTCAGGTTCACAAAGAGTTCTATATCAAGAACTGAATCCTCGAGGGATCTTCAAAGAGAATCGGCAAACCAAATTGTTAAAGGAGCTCAATGACCTGGCAGTAGCCCGTTGGAGAAAACTCTAGCTCGAAAAGACCTCGAGAATATGCAGTTTGGAGGACACTGAGCATGATGCAGGTCAGGGTACCGAAGTGAAAGACGTACAGGCTCAATTTATTGAGGGTTGTTAGCGGACAACAACTTGCTGTGCGCCTGTGGAGAACTACATCGGGGACACTTCAAATGGCCGATTTCCTCTTCTTCTAGGAAATTATGGAAGATATTCGAATAATTTATAATCTATACAAAGAGTAAACGGCAGTTATAGACTTTGAGCAGGAACATAGAGAAGTAAATATTCGAAAGGGAGTGAGGCACGGATGTGCGTTGTCGCCTCTAGTTTTCAATTTATATAGGTATCGAAGATACGATTAATATTGTTAAAGACAGAATAGCTGCTGGAATTAGTATACAGAGCCAAACTATTAATATGCTCATATTCGTGGATGATACAGCAGAATTAGCATTCAGTAAAGAAGTTAGGAAGGGCTCTGAACGAAATGGAATCGGATTTTTTACGAAGGGCTATGGTATGAAGATCAATAAAAACAAAACCAAAATTTTGGTGTGTATAGGGGCGTGAAAATAGGACTAAAACGAAAATACAAATTGGAAACAAGAAGATAGAGGAAGTCTCAGATTTCTGCTATTCAGGAAGTCAAATGACTCGTGATGGTAGGAGCTCTAGAGATATAAAACAAAGAATAGCGCAGTGCCGAATTGCATTTTAAAAAAAATAATCTACTATTTATGCTCGGGAATGATAAATGTAGAAACTCGGAAGAGTCTCTTAAAAACGTATGTATGGAGTACGGAATTGCACTGGTGCGAAACTTGGACGACAGGAGAAGCGGATAGGAAAAATTAGAAGCATTTCAAATGTAGTGCTATGGACGTATGATGAAAATCACGTGGATAGATAAGGTTAGCAACATAAAGGTATTAGAAAGAGTTGGATAAAAGCGAAATTTATGGAAGACAGTAAAGAGTAGGAGAGATAGGATGGTAGGACACCTTCTGAGGCACGAAGGCTTAGTTCGCGACATACTAGAGCAAGAGATAGGAATAAAAAGAGGTAGGGGTAGGCCCAGATTAAACTACTGCTCTCAAATAGTTAGGGACGTAGGATGTTCAACTTTTGGGGAAATGCATAGGTTAGCTCAGGATAGGAAAGGATGGGGTACGCGTCCAACCAGTCTTCGGACTGAAAACTTTATGATGATGATTTATTATTTTATTAATTATACTTCTTAAATTTTTAGTGAGTACCTATATTTCAATAAATATATTAATATCTCATTTAAAGTAGGTAATGTACGTTGATTTTATGGCAAAAGTACCTCGGTTAACCATAAAAACTTAAATAGAAAGATAAATAATAATTATTAGTATTCCTGCTTTCATGCGCCACCATCTTCCATAGTAACTCCCCGTCAGTAGTACGAATTCCAATTTAATATTTAGCACTCACACTGTTTACACCCTGTATACAATAAAACTTGAAAGTGACATATCCAACAGCGAAAAGCAATGTTCTAAGAACAAATTCGGCCCATTTACCTATTTCGTTTCTGAAATTAACTTGAATTAATTTTGAACAATACACCTGAAAGTAAATCAGATTGAATTTTGTTCAAAGTATGTTTTAGACAACCTGTGGCGCCTAAAATCCAGAAAAATTAATATCTTAGTGTCATATTGTCTATAGCTACATATATTTACAAAAATAATAATAAGTGTTTTAGACTGCATCATACTTTTGATTAGGTGTAATAAGTATACTGTATTATTTACTTAGTTCAAATTGTTCTTTTACTTGCCGCCAGTCTTTGTGTATAACAGGTTGAGAGGAGTCAATGTCACTACGTAGCCCAGTTCCTGGAGTACGCGGTATGTAGGACACGCGGAGTTATTTTTAGCCCGCCGGAGCCATCGATCGTTTGGGGGGGAGGGTTGCAGCTATTTCAGGACTTCCGCCGCAGCCCCTAACGCTGTTGATGCAACAGCATTTGCGCTCAAGATGAGGGTTGTGTGTTTAGGTGTGTGTGTGCAAGTTAGGCATTCAGAATATGAATTGTACTTTTGCCGCAGTGTTTATATTAAACTTAATACGTAGTTTACAAAACTATGTTGGCGAATGAATTACTGTGGACAGAAGGTTTCGAAATTTTCTAATTTTAAAATAAATCTCATTCTAGGTAGAATGCTATATCGCATATCCCTGGTTTTTTGTAGAACTTTACTACTTTTAATAAATTACGACAATAATACTTAGTAGTTCCCAATATTTCCTGTGTGCATAATTTTTCCATTAGTCAGCTAGCATAAAATTATGTCAAAATATTTTTGTTTATTTGTGGGTAAATCAAAGAGAGCAATATGCAGGTGGTGTCATGAACTAAAGTATATTGTTATCAGTTTAAGAGAAATTAAATTGCTATATAAAATTTATCTTGGAATTCGTTAAGGAAAAAGTATGCGTTTTAGGAAATGGTAAAGAAATATTAGGACCTACTCTGAGGATGTTCAGAAATAATAAGGAAATACTAAGAAATAGTTAGGAAATAGAGAAATACTAGGGAATAGTACGAAAAAGTGCGGAAATAACAAAAGATAGTAAGGTGATACCCACAAAAAGGAAATACTTGGGGCAGATTTTTCCTAGTGGCAATCCCCTCGCCTAGTAGTTTCAAAATTATTTACTTATTTATGTTTGTTTTTGAAACGGTTTTGTTTAACTTCTATGGCTTGAACTTTTCAATCTTTTTACATTTTTGTTTACTAAAAGGGCGAATGATTCTTATGCTGTTCAACTTGTGAACTTGTGTAACTCATAACATTCTCGTTACTAGTCACCCTCGGTTACCGGTCTCCACAATTCTTATTCCCGTCTGTAAATGGGCCGACACAAAACTAAACTGGATTGGTCAATATAGCGACTTTCACGTAAGTGTTTTAAATTTTTTAAAAACGTTATCATCACCGCCAATGACACATAAAACTAACTAGAGAAATAAAGACGTTATGATAAAGGTCCAGTACAAGGTAAATGCGAGGGTAAATGTACAAGAATGTGTAGTAAATCGAGTAGGTACATCGCGTTTAGATAAAAGATGTGTCTTGTGCGGGGCCATTTACTCTCATTTCACCCTCCAAACAGACGGTATTAATAAATGTATGAGTTTTAAACGAGAAAGCGACCAATAAAAATAACTTTAGAATAAAATAGCCCCAAAAAAATATATAGTATGTGAAGACCAGAAATGATATATTTTTAGCAACGCAAGACCAGAAATGATATGTTTTTAGCAACGCAAACAATAAGCTGTTATATTCAGTACGTATACCGCGTCCAATTACCAATTTAAGTCCTAAAAATACATTAAACGTGAAAGAAACGAGTAGGTAATATTAAAATTGCTTAACCTGAATAAGCGTTGAAGAGTTTTCAGGTGCAAGGTTTTATTAAGAAAGTAAACATGAATGGGTGCGAGTTCGCCTTTGTAAACATACAAAATAAACTAATTATTTAAGAAGCACACAATATAAAATATTTGGCTCAGTATCGTGGAGCGGTTCTTGATCTGCAAGGGGTGTGCTGGTGTAGTCGGCGTCGTTCAAGACGTATGCGGGCTTAAAACGGTCGACGGAAACGGTTACGTCTTTACCTCGGATTGTGACAGTGTAGGTTTTGTCACGGCGTCGCACGACAGGATAGGGACCTTCGTAGGGTTGCTGCAGCGGAGTTCGTACGGCATCTCGGCGGAGGAAAACATGGTCTGCTGTAGCAAGGTCTCTAAACATAAAAGTTTTTGAATTATTTGTGTGGCGTGTCCCCGGAGTAGGACGCAGGGCATTAAAATGGCGTCTGAGGTCCTTGACGAACTCTGTGGGGTCGCTGGATGGCTTGAGTTGTTGCTGTGTGATGAATTCACACGGGAGTCGGAGGGGTTCTCCGTAGAGCAGTTCTGCTGCTGTTGACTTCAGATCATCTCGCCAGTCGGCTCGTATTCCCATTAAGACGGTGGGTAAAACTTGTGTCCATCGGTCGGTTTCGTGGCATTTAATGGCGGCTTTGAGTTGCCGGTGGAAGCGTTCGATCATACCATTCGCTTGAGGGTGGTATGACGTAGTTCTGAGGCGGTTGGTGCCTGTTAAGTAACTGAGATGCTTGAAAAGGTGTGACTCGAATTGTCGACCTTGGTCTGTAGTTACGCGCAGGGGTGTACCAAATCGTGTTATCCAACCCTCGTAGAACGTCCTAGCTATGGTTTCTGCCTCGATGTTGTCGGTCGGAAAAGCTTCTGGCCATCTGGAAAATCTGTCGGTACAGGTTAGGCAGTAACGTTTACCTTTTGAGATGGGCAGCGGTCCGACTATGTCGATGTGGACATGTTCGAATCTTGCGGATGTTACGGGAAATGTTGCAAGTGGGCTGGCGACGTGTCGGTGAATCTTCGATCTCTGACATGGAATGCGTGCTTGGGTCCATTTTCTGCAGTCGGCTCGGATGGCGGGCCAGACATAGCGTCGTGCTATGCGTTTGGTCGTCGCTTTATTGCCGGAATGCGAAAGTCCGTGGATAGCATCGAAAATTTTGTCTTTTGAAAGGCTTCGAGACAAAAGGGCGGATACTGGACGTGGATGTGTCGTAGTAAATTGGTATGTCAGAAGAGGGTACGTATACTTCTGTGAGTCGAAGTACAGAGTCGGGTCGAAAAGGAAACTCTCTTTACAGGCGTGAGAAATGGATGCCGAGGCGGGGTTGCAGACGAAGCGCGTCTTGCCTTTGGCGTTGCCGTGTAAAAGGTCGCTGAGTGGAGCTGGAAGCGTCGCGGCACTGGGAGTAAAACGACGATGGAAGTTTATAATTCCCAATAATTGCCGAAGTTGCTTGAGTGTTTGCGTGGGCTTGCGAGGAAATCCTGTGGTTTGGGTGATTTCTGGGAACTTCAGCAGAAAACGATGCTGATGCGAGGTTCCAGAAGTGTGGCTGTCTTTGCATTTGTAGACGCGTGCAGAAATGCCGGTATCTCGTAGGCGTTGATTTTTTATGTCGACCACGCGGATGTGGTGAAGAAAATCAAATCCGATGACGGGTTTGGATACGTCGGTGAGTCGTGAACGCAGTTCCAAGTGAAAAATCTTCGGATACCTAGCTTGAGAGCGAGTGTGACGTAGCCATAAGTTTGAACGGGTGCGAAGAGGCGGCAGGACTTCTTCTTGGCCATGTCATCGGTTGCCGTTACGGGTGACTGGCCTGTGCGTTTCCCGAAGACTGGAAATTGCACGCAGGGCGGCACTGCTTCACGCTGGTACCGAAAGTGCGGTGATACCAACAAACTGTGCTTCCGTTCCTTGGAGAAGAGCGAGATCGGGAGCGTCTAGAGAATGCTGGGGATCATGAGCGTGAGAAAGACGCTGCACGTGCTCTGGAACGGGGAAAACGGGGTGCGGCAGTGGCGTTTGTGTTGAGTTGCATGGCGGAGACGGTATTAGATAGTTCCCTCACCATGTCGTGCAGAGATGAAACTCTGTGGGTGGATGAAGTGCTGCGGGGTACGGCGTCGTCGATAGCGTCGGCTAGTTCGACGGCTTCATCCAGGTCTGCGTGCTTTTGTGTAGCCATTATCGGCTGCATGTGGGCTGGAAGGCGTCCCAGCCAGTACGGATCATGGCGTCGGGCACGGTAGTTCCGGCTAGGGCACGGAGGTGCCTCAGGAACTGAGACGGTTTGCGGTCACCAATCTCCTCCTGCTGTAAAAGCTGGCGCGTTTTCTGCTCTTGCGACGCACACAGCCTCGCAATGAGCTCGGTTTTGAGCTTGAGATACTTGTTATTAGCGGGAGGGTTAAGCAATATGTCACGTACCTCTGCGGCATGCTTGGGCTCCAGATGTCCGGCGACGTAGGTAAATCTCGTCTCATGCTTGTCGAGGCCGGCGAGGGAGAACTGGTGCTCGACCTGAGCGAACCAGATCTCGGGATCGGACTGCCAGAAGGGCGGGATTCGTATTCCTACACGTTCTGCGGCAGCGGGAGCGGCGGCGGGTGGTGGCATGTTGTGAACCGTGTTGTTCAAGCGTCAGATCTGGACAGCCTGGTAGCGGCTCTCTCTATTTTCATCCGTAGGAAACGGTGGTACCACTTCGCGAGTCGTCCCAGGAATGAAAACGCCAGGAAAATTACCACAATCGTAAGCAGGATATCTGTCCTGGACCAATCGCTTGCTGTCGCCTGCCGGGCTGACGCGTCGCCGCCAGCGGTCTGTGCTATGGTGGCCTCCTTTCTGACCTCCTTCGAAAGCGGAGTGCCCATTAGTAAGATAAAATAAATTCGTTGCTTACTAACTTGAGTTCGTGGGTTCTGGAGGAGCGATCACTGGGTTGTGCGGCAGGCGGCGGTCAGCAAATTGCGGACATCAGGACGGCAGTTTTCTTCGTTGCAGGTCACCACTTATGAGGGTGGCCTTTCATCACGTCGGGGAGTCACCAATTATGGTACGTCGTATGGTTACCATATAATATCGTGTTCATCTGGCAGGAGAAACGAAGAAGAATACGTAGACTACTAAGTCGTTTATTAGGTCTGTATGTTACATTAATTGTGTTGATGAATGAATATATATTTACAGTGCATGTTCTAGTTATAATACAATAGTGCAAGGCAAGCGTTCTACTTATCATTACGTTACACACGAAAACTATGTTCAGGCTTGCGTTATTACTTGAGACGTAAGTAGGTTAAATGTTTCTCCAGTGGCGTAGCGTAGGTACGGAGGCCACACAGTGATGCCGAGTAAAAGTAAGTAAATATAAGATAATGTAATTTACACCCAAATAAAAACAGTAAGAGATACCAGGAAAAAGGCAGAGTAAGTAAGAGAGTAAAAGAGTAAGTAAGAGAGTTTATTATAACCACCGACATTGAAAAGGTGAGTCTCAGCTATTTACATTTATAACAGAGGCATCAGGAATAATCACAGTCTAAGCGTTTGTATGTGGAATGATGAAAATAAAATAAACGAACATTTGTATACGGGTACTATAAATTCTACAATTCGGCGAAAACGAAATGTTCGTCTGGTCGTTTGTAATTGAGTTTGAGGAAAACATTACAACGACTCACCGCTATGCCCTGATCGAGGACACGTCGTCCTCGCAGACAAGCAGGTGTTCGCATGCGAAGTTCTATCTAAATATATTTGATTATAACATCTCCCACCATAAACGTAAGAATTGCATTCCAAAGAATACTTTAAATTCTGAACAGTATGCAATCTTGCATTATTATGTGGTGTCGCAGAAATTGAATTTTGGTAGCACCATCGGTCTTTAATTTTCGACTCAATACACGTCTAGAATAAATCATTTTTAATCTGGCATCAGTCCCGATTCCTATGCAAATAAAATCTCAAATAACGGTCAATATTCATCCCTAAACTTTTAAAGCATTCTAGTATTACTAAATAGTATATCTTCACAGTTCCTTGCGATATACATTCAGGTGTACCACAGAGATCGAGTTGCGTGTAAGTCTTTCTAAAATCGTTTTAAACGGTAAGATCATGTGCATATAATGTTCAGAATGTCGAATGCCTTTGTGCCTGGGTTACCAACTTCTGCCTGGACTGACCAGCTGCAGTGAGAGATCTTCCATTGGAAAGCCTATGAATGTTCTTCCCAGAAACATCTGGAGCTTGTAACTCGAAGAGAAGACGAGGTCAAGAAAATGAACGACATCGTAAAATACATTAACTTAAACGGTGCCTCGAAACCCTAGGGAAAAATTGCATGGCCAGTGCAAAGGTACAAATTAATATAATAGTTAGAGAGCTAGCGTCATTTTTGATGACAAAAAAGTGTCAGGCTGGAACTTTTGCCAATCACTAGTTCAGAGGGAGGCAGACACTTTTTCTATGTGACAAAATTTTCGCTTGCAGTCATTTCTATTTTTTGTTTTTAATAAAACATGTACCTGTTGGACAGGTCGTGTGACAAATTTGTGTCAGGCTCATATCTGTTGCACGCATTACTTAACTATCGACGAACCTGAATTTAGAGCTGGCAGACATTGTTTCATGTCTTACGATGGAAGCAGATCTGTGGAACTGGAGAACTAATGAAAATGCGAGGACTAATTAGTGTCAAGTTAATTTTTCTTCTAGACATTGTTGCCTCGTACTATGATAAGAAAATGCAACTGGCAGACATTTTCTGCAGTCAAGGGCAGAAGGCAGACGTACTGAATTGGGGGGTTGGTGAGGGCTCGGTGACAAATTAGTGTCTACATTAAAATTTTTGTGCATATACTTTGATCCCTCTATAACACTCCTCTGTTTACTTGACAGACGGACATTAATTTGTCACCGAGCCCTCACCAACCCCCCAATTCAGTACGTCTGCCTTCTGCCCTTGACTGCAGAAAATGTCTACCAGTTGCATTTTCTTATCATAGTACGAAAAGCAATGTATAGAAAAAAAATTAACTTGACACTAATTAGTCATCGCAATTTTATTATTTCACCAGTTCTACAGATCTGCCTCCATCCTAAAACATGAAACAATGTCTGCCAGTTGTAAATTCAGGTTCGTCGATAGTCAAGTAATGCGTGCAAAAGATATGAGCCAGACACAAATTTGTCACACGACCTGTCCAATAGGTATATGTTTTATTAAAAATTAAAAATTGAAATTACTGCAAGCGAAAATTTTGTCACATAGAAACAGTGTCTGCCTCCTTCTGAACTGATTGGCAAAGTTCCAGCCTGACACTTTTTTGTCATCAAAAATGACGCTAGCTCTCTAACTATAAAGCGGGCATGACGAACCGTCAGCTGACGACAAAATTCCGAACCGACGCTTATCGTCCACTCACAAAAAATGTTTTCGAGGAATTTCCTAAAATTTCGATTTCGTCCCCGACGTTTTACCCCATTGCATTGTGAAGTAGAGGCCCATGGTGGCGATGACCTGTATATTGAAAAGGAACGCAAGTCCAGGTGTTCCCTGAAAGTCGCCCTAAAATACTGAATTTTACTGAAGTTTTGGTAGCTCTGATAGCTCTGCCCCAAATTGTAAATGTACGAGTATACACATCGCGATAACGTCCATATAATAATTTTGGTCTCTATGAAGTATGTAAGTATGTTAGGCTTACTTACTAGAAGGGTGGTGTAGTAAATATTTAATTTTTCGTAATATGTATGGAAAATCGTAGATAGGTCTTCATTATAGGACTGATCAGTCTGCGGTTTTCTGTACATAATCGAAAAATATAATATTCAATATAAAAGAAAAAAGAAAGGCCTAAACAGGATTTGTGAAATTAGAACGGGAGTGACTACTGCTCCGGCCGCCGGCCCCCTGAAATTTTGTTTGAACACGGTCGGGCATGCGCATTACAGAATGTCAACACAATTTGCATTTTGGAGGCGTAAAAAAAATTAAGCTGAGAGAACGCATTTTAAACAAAGCCATTTCTTGCCCTCTCGCACCAGACACACGCATTTTTTGGAAAAAAGATGATGTAAAAACAAGCAAAATATATCAAACCGCTGCGGGGTCAGAACTCGTCTAGCCGTACGAGAACAAAATGGCAGTTCTGTACGATATCCGAACACTCACCGAGACCGTTCGCGTCACTAGCCGATAACGATATTCTTAAACGCCATTTTGCGGACATTAAGTAATGCGCGCGTCCGACCGTATTGGAATAAAATTTCAGGGGGCCGGCGGCCGGAGCAGTAGTCACTCCCAAAAGACCTTCAATAATGTAAAATATAAAAGATGTTGGAAGTGCTCAAAAATGTCGGGACAGAAGAGTAATACATAATTTGTCAAAGGGCAGGGTACTGTTATGGAATTTGAGCAGGAACGTAAAGAAATGTTGATATTCGGAAGAAACTGATATCCTTCAGCTTATATATCGGAGACGTAAGTAATATTACTAAAGCTAGAATAACTTCAGGATCTAATATTAATACTCGCAGCTTAGTGGGTGATGCAGCGATTTTTGCATCCAGTAAAGAGTGAGAAATTACCGAATGAAATGGAAGCAGTCTGACACGAGAAACGAGAAATTGTTTGTGAATTTCTGACGCATGGGAGTTATCGATGAAAGGTTTAGTAGGCGCAAAATCAGATTGTACAATACAGTTCCGACAAATATACGATAGGAGAAATGCTACAAGCGTATGATACAGATACCGCGGATATATGAATAATGCTGATAATACGGAGACATTAGCAAAAGCTGAAGAAAAGAGAAATTTATGGGAGATAACAAGGTGTTAGTGAGATGCGCTTATATAATACTCGTACATTCAGGATATTCAGCGTTGCACGTCATTAATTAGTTTGAATCATGCAAAACACAGAAGAAATATCCGTTTATGAAAAAATTTAAGTTATGGATAACTAGAGGGGAGGATGCCAATCGCCGCTATTCCACAATGTAAATCGCATGGTATCGTTCTTAGCTATGTCAATTTGAAGCCGCCAGATGTCAACTGGATCGTTAGGGCCTCGTTTTTATTAAGAGTTAAACGGGGCGACCTAGAATTTTGTTCAATATTTCTGAATATAAGGCAATAAAATTGCCCCAAAAATTTCTGTTGAAGCTTTAGTCATAAAGGAGTGGTATAACATATTTTTTGTAAGATTTATTTTTATTTTCGCAAAAATTTTGTGTTGAAATCTCCCAGCAATAATTTAGGTTATGATCGGATGTCAAACGTCAAATCTTAATTCTTAGTTCAAGTAGGATAAACTTGTTTAAATCTCAAAGGTAAGTTAAATATGATAACACTGAAAATACAAGTGGTTGGTACCTACCTTTATTGCAGAACTTAGTTTAATTTCAACTATTTATTTATACGGCTAAGGATGATTAGTGACGGCTGACAAAATTATAACTAAAGTGTGTCCGAATTGCATTTTTTATCATTTTATGGCTGATGACTACAAGGCACTTCGAATTTTACGACACTGTGTCCGTGGTTGTATCATTTTGATCCGTTTTCTATTTGGTATTAAAACTGAGGCAATAAGTTTGTAATTTTTAAATACCTGTTATAAGCGAATTCAATGTCAATAAAACATTTTGCCCCTTGATGCCACAAATTATTTGATGTAAGTCTGTTCTTTATTTCGTGAATAAAACGTAAAAAATACAAAAATTTAAACCTTAACTATCTCGTAAACTACCTTAAAGCAAACCGCCAGATTGACAGATGATTAAAACAAGGGAGTTGTCAAAAACTCAAACTAGTGACATAGCGCGTAATTCAAATTTGTAAGAATATCACCTGCTTTATTCTTAAAAAATTAAAATTCCAGGTTCAGAAACTTGATTCTTGAAATCGATCTTCTTCGAGTACCTTATTTTAGACAACTCATTAAAACATTTCCTAACCTTTTGATTTTCTCGTAGAAATGTTAATTTATGTTTGATACTTCCATAAGATCCTATAATAAAATCAAGGCCCTGCTGTTGTGCGCGCCTCTGGTATGAAACGAGGAACTTCAAATACAGCTTGAAAACATGACCAACTTTATGGCTCTCGTTTACAAACCTCTCCTATAGGTAACCATAATTTAAGTATAGGTTCAAGTAAATGACAGTTGGTACACTTGTTAGATTTTTTCGCATTGCCAGAGTTCCACGTCAGCTTGTGTAACGCTTTCTATCTCTTATTTTTCTAATGTTAGCTATTCTTTTTTTCTTTGTTTTTGAAAACAGCCGAAATCTTACTATTGGTTAATAGTGTTAAAAATTCCGAAGGCCTTGTCAGACAAAATCAGAAGTTAGTTCAGAATCTAATTTCCTCTGACTTATATTTTTAGTGAAAGAAAGAGGTAGGATGCCCTTTTATATCCAACTGTGTGAGAAAGGTTTTATGTTCCGTAGTAGAAATTTTGTCATAAGTGATTCAGAAATGATGAATCAAACGGAAATGGTAGATTCCCCATGCGAAAATAAGACAAAGAGTCTAATATAACCCTGTCCGAAATTATACCCCTGAGGAGATATAGCCCTCCAAAGTCTCCCCTTAATTTCTCGGAAACTATATGACTTCCAAGGTTCCAATTTGGTACACAATTTAGAAACTTTATACACCATAACTGATGTGAAGTTGAAGTTAATTGAAGTAATGTAAGGTGTTCATTCGGGGTTGGTCACCCCTAAAATTTCATAGAACTATTTAATCCATTAATTAATATGAAAAAGCTTTATGGCATTTCATTCAAAATTTCATTTTCAAACTTTTTTGACTCCTAGTACTTTTCACTAAAATGAATAGTTTTTGAGAAAAACGAAAATTACTTAAGTAAGATTTGATTTTTTTTACTTAAAAATTAATCGAAACGTTCACTAGTAGGCTATGATAAAGAAGCAATTTAATTATAAATTTTAATATTTTTATATTACGAGTATTACAGCTTTTAATAAATATCAGTTACCTAGAGTAATTGCTTAGATTGTTTCCATGAGCGCGAATGCAGGCATAGCAACGACGTATTAGCGAAGCGTAAACCCTAGGAATTAAATTTTGATTTTGAATTTCCAGTAATTGTTCACGTGTATTGATGGTCACGCTGTACACCATTTGTTTTAAATGGCACCACAAATAGAAATCCAGGGGACTTAAGTCCGAGGACCTGGGTGGTCAGTGGTCACGGTACGGGGCCCTAAAGACCTATCCATCTACCAAGGAAGTTTTCATTGAGCCACTCAGTGACTATTCTGCCGTTGTGCGGTGGCGCGCCGTCTTGTTGAAACTACATTTCATGGCGCAATTGAAAAGGTTCGTCGTCCAAAACATCGTAAAGACGGTTTTCAAGAAAATCTGCGTACAAATTTGCATTCAAACGATCATGTAAAACTTCGACGTCCAAAATGTGATTATTGAAAATTCCAGCCCAGATGTTTACTGAAAAACGTTGCTGAAATCGTGCTAATTTCGTTCTATGAGGGTTCTCCAGCGACCAATCATGAGCATTATGGCTACTGTTAATTCCGTCTCTACAAAATTGCGCCTCATCGGTCCATAGAATGGTTGTTAAAAAGTTGGGATTTTCGGAAACTTCATTTAATAACCAACGGCAAAACCTCAAACGTCGATCACTGTCCCCGGGCTGAAGAGCTTGCACGTTGCACTCGGTTTAAATGGTACGGGTACAGTTCCTCTTGACGCAGTATCCGTCATACCATTGATTGTGTTAAATTTTGTTGTGTAGCGATTCGCGTCTATAACATCGTCTTGAATATCATGTATCTGTTGAACCCCACGCAAGTTATTCTGTGGGTTTGTTAATCCAGTCACTCTTAGTCGTCGGAATGTTCTTGTAAAAACTCCATAGGTTGGGAACCTTCGATTTGGAAACTTTTGGCGTTATTCCCCATCGGCAGCACGAACATTTCCATTACAATATCCGTAAATAAGCACCATATCAGCATACTCCTCAGAAGTAAAGCCTTCCATTTAAGCAAAGTACCTGATTATCGGATAGTTCAACAACCAAAACCAATAAAAACAATAATAATTTTTTACTGTCTAATAGCGATCCGGATTATCAAAACTTTTGTAAAATAGGTACACAACAAAATAATATTAAGAAATATCTGTCAGATTTGTAATGTAATTTTGTTCTTGGTGAACTCATGGCTATACCTGATGTGCATTTTTCTTCAAATCTCACTTAAGTAATTTTCGTTTTTCTCAAAAACTGTTCATTTTAGTGAAAAGTTCTAGGAGTAAAAAAAGTTTGAAAATGAAATTTTATATCAATGCCATAAAACTTTTCAAATTATTTAATGTATTAAATAGTTCTATGAAATTTTAGGGGTGACCCACCCCGAATAAACACCTTGCATTACTTCAATTAATTTCAACTTTAACTTCACATCAGTTATGGTTTATAAAGTTTCTAAATTATGTACCAAATTGGAACCTTGTAAGTCATATAGTTTCTGAGAAATTAATTTTTATCCAAATTTAAGGGGAGACTTTGGAGGGCTATATCTCCTCAGGGGTATAATTTAGAACAGGGGTATATTAGACTCTTTGTCTTATTTTCGCATGGGGAATCTACCATTTCCGTTTGATTCGCCATTTCTGAATCACCCTGTATTGCGTTCATGCAATCTGACGCCTTTTTGTTCAAAGTAGATATTTAGATTTTGTTACGCGAAAAGGGCGTGACTATCAAATGCTACTTTTGTAATCATTATTTCAGAAGCACCGAACAGTCATACACGTATAACAGGCAGTACGATATAACCTAAAATAAATATTAGATAACGTCAAAAGTCAAATACAACATAACCTAAATACAACTACTTATTCAGGTCGATTAAATTTCATACGAATGTACTACGCGCTTACGTCATCATCTGGTGATATAATTCTGTGAAGTTCAAGGCAGTATCCTGAACTTACTATAGGACATCTTCTGAGACACAAAGGAACTGTTCACAAAAAGAAGTAGAAATAAGCTCAGATTAGACTACTGTCCTCAAACAATTGGGGATGTGCATGTTGCACAGAAAAGGTCATCGAACATAAAAATAGTTAAAGCAATGTAAGTGTTTGGGGCGCTAAAGTCTTTACTGTGGTGAAAAAATATATCGGACGAAAACATTATGGTAGCCATAACTCGAGGGTGGAATACTGTACCTTATCTGCTAAAATTCATAGGAGTAGCACTTTTAAGGCTAGATTACCTCTCAGCCTAAGATAATTGCCCTTCAAAAACGTTGCTATAGAAACGTACAATATATTCGATTTCTTGAAAAGTACATATAAACTTGACAGTTTCCGCATCACGGCAACCTTGACTGGCTATAACCAAATGAATAGTGATTTATTATTCCATGGCCATTGAATAATGAGTCTTATTATGCGTCCGGAAAGGCACAAGTAATGAACATAAAATTTGACTATTGCACACTAGAAAAATATTTAACTTTTTATCTCAATAACATTCTGAAAATATCTACAAAAATTTTTTAAGTCTCATTATAAATCACCCCGTATATACGTATGTGTAAGATGTTCCACTTTGGGAAATGCCCAAGTTAGTTCAGGATAGGAAAGAATGAAGGTGGGCGTTCAACCATCAGTCTTCGGATTGAAAAATTTATGATGATGGTTTGAATACGCAAACAACCGTGCACGTTTTGTTTCTTTTAGTCATTTGCCAGACAGAGCACAATTTTGTTTTAACGACTTTAAATAAACAATGGGTAATTAAAAGTTCTGTTGCAGTTTTTAGAGCCGGGAGTTACAGAAACAATTTACAGTTAAATCTCTTTTTTACTATTATACATTTCTCTAAAGTTCGTATTATCACAACGGTGACAATAATTTGAAATAGAAAAATTACCACAAAGTTGGACAAATCTAATTTCCTTCTGTCAGCATTTCTGAAAATATATTACTTAATATTTAAATTACTTAATCTACGCAATTTTCCGAACTTTAAACTCCCAAAATAATAGGTATAAATGAAGAAATTATGCCTCGGGAAAAGACGATTTCATCATCATAAAAGAAAGAACTTAAATCTCCAGACCACCCTGTCATGTATTTAAACTAAGTTTCTCATTAATTAGCTCCGAAGCGCAGGTTTAAAGTCGCTATTCAGAAGTCAACCAAGAACATCTTTGCGGCACAGCAATTATTCATACAAAAAGCTATAAGTTACTGGAGATCATCTTTTAATCTTTCCACTGATTTTACCCAGAGGCCGCTTTTCTAAGACTTTATTTCGAACCCAGAATTTCTGAGTGAAATTTATATCACTTTATTTTGTTTGATTTATTATTTCGCTGGGAAAACGTATTCCATCTTTTAGGGGGACAAACGCCGTGATCCAGAATTTAATACAAAATTCATTAAGTCAGTTGTATACTTGCTGTTAGATTTAAAAGCAAGCCTTATACATTGTTGAAAGCAAAGACTTAATTATTTTCGAGAAAGCTAAAATCCAATAAAATAATCTGCATTGAAATTTTCGTTTTACCTTCAATCAACGGTTTTACATTTTACATCAGTACAGGGCCAACCAAAGCTTTAATAATTAATTTTGTCTTTCCGACAGCCTTGTATACTTTAAAATTATCTGCACAAATATACAATTTTCTAAATGAAAAAATAACAGGTTAATAATGGAGAAACTCCACATTTTTTAAGCTGATTATGTTTAATTTCTTTTGTTACAAATTCACATCTCAGTCATGACCCGTTTTTCTTAACCTACGTACTGTTCTAGGCGAATGGATTTGGAACAAGTTTTAGAATAATTAAAAAATATCTACTCATAGGACTTAGTAATTATCATGCCGAATAGTTCGGCGTGGTGCATCTTCCAAATTTAAATAAAATAACATGTATATTACAAATCTGTCCGTTTTAATATGATGCTGGAATTTTATTCAGAAAATATGAAAACATTTATTTATTTATGATTATTTAGAAGTGGCGAAGTGATGATGGCGATTTTCTCAAAAACTAGTAATTTTTAGATGCATGGAAATTTGTCACAGAAAATAAATGTCGCATAAAATGATAAGATTCTATTTGAGAAACAAAGTTATAGGGTCTCGAAGTTCTGAAACTTGCTTATATAATTTCTAATATCATATTAATTATGCTGCTAGGTCTACTCCTAAATATTCTTTTCGTCTTACAAAAATATAACGATGGTACAGCTTGATTATAACCCTGTTAATTTTTAAAACTTATACATGCCGTAAATGCTAGTAACTCAAAGACATCCTAACTGAAATAACATAGGTGATGATGCGCAGGAATGCGACAGCTCATAAGTGGAAATTTTAAATTACAGTTAAGTAGCAAACGTAATAAGAAGAAGGTCCTTACTACGCGAACACACTGTATAATCGAGAATTCTTTCATATTTGAGAGCAATTCATAATATACATCTGATAACATTCCACAGCTAAAATACATATGCTTACATCGGTATAGGTAATTTGCAATTACAAAGTAGGTCATTAAATCGTTAAATCAATATTATCCAAATTATGAATAATACCAAAGTGAGAGTAGTATAGTCACCAACGTTTTCTTTTAAAATTTCGTATGCAATATCAACAGTTGGGATCGCAGGTATCCACTTGACTGGAGGCTCTTACCCTTACAATGGGTATGGATATAAGCCAATTTCAGGCGTCTGTATATTTAATATCTGTTCTATGTTAAGACCGCTAGGATGTTAGGCTACCATACTACAATGATATTGAAACAATGAAAGTACCTACAGATTGGTCCTCAAGGGCAATACATTTTTATTTTTTACTTGAAGAAACAATATTCTACTAAATTAAGGGCCTTTCTATGTAAGGGACATCCTAGATGAAGGAGGGGATAAATGTTTAAAATAATAGGGCCGTTCATCATTTTCTGGAAACCGGCTTAAATAAAAGATTTTGTCATAAAAAAGATGCCGTGTTTCTTCTTTCTTCTAGTTTCTCACGTTTAAGTTCAGATAAAAAATAATGAAAATATTAATTATTATTATATTTATTTGTGACGTAATATAGGGACAAAGATATCTATTCTAGTTTTCCTTATGGATATCGAGCAACTCGGAATCATTGAACGTGCGTCTGAGCTATTTCCAATACAATCGGCATTGCAGCATTGTTATATTTCCTTTTATTGCTCCTTATTCAAGAAAATAATAACCGGGTATTGAGTTAAGTAGTACAAAATTATTCATGTTGAGGTTCGTCATATACTATCTTAAGAATATGGACTGATGAACAGTTTGTTGGAATATATCAATTGGTTATTTTAGAATTCTTTACAAAATACTGAAGGCAATACAAATTTCCATATTGTCGACTGCCGATAACCGCGAATGCCGGCAAAACTGTCGTGGAATAAATGTCAAGATATTTATTAACCAAACTGGGTTTGTGAATTTTTATACTTATTTTTGGATTAAAAGTTTAAAGAAATGATTATAACTATTTCTCAATGTATTTTTAGGTTTCAATATAAATATTTGGTGGTTTAAACTGTTGTTTTCTTTTGTTCAACTCTTACATCTATTGTGTTCGGTTTCATTTGGATCACCTATCCAGCTTTACCTAATGAGGTTTTCCAGGTTTTCCTCATTCTCGCACTAAATGGTGGGTAGAGTACTAACAACTGTAGGTCATTCCTGTGATGCACCTGCGGCCAATAGTAATATGCCTCCTCCTCCGTCCCGCACAAGCTTAGCTTTTGGGGCTAACCTTAGGGTTAGTAGGAGTGAGTAGAGATATTATTATTATTATTATTAAATAATTGTGTGTTGTTTGTGTTTTGAAGCCTAGAATGGTGTTATACCTTTTAAGCTATATTCAGAAAATAAGTTATGGAATCTTATCTACAGCCAAATAAACGAACAAAAATACCGAAATCCCAAATAATAACCTCAAAATTTGAGAACTAAAATCTGTGTGAATCAAGCAACTAACCAACGCACTGGTCTTACGCATTTTGCTCCACCAATGGTTGCGGAACACACGCAAGGAAATTATTTTATTGGTAAATCCCAGTGGCAGCCGACGAATAAATTTATGAAATTCCCGATGTGCAAATGAAAATTTTTATTCAAGTACTATCACCGCCAAATAACAAACACGGAAAACAAAATAACGCGTTTTTCCTGTTACATCCACAAATCCAATTATTTTTGGAGTAAATTTCTCTATTAAATTGACGTTTGTAACTTTTTCCGCGGCTACTGCCCGACACTTCGATAACAATATCTGGCAATGGACGGTCTTCGAATTTTACGTTAAGTTTTTCTTCTTATGTTAGTTGGCTAAACCTTTTTAGGTACGCTTAAATTGTATATTACTACCATTTTATGATAAATAATTTATAATACACGCAAATTATACTTCTTATAAATGACACAACCACGCGCACAATCCCGCCCCTGCGCTTCTCGTCAACTGAATACTGAAGCATACGAAAGATCGAAAGATCTGCCTTTTCTGCAGCACATGTGGGTCCTTAAACTGCATAAATGCAGGCGTTGCGGCAGGTGAGCGGGTATGCGGGCACTGCAGGCCGAGGGCAGAACTGCTTTGTTGGCCAGCTCCCAGCTAGTTTTAAGAGGGATACGTACGTTGAAAATATCAAGCTCTATGTTACGAAACGTAGCGCTCTTAGTGATAAATATTTTGTAGAAATTTCTTCTTGGTCAGAAAGAAGAAGGTTTGTTCTACAATTCCGTCAAACCAAATTAAGAAAAAATATGTAAATAGTCATAGAAACGAGACGTGAAATTTGCCTTTTGGTGTATTTTTAGCAGCTAGAAACTTGGTTCAAAAAGCAACTACTGGAAAACGAATTTGAGCACACTATAATATGAACATTAAATTGCTTTCGTTTCAAATTAGAATGCATTTAAACTGAAAATAAATAAGCTACATTAAATTTACTTGGAAAATAAACCCATTTCTAAAAACGGGAGTCACCTCCTTCAAGTAGCAGATTCTAACCTCCCCTCGGTAGTCGGTGACAGCCGAGTACGTTCGGGCCGTATCTGGCCGGCAGATATGTTTATCCTCGTTTTGCTGCTACACTGGCTGGTGTAGTGGGGTAGAGTATCAGGCGACCTAGTGTTTATTCTTCTTGAGGAACGTACGTATCCCTCTTAACATAGCCATGGCTATGCTCTTAAGCGACGTTCCCCTTTAATAATGAACTGTCTTACTCGATAATACAAATACGGTTTGTTATGGTTTTAAGCGCCACGCGGACATATTCTTTAGAAATGCATCGCCATTTTACTTGCTACTTTAAATTTGTAACTAATAGACTAACCAGCAGATATTATAATAATCATATTAAAGAAAATGTTAAGTACCCTAAAATTAATACCGTCGCCTAAATATATGAAAATATTTTGATTTTATTATGTAGATACACCTTAAATGCGATAAACTATAGGTTGTACGGGGTAACAACTATGAAATTCTACAACACTGAACGACCCCATTTACGTAAAGATTTATGAAAGTAAAATATTTGTTAGTTTTTATTTCAAAATTATGGGAAAATGTAATAAAATCTCAGATAAAAGTGAGAGAGTATCAGATTATAACAGAATTATTGCATTGTAGTGCTGTAATTTATGTATTGGATATCACATCATAATTTTGTCAAGAATGCTAATTAACTTGACGTTTAATCCAAACCCTTCGTCCTTTATCTGCGGCTCGTAAAATCTGTTTTTATTACAAGCGAATTAGATTACCACTTAAATTGGGGGTATTGCAAACGATTACAAAATTCTGTCCCTTTTAGTTAAAATACCATACATTCACTAAATTCCATTTAATGTTCCAGTGCAACTTTTTCAAAGCCGGAGATAGCCACTTATTTAATAGTATTCTAGTTAATATGTGTGAAAACTTTACATACTATCTGAAGGGGATTTTACAGATTTAAACTCGGGAAAAGTTTTTTGGTAATGTTCCGAATTGCAAACTCGTGACAGTAAACCCAGAAGAACAATAAAAATGCAAATGCATATACACTTCGGCACAGCAGCAAGAATCTATATAATATTATTTCCGCCATGGGAATTCAGGTTATTCCCTGAATTGTATCAGATTTTAAATGTTTTTGTTGCGATTTGGATGGCAAATTCTGAAAACATAGATATAGTAAATTCTCCGTCTTTAGATTAACGTTTTGTTATACGATGCGACTAGTTTCACGTTAATGGGCAACTATTTCATAGCTATTATGATGTTAATGGTGTCACATAACTCTTTTTCCGCGATCTTTCAATAGAAAAATAGAAAGTAATTCTTTCCACAACGAAGATCGAAAATATTGACGGCTCTCCCATCAAAAACAATCTTTTCAAGAAGACTGAAAAAAATTAATTCATCTAACGTATTACGGTACGCTACCTCGCATAGAGCAATTCTCACTAACACGCTAGAAACAGTTCCCTCGGGAGTTGACCAGGTTGCAAGTAGCTATTAGAATCAAGCACTGAATGATTCCACATATTTTAGTGAATACATCATCATCATAAGGTTTTCAGTCCGAAGACTGGTTGGACGCGTACCTCCATCCTTTTCTATTTTGAGCTAACCTACTCATTTCCCTAAAAGTAGAACATCCTACATTCCTAACTATTTGAGAGCAGTAATCTAATCTAGGCCTACCCCTCCCTCTTTTTATTCCTATCTCTGACTGTAGTATGTCGCGAACTATTTTCCTTCGTGTCTTAGAATGTGTCCTACCATCCTATCTCTCCTATTCTTTATTGTCTTCCATATCTTACGCTTTTCCCTAACTCTTTCTAATACTACCCTATCGCTAACCTTATCTATCCACGGTATCTTCATCATGCGTCTGTAGCACCACATTTCAAACGCTTCTACTCTTCTTCGATCCGCTTCTCCTATTGTCCAAGTTTCGCACCCGTATAATGCCGTACTCCATACATACGACTTTAAGAGTCTCTTCCGAGTTTTTACATTAACCCTTCCCTAACATAACAGTTGTTTCTTTTTGTTAAACGCAACTCGACACTGCGCTATTCTTTGTTTATATCTTTAATGCTCCTACCATTTCCAGTTATTTTACTTCCTAAATAGCAGAAATCCGCGACCTCCTCTATCTTCTCACTTCCTGTTTGTATTTCTATTTTAATTCTATTTTCACTCCCTCTACATACCAAAATTTTAGTTTTCTTTTTATTGATTTTCATGCCGTAACCCTGTGTCAAAACTGCTTGCATTTCATTCAAAGCCGCTCCTAATTCTTCTTTGCTAGATGCTAAAGCTAGGGAACTTAAGGAGTGCGGTGCCGCAATGCTATAACGGAACGAAATAAAAGTTGCGGTGAAAATTTTCCGTCGAAATGTGCGGTCATACTTTTCGGCTGCGTTCTTGGAACTTAAGAATTCCATTTGCGTTGATCAGTTTTGTTTATTGTTTATGTCCCCCCTACCATTTATAAATTTATGTGTAAAGACCAATTAATAATTAAGTATTACACAAAAGTACATCCCTGAATTAGAAGAAAATCCTGAAAATAATGGACCCGGTTGATCTTGCAGTTGCAATAATTTTAGAAGACGAAGAGGAGGAGGAAGAACTGCAAGTACAAAGGACGAGACAAAGCAAAACCAGTGATATATTCACAAGTCGCGATAAAGAAGGAGCCTTTAAAATTTTGGTAACCCAGCACTTAAAAGATAATGAAACAAAATTTAAAGAATATTTTCGTCTAACACATCACCTGTTTGATTATGTATTAAATTTTATTAAAATGGACATAACCACTAAACCATCGGATAGACATATGATACCAATATCGGCTGAAGAAAAACTATGCACCCCGTGAATTTGGTGTTTGGTGAAAATTGTGACTAGAATCCACCGGAAAATGCCTTCAATGTTGCGGCGTGAAGGAATCAGTTTTTTCACACCGCAATTCGTTGCCGCACACCTCAACGGAAAAAAGAATGCGGAGACAGAAAAATTGCGGTACCGCACTCTTAAGTTCCACTCTTGTTAAAAGCTATAGTATTTTAAAATGACAACGTAAAATAAATTCCGGTCCGTTGTAAAATTGCGGCACCGCACTCCTTAACTTCCCCAGCTTAACACTGCTATATCATCGTCAAATCTGAGCATGTTAATAGTTTGACCCTGTACAAGGTGTCCCAAACTGGACGCGTTCTTATGGGAACACCCCTTATTTGAAGATATAGAAAAAAATTAACCAAGGTGTCCGGAGCTCAAATTTAATGAGAAAACCACTGGCGCAAACACAACTTTGCTATATCTTATCGTTTGGCCGCTAGAGGGCGATTCTCAAATTTCGTCGATTTCTTTTATGTCCTATAACTTGTTTATCAATAAAGATAATTAATTTTGGTAAAAACTTTCTTAATGCACTTTTTTCCGTAAAATCCATTGCAATAGGCAGTTTTTTTTACAGGGCGTTTAGATTTTCGTGCACCACCCCAAACTCATTTTTTTATATATTATGAGATTTTTGAAAAGCTCCTAAAATTTCCTAAATTTTGATGTATCACTTGTCATGTTGTCATGTTGTTGTTGTTGTTGTCGTTTGTGTTTTAAAGAATTTTTAATTTAATATAATAACTATGAGTAATCTTATCATGAAACTTTAGATATGTGGTTTTAATCATAACATGTTAGCATCCTATGTCATTTCATTAGTCATAGCAATCTTGATTTCTGTAGGCACAATATTTTAATTTTTAAATCGTAATGTTGCTAATGGTTTTTAATATAAACATGACAAGTGATACATCAAAATTTAGGAAATTTTATGAGCTTTTCAAAAATCTCATAATATATAGGGTGGTCTATATAAAAAAAATGAGTTTGGGGTGGTGCACGAAAATCTAAACGCCCTGTAAAAAACCTGCCTATTGCAATGGATTTTACGGAAAAAAGACATTAAGAAAGTTTTTACCAAAATTAATTATCTTTATTAATAAACAAGTTATAGGACATAAAAGAAATCGATGAAATTTGAGAATCGCCCTCTAGCAGCCAAACGATAAGAGATAGTAAAGTTTTGTTTGCGCCAGTGGTTTTCTCGTTAAATTTGAGCTCCGGACACCTTGGTTATTTTTTTTCTATCTCTTCAAATAATGGGTGTTCCCATAAGAACGCGTCCAGTTTGGGACACCTTGTACATTAAAATCCCTGAGGCTGTTCCATCCTTAACAATATTAATGGCATCTTCGATATATAAGTTGAAAACTAGAGGTGACAATGCATATCTCTGTCTCACTTCCTTCCGGATATCTACTTCTCTTCGATCCTGCTCTAATTCTATAACTGCCCTTTGCTCTTTGTAGAGATTATGTATTATTCTTCTGTCCCTATATTTCATCCCTACCTTTCTGAGCACTTCGAACATCTTCCCCCAGTTTACGTTCTCGAAGGCTTTTTCTAAATCTACAAATCCTATATAGACGCTCTTTCCCTTTTCTATTGTTTTTTCTATAATTACTCGTAAAGCTAAAATGGCCTCGCGCGTTCCTCTATTTCGTCTAAATCCGAACTGATCTTCTCCTAATATTTCTTCCGCCTCTTTATCCATCCTTCTTTGCACAATTCTAGTAAAAATTTTTGACGCGTGGGAAGTTAAACTGATAGTTCTAAAATTTTCGCACCTATCCGCGCCTTTCCTTTTAGCAAAGCTACTATGATGTTCCGTTTGTAATCTTCTGGAATCTCGCCTGTCAGGTATATGCGACTAACTAATGTAAATAAACGACCTATTACATCTTGATCTGCGCACTTTAAGATTTCTGCCTGCAAGCCATCTATACCTGGTGCTTTATTGTTTCTTAAACTTTATAGTGCTAGCTCAAACTTCTCTCATTATAGGACACCCTAGGTTGTCCCCCTCTACACTGCTTTCGCTTTCTAATATATCTCCTACTTCCTGTCCCGCATATAAATTTCCCAAATATTCTTTCCACCTATCTGCCTTCTCCCCGCTTCCGATTAGGATATCTCCTGCCTCATTTCTAATGTTTTTGGTATTAGATCCAATTTCTCTAAGATTTCTCCTAATTATTTTATAAGCTTCGTCAGTTTTTCCTACTTCGTACTGATCTTAACTTCTCTGCATTTATTATCGATCCACAGTTCTTTCGCTTTCCTACATTTCCGAATAATTTCCCACTTGATCGCCTTATATCTTTGTTTCCCTCTTTCATCTAACCTATTTTTATATTTTCGCCTCTCCTCTATTAGACTCACAATATGTTTTGTTATCCAGGGTTTCCTACTTTCATTCTGTTTATGACCCAAAATATCTCTAGCTGCGGAATCTAAACTATTTTTAAAGCAATTCTATTCTGCCTAACAATATTTTCACCCGCGCCCTTTAGTACTTCGTTTGTCTTTTTCTCGAACTTATCATATTTTATTTTGTCTAGGCCAAGATATCTTCTTCCGCTTCGTTTTTTCAAAATCTTAAATTTAAGATTGGCCTTCATAACGACTATGTTGTGATCACTATCTACATCTGCTCCTGGATAACTTCTACACTCCCTAACTTGATTTCTAAATCTTTGCTTAACGAGAATGTAATCTATTTGATATCTGAATCTTCTGAAGTACTCCATATTATCGAGGTATGTTCTTGTATATTAGGGTATTAAAATCCGTTTATATTCCTCGACACTTCTTATTTATTTATCAGGCCGGAGACTACATATAACAATTTTTAATCAACAAATGACAAAACAATTAACACTGCATACTTACAGTGGTCACAAAGACTTTAAATAGTACCAAATGTCTCCATTCACAGCACCAAATATTTGCAAAGAAAACCCGATGTTTGTATGATGATCAAAATTCAGAATCAAATTATAAATGTAAAAATCGTTAGGGAAGCTAACCGATCTACAAAACTGCACGTTGGCAAACTTCAATCAAGCGTGGTAAAGCACTTGTATGAGGTGAAGCCCCATTCCAAGCGGTATCAAAATATTCCTGAAGGAACGCAAGTATCTGTGGCAATCCCTAGATAGCCAATTATTATTTGGCGGCACTCATTAACTGGTCTACAATATAAAATATAACACTAATACAAAACAATACAATATTATATCATACTTACTGAGCAAAAATTTTTGTGTTGAGGAAAAATAATAATAAATCTGTACATGGTACTCAATAGCGGTGATCAATTAGTTACATTACATTAACAAACAAACAAATTAAAATATCCAAAAGGACGTTACATGTCAGTATAAAATAAAACGAAGACTTTTGAAGCAATGGCGTCTCTTTATTTCGAAAAAACTAACGCAAATTGGATTTTCAAAATCCAAAAAAATCCAATTTGCGTTAGTTTTTTCGAAATAAAGAGACGCCATTGCTTCAAAAGTCTTCGTTTTATTTTATACTGACATGTAACGTCCTTTTGGATATTTTAATTTGTTTGTTTGTTAATGTAATGTAACTAATTGATCACCGCTAGTGAGTACCATGTACAGATTTATTATTATTTTTCCTCAACACAAAAATTTTTGCTCAGTAAGTATGATATAATATTGTATTGTTTTGTATTAGTGTTATATTTTATATTGTAGACCAGTTAATGAGTGCCGCCAAATAATAATTGGCTATCTAGGGATTGCCACAGATACTTGCGTTCCTTCAGGAATATTTTGATACCGCTTGGAATGGGGCTTCACCTCATACAAGTGCTTTACCACGCTTGATTGAAGTTTGCCAACGTGCAGTTTTGTAGATCGGTTAGCTTCCCTAACGATTTTTACATTTATAATTTGATTCTGAATTTTGATCATCATACAAACATCGGGTTTTCTTTGCAAGTATTTGGTGCTGTGAATGGAGACATTTGGTACTATTTAAAGTCTTTGTGACCACTGTAAGTATGCAGTGTTAATTGTTTTGTCATTTGTTGATTGAAAATTGTTATATGTAGTCTCCGGCCTGATGATGGGTTGTTAGTAAAGGAACCCGAAACCGGTCGCATTTATTGATAAATAAATAAGAAGTGTCGAGGAATATAAACGGATTTTAATACCCTAATATACAAAAAAAAATAATATTTGATATCTCCCTAGGTCTCCTGGCATCTTCCACGTATAGCGTCTTCTAACTTGATGGTGAAATAGAGAGTTCGCGACCGTTAGGTTCTGTTTATCGCAGAACTCTATCAGCCTAACTCCCCTATCGTTCCTATTGCCTAATTCAAACGGGCTAACTATTCCGCCTTCTCTCCCTGTGCATACGACTGCGTTGAAATCTCCTACAATGATTAAATTTTCGTGCTCTCTCACAAAATCTAGTACGTATTCAATATCACTATAAACTGCTTCTACGGCCTCATCACTGTAGTTGAAAGTGGGCATTATACCTGTATTATTACTGTTTTTACAGGTTTTGAATCTAACCTAACCATAACTACACTGTCACTTTGCTGTAAGAAATTTTCTACGCTCTGCCCTACTTTTTTCCGCTTAATAATTCCTACTCCCGAATTTCCTCCTACCGATCCTGTGTGTATTACTCTAAAATCTCCGCTCCAGAAGTCTCCAGCTTCTGGCCATCGCACTTCACTAATACCTACCACGTCCAATGCTAACCTATCCATCTCAATTTTCAAATTTTCTGACTTTCCTACTTGTTTCATGTTAGTGAATACGTTCAACCAAAAATTATTTTCATCTACTCGTATATAAGCTATTCAACACAACACCTGACTTTGTTTCTGTAAACGGAAAATACTCTGTTTATAATCACATCTTTGGGTTCCTCATTTGCTTTTATATGAGATTGTACAAAATGTTTACCTTAATAGAAAATCCTATATACATTATTGAATTCCTTAATTATTGATATTACTATTTGATTACACGATAGACATTAGAGAGACCAAGCGTTCTTATGCATAAGCTGATTTTGTTGTGAAAACTACACGGTCGTTGGTCAGGTGGTGGCGATGGCGGGTAGCGTTATTTGTTATTATTTTCCTCAAATACACTGGCGTGCATTTCTAGGGATCAATTACTAAAAAAATAATGAAAAACAGGGATAATTATTGTTATACTAAAAAGGGAAATATGATACGAGCAAGAATGGCATTCCACAGCCCTTTATATGCCTACACGGTTTAATTAACTACATTATTTTTTAAGACAGATAATGCAAAAATTTAGGCACGCTTATGAAATTAACCTCGAATAAAATGATATGTTGGACGATCGCCAATACAACTTCCTATACAGGCTTGATTGACACTGTCTTACCATTATGTCTTTACTGAAACACTTATCTACATGTCCTTGTAAAGATACTATAAAATGTAAAAAGGCCGCATTTTGCACTATCCAGCAAAAAAATAAGCAACAAAATGTAACGGACAACAAAACAACCGACCAAGAGAATGTTCCACGATACTCCGTTTCCGCAGCGGTGCCAGTTTACTACAAAACTGGTCGGTTGCTTTGTTTCCCTTTTCCACAACCACACGTTCAGACTGTGAGTACCTCTGATGCTTTAGTTGTCAATGAAAATAGCTAAATCCCCTCTTTATGTCTTTGGATTGTACCTACTAGTTGTACCAGACGTTTTGTGTCTAACGACTGATGCAGTTATATTCTACGAATTATTTATAAGTTAACCCGATCCAACCACTCTAAATCCTATTTTGTCGAAATGCATCATCAATTCCATAGAATTTTCGCTTTCTTTCCTTTAACAATGGCGTGCATTAAAGTATATTTTGAAAGATTTATTAAGTGCAAATTATTTGTTCGCCCTAATTTTATGCATTTAAAATGGCCTCTTTTTCTCCTGTTTGCCTGCAGTTTCAGTGTTAAAAAAACAAAATGCGCTATGCCTGCGGTAGGAATAAAACAGCGGAGTTCTGCACTGGGCAGTCAATTAATAATACGAGGACGTGAAAAATGTCACCTTGCGGCAGCACTCACTTAAAATTTAAAAACTCGCACAGCACACTCTTTTCAAAAGTAATCAAAATAAACGATCCAATTAAACTTATATATTGCATCATTGTAACAAGAGCGTAAATCTCGGATTTCTTGTTGTGAAAATTATTAACGTACCTACTGCTATGGGAATTATCTTTACCGTCGGTCGATACACCTGAAACAATTTAATGTATGGGTGGGTTTCCACCAAAGCTTTTGTATGGGAAGTTGTCTCGAATATTGAAGTTAATTTTTGGCGAGAAAGTGACTTCTTTTAGGATAGGAGTAAATTTGCGTAGGACCACTTAAACTTCAGTTATCTTTTTTCATGGATATCATTATTATTTGTATTGTTTTGACAATTTTTAGTTTCCTTGTCAACTGTCATAATAATTTGTTTACAACTTTACATACATTTCTGATGATGGGATCGTTGTAAATCCTGAAACCGGTCAATATATTATAATAAATCGTTATATTGGTAGTACGGGGAAGTAATTTTTTAATTCATAACATTTAAATTGATAAACGGTATGCTTACTGCCAAAAATAGTACACTAAGTGTAAATAAGCGGGGCATTTCAGAATCAAGCCAGAGTGAAGTGAGGTCTCGTTGTACACAAAATCTGGATTTAGTTATACAGGCTGTCTGAAATTCGATGTGCAACACGGGGATCTTTGTTATCTTAACAGCTAGACCCTATGTTCAAATTCGGCAAAGTTGCCAAATATTATGCTGACTAATGTCCTCAAAAGAAAATCGAGATACTCTGAATCGTTCTCCTAAAAATTGAAAAACACAAAAAACCTGTTTTCATTCCTGCGTTCTAGTTATCCATGACAAAATCAGAAATAATTACGAGTTACCATGGAAACAAAGTCACCTAAAGGGCCCCACACACACGCAATTTAGAATTAATTCAAAACTGTACATTCAAGAGCTTTGAACGGAATGTTGCGCAACGGTCCTCCACACACACACACAATTTTCACTTCGCAGTTTTATAAAACACGGCCTCGAGAGAAGAATTAAATTTATAATCAGTGGCCTGCCTAATTATTTTGAAAAAGATAAATAAACAAAGATTCAGTCGGAGCAGGTGGGAGAAACACGTGATCACTTTTCACATATTAATCTCTTAGAAGAGTTGCACTCGTCGGGGCGGTCTGTGAAAGTCGCCCCGAACATAATAAATGCGCAATTTCGACGAAAATTTGACAGGCGGGTGTCTGATCTTGGAAGATTTCGCGATCGCCGGAAATTTTTGTTGGCCATTTTCTAATGCATTTTTCTGCTCTTAAACGGTGACATATCCAAAATTCCGCCCAACTTAACACTCTTTGAACTTTCCCCTTTCGAACCGTACCCCGCTGGACTTCCCCCTTCGACCTCCAGGAAAGAATTTGGCCACCGTTTTGCATGCTTTTTGCCCTAAAATTTTGCATTACTTCGGGGAAAAAATTATTTCCCCCATCAACCTCTGTGCGAGGGAGATGATTTTTGAATATTTTCGGCCCGATCGACTGGGCTATCGGAATCCACCTTCAAATTTACCCGGCGACGCGACCCCAGCTTGGAACTACCCTTATTTTGAGGGCGCCGTATCTCGCTGGCGGGCGGTTCGACTCCCGCGTTCGGGATCGCCTTATGACCTACAACTTTTGTCACTGGAAGAGCGGACGACGCCCGTTTTTTCGCATGGCTCGTTCTTCTGGGTGCGATGGAACATTTTCGGCCCCTTCCGGTACGCCGAGTTGGTTACCGCTTGGAAACGGGGTGTTTTACCGTTGTTGGAAAAATCGCGATGGTCACTGCGGATTCGGGACAAATTCGCCTATCAACTTCTCAAATTTCATCCCGATCGAAGGTGTTTTCGCCCGTGTTTTGGTTCTTTCAAAAAATATTTTCGATTTTTCAAGTTTTCGCAACTATTCGGGGCGAGGTTGACGATTGTTGGACGGGTGGTTTTATCTGGCGAAATTATAGTCGAATTGTTTGTTTTTGTTGAAAAAAAAATACCTTTAGTATAAATATATATAAAAAATTACTTATCTACTATTATATTAACTATTCAAAATCAAATAAATCCGTTAAAACTATGTCACCTGTTGCGCGCCACTGTATTAAACAAAACTTGAGGTATTGACCACACACGCACAATTTTGAATGCGCAATCGTCGGTGCACAGTTAAAATTTCAAGACAGACTTGAAATGAACGGTTCAACTGCGCAGTTCAAAAAAGTCTTAAGGCTTGCCCCACACACGCACAATTTTGAATGCACGTTTTTGCCTGTTCATTCAAAACTTAACGCAAGTACGTGTGTGAGTGGGCGCCTTAAAGTTGATAATTTTCGCTTACAACTTTTTTCGATTTGTGCTGTATTTGTTTACATTTTCCCCGCTTTGAATTTGTTTTTGTTTTGTTCATTTTCGTTTGTGTTCTTGAGTTCGTACTGTTATTGTTTCTTCTTTTATGTTTTTGAATGTGCATTACATATTTGTAATTAATTTTGAAAATATTCTCTAACGAAGAAAAACGAGATATGATTAATAGTATATTATACACGAGTTTATAATGAATGCTATTATTACCGAGGGTGAAGTTTACAACACGAGCGAGTTTTGTAATCATTAAAAGCAATCCATGCTGATTTGACGTTTCAATTTGAACTGACACATCGCGATCGCGGCCTACTAAATAAATGTAAAAAAGGGTCAAAGCGATGTTCCTATTGGTGTAATGTATAATATTCATTAATCACTGCAGTGATTAATGTATCTAATTATGATTGAAGAAACACAAGTATAAAGAGTATATTATAAGATAGTCGTGGACAAACTCTATTATTCGTTGAAACAGAATAAGCAAATAGCTTTACAACGATAATTCCTATTAGGTTACTTTGTTTCCATAGTAACTATTACAATAATCCTATTAAATTATTACAGAAAGCAGATACAAAAATTGATAAAATTAAAAAAAACTCTGGTAAAACAGTTAAAGGGGCAATGTGAGGAAGATGGTTGTATTCAGGAAAAAAACGCGGATTAGCTCACCTGTCGCTCAGACATGGCGCTTATAAGAAAAAATGAAGTTGTCCTTTAAAGGGGTAGTATACTTGAGAGCAAAAAGAAAATATACAAAAAACTAAGACCAAATCTTCAAACCGCAGTTTCCTGCGATTAGTAGTTTTTGAAATATTATTGATCGAATTGAGAAGGCTGTTGACCGTGACGTCATACCGACATGCCACCGACTCGCCGAGTCTGAGGAGTGCGTTAATTTCTTATCACGCCGCGTCTGAGTTCTGTGATTTTCGACGTGCGAGTTCCGATTCCATTAAATTTTGCAGATTTAAGTTATCTTTCAATCCCGATGACGTTCGGTTTTGAACCAAGGTACACAAAAACGAATTAAGTGAGTTGAAGAAGAAGCATGACAATCTGCGTAACGACGAAAACGTGAAAAGAGTAAATGACACATCTTGGTGTAGGTGTGGAAATTTTGTTGCAATGCCAACACCAAAAGAATGTTTGTGTTGTGTTGAGAACACACTAATAAATGTAGTGAGAAATGAAGACGCATGTATTATAATATATCACGATGCATTTGAAAGCGTGGTTTGAACTCTTTAAATATGTTGCGTCATAGTATTGTTTCAAGGTGTATTTCACATGAAGAAAAGTAAAGATGTTCTAGTAATATTTTGAAATGCACCTTCATGTATTTTTTATTCCTTGAAAAGGTATTTGGAGGAGTCTAACAGATTGTGGCGTCACCTGGCTTACAGGAATTTTATTTCTTGGATTAACAGTTAGACATAAATTGGGCGTCATAATAGAATTGTAATTCCAGTAAATTCAATTCAACAAAGAAGTAAACGCAGATTACACCGGATTTAGAGAATATTATGATGAGAATGATATTTTACCATAATCATTGGTGCATTTTATTTTTATATAGAACCAATGTTTTATTTTTTCCTTTCTTAATTAAACTAAGGTTTAGTTTTTAATCTCCTCATTAAAATGTTCACTGCAAACTACATGATTGTGATTGGGCTTAAGATTATCCCTGTTTATCCCATTTCCCCAGGCTTTATATCGCCGCGGCTCCTTTTCTTCCCTTTGGAAATTTGGCAGGTCACGTTAGAATTTTCCAAATTTTTATTGCAGCCGAAAACATAACAGTTAGGCATTTATGTACAAATTGCAATCACCGCAAAAATACAATTAAAAACCGAACGCAAACGAAAGCATAATGCAGCAGCACGCGTGTATTCTTATGGCAGCGCGGCAACTGCTGGTCGCGCGATGTCGGTATGACGTCACACGCCGTCGATCAGTAACTTTGTTGCCTCGCTGTACAAAAACGAAACGTCATACCGGTCTGCGGTTTTCATTTTTACTCTTAGATATTTTTGAAGTATTTTTATACGTTTTCCATTTCCATAGGACATTACGCACCTGCACCTCCACCATTTTGATATTTCGGTGCCAAATTACAAAGATCCATATTATATGAACGTATGTTTCGGAAGGTTTCTTCAAAGTGGTAGTAAAGTATAGGAACATTGCCCCATGTTTATTCTTTTGTTCAATGTAACGTTAATTCAAAAAAGATAAATTAATGATAATTTTCTTTAAATTGCAACCGAGAATTTAGAGTATATCCGGTGACAACGAAATTGTTGAACAGTTTGCCATTTTTATGTGATTGTTTCATTTGCTTTCAAGTGATATAATTTAAGGTATAATTCGGATTGAATAATAAAATGGCGTCAATAGTACACATTTTTCTTAAAGTAAAGTGATCCTGACGGACTGTCAAAACAATTGGAAACAGAAATCTATCTACCAAACTTCATAAGTATTCTTTATAACTTTAAAACAATGCTGTAAACGACTTATATTTCTAGGAATTTCTGCGAAATAAATGCTCTAAATATTTAAAAAATCCAGTGCAAGTATTTTTTATACTTTTATTCAACGATTCAACGATTTCTTGGCCACCCCGGTAGAAAAGAAACTTGGAACATAGAATCTGCCACATAGGTATATGTATATGGGTATAAGCTATAAGTGAAGCTCGACGAAGCTTATTGCGTATCATATTGTGATTAAAGTTGAGTGAATAAGGATCGTTCGTCAGTCAATTTGTAACATTATTATGTGTACCTAATTATTAATTCCGGTACACCTATTAAATCTACAAATTGCACCAAATTGTAATTTCAATCAGTTCCCGAGAGAATTCGTTGTACTTATAAAACGAATTTATGTGGCAGCAGTTTGCGCTGACCTCGCATAACCTTTACAGCAAGTTTGTCGGAACGCCGGCACTGTGTCTCCATTTATTGGTGATATCCAGACTTACGTACCGACGTGCTACGGTTAACTTGATTTAACAATCGCTTTCCTCTTCGAGGAGGAACTTTAATGCTTCATTACGTCTTCAATTTTTAAATAAGCATACCTACCTACTTTCTCGCTTGGAAATTCATGCATTTATGAATATCGCCTGAATTTCTTCTAGCAAAATAATATTCTGATTACAAGAAAAAGTTAACCAAACTACAAATATTTAATACATAAATTTACTTGTGAAGAAAACCTCTAAGATTTTTCATAACAAGGTCAAAAGTTTTTTCAAATGTACCGGGTGTCCAAATAAGAAAGGATGCCGGCCATATCTAAGGAACCGTTCATGGTACAGCTATGGGAAAGAAAAAATAATAATAAAAGTGGCCAAGAGAAATCGCTGGAAATTATTTTCAAGTTTCTCAGTTTGCTGCTAGAGGGCGTAATAGTCATAGTCGACAAAGAAAACATGGTTTTCTCTAAAATATACCTAGATTAAGTAAATCAAAAATACGAATATTGAAATCTTGAATATAGGTATTTTGTATAATTTTGTATAATCTGGTTGTGGAGATGCTTGTAACTACGGTTTGATTTAACCGAATTTAGCAAACTTAGTCTCGTTGAAAAGAACTATCTTCCTGTAATCAGATGCTTTTATGATTTAAGTCATTTTTGTTCTGTAGTGATCACTAGAGGGCGTTGTTTGAAAGATCAGCAAACTTTTCAGATTTTCTTGAAAATTTTAAATGGGACGGTATAGTAATTATAAATTAAATTAATAATTAAAAAGAGGACAAAATAACGAGAGAAACAGTGAAAACCCCACATTGATATTTTTTTTCTAACCGGAGATATGGACAAAAGAGTTTTAGGGGCGGGAGGACGGGTTAATTACTAACCTTTATACGTGCCTCCGAATATAAAAGACTTTTGAAAATACCATAATCATTAAAATTATGTGTTGCTTCTTCGTGGCCGTTTTAATTGTGGAAATTACCATTTTTTAAAGAAAAAATCTATGTTTTAGGTATTAAAATATACTCTTGTAAATTGCAATATTTAATATGAATTCTTAAGGAGATAACCCCACACGCCAAAAGACAGTGACAGAGTCATTAAACTCGACACATATTTCGCTGACAAAGTCAGCGTCCTCAGGGGTGTGCTGTGTAACTGTTTTTGGCGTGTGAGGTTAACTTCTTAAGAATTCATAGTGAATTTACCCCAACGTTACTGATTCAACCACTGTGTGCGCAATATATTTAAGAAACGAGTTGGCGTTGAAACAAAAAGATTTAGCACAATGTCAAGTGTTTGATATCTACAAATGTCTTAAATTTTCGGAAGATGGGAGACTTTCTCCAAACTATAGTAAAAGCTATTTTATCATAATATGTATAATTTTTATATTGGCATCAAAGCATACACAAGTTTATCACTACTACACAATAATTGCAAATGTTGAACCGGGCGTCACCAACAATTTTTGCCCCCATCCTCCCAATCCTAACACTAATTTGTTTATATGTCCAGTTAGAAAAAGATATCAATGTGCGGTTTTCACTATTCCTTTCATCATTCTATCCTCTTTTTAATTAGGTTATAATTATTATATCATTCCATTTAAATTTTCAAGAAATTTTGAAAAGTTTGCTGGCCTTTCAAACAGCGCCCCCTAGCGATCACTACAGAACTAAAATGACCTAGCTCATAAAAGCATATCATTAACCGACGAGAGCTCTTTTCAACGAGACCAAGTTTGCCAAATTATGTTGAACCCAAACAGAAGTTACAAGCATCTTCACAATCAATCGTTCCCCTTCCCCCTCCGCTGCTATTTGATGAGCTAGAGCAAGAAGTGGTAAACCAAAATTATACAAAATATATTCAAGATTGCAATATTCGGATTTTTGATCTACTTTATCTGGGTATATTTTAGAGAAAACCATGTTTTTTTGTCGACTATGACTATTACGTCCTCTAGCAGCAAACTTAGAAACTTGAAAATAATTCCGAGTGATTTCTCTTGGCCACTTTTAATATTATTTTTCTTTCCCATAGCTGTACCATGAATGGTTCCTTAGATATGGCCGGCATCCTTTCTTATTTGGACATCCGTTATGAAGTTACCGAGAACATTTCCTAAATATCCCCTTAACTTTACATCAATATAAAAATTAAATAATTTCAGTAGTGAACAGTGTAGACAGGGTCTGATCACGTAAATTTCACAATTTCTTGTTGGTACCTTTGAGTTAATATTATTGCGCTAGTGGTAATTTTAACTGTCAAAAGTTGATTGAAATATGGGGTCGAGAGTCTATTCAGGGCATATAGCAGTGGACGTATTGGCCGTTTAGAAACTTATGATAATTGGATTTATGTTCGCTTTGAGAGCTACAGATTTATCAATACAGGATATGGTTATTTTCTCGGTTTCAACCTTGGCGTACGAACTAAGAAAGGAGGAGCAAGGGCTCGCATAATTTGCTGGTTAAATGGGCAATATGGGGCTCTCGGTCGTACTTGTAAAATGTTACTTGGAGAATGGTGATAGATAGGCTAGTCTTCCTCAATTCGGGTCAAGTTCAAATTTGCGATGACCTATAGTAAAGAGTAAGGGACGAACCGCGGAGACAAACCAGGGAATACCTCATATTCCCTTAAGCGGCAAAAGTGTGGGTGTTGGCCTTATGATTCGGTTGTTTAAAAAAACCAACACCGGCTTCGTTGCTATAATACCGGCTTTCTGATTGGTTGTACCATAGCAACGAAGCCGGTGTCAGACTTAAATCTGTGTTACTCTTTTTGAATAACCGGGTCTAAATATCTCAAAATTATTTAATTTTACCAAAACTGTTGACTTACTGTGGTTCTAAATCCCACTTGTAAAAGCCTTGAATTCTGGACACCCCCTAAAACGGAGTATTTTGCATTAGCTCATTACTTAGCGTATTTGATTAGTAAATGCATGATCTAACTTGACTTCTTAGTGAACTAATACGTCTACAGTGCCCATAAAATTCGGAACAAATTCATTATCTCGATAACTTGTTATTCGAATTAAATAATATTTGATATGGGAGGATTAAAAATTATGGCAGACTCATTTTTATATTGGCAGTGTTACCACATCTACGGTTATCCCCTCTAATGGTGCAAACATTTTTATTTAAAAGGAACTCCCTGTATATCAATGCAGATTTGACCCTCCGTGGACTACATTAAAAGAGCTAAAAACTTTTAAATCCTGACTAGAAATCATATACCGACTGTAAACGATTTGCCGCAGACGAATTCTCCGATATGTTAGATATAATTAATAAATACCATTAATTAGTGGTACTGGACCGTTCGAACAACCACTCCTCGGGCAAATACCCCGCCAGGCATTGAATTATAGAACTAAGCCACCTTAGGTGGGGTAGCAGTCTGAAACGTCTCACAGTACAAAAAATCTGGATTTAGTTCTATAATTCAATGCCTGGCGGGGTATTTGCCCGAGGAGTATAGAACTAAATCCAGATTTTTTGTACTACGAGACGTTTCAGACTGCTACCCCACCTAAGGTGACTTTGAAACAATCCTAATTTGTCTCCATGTACGTACGTGCTTTTAAGACGATCTTTGTTCAAATATTGCATGTTTTGAATGTGTATGGAAAACCGCAGACCAACTGGTTTCGTCCTTCTGGGACTCATCAGTACGGTGCTTTCCCCTACACACTCAAACCATGCAATTTAACTTGCTATATATGCTGCCGCGGTCTGGACAAGTGACAACTACCTTAGGTGGGGTAGCAGTCTGAAACGTCTCGTAGTACAAAAAATCTGGATTTAGTTCTATAATTCAATGACTGGCGGGGTATTTGCCCGAGGAGTAGTTGTTCGAACGGTCCAGTACCACTAATTAATACCAGATAATTACTCAAAGTAGTTGTCACTTGCTGATATCTGTCCAGAGCGCGACAGCATATATAGCAAGATTAAATTGCATGGTTTGAGTGTGTAGGGGAGAGCACCCTACTGATGAGTCCCAGAAGGACGAAACCAGTTGGTCTGCAGTTTTCCATACACATTCAAAACATGCAATATTTGGACTAATAAATACCAAATTAGCCTATAAAAGTTGGGAGTTGATAGGTTAACAGTTCGAGGTAGATTCCCATCACCGAAGAGAAACACGGACCTGGTTCATAACAGGAAGGACTCACCGCTCTTCAACTACAAGAGGAATAAATTTATTACAATTTTTTATAGCTATATCTGCTTATCCTGATAACTAAAATAACATATATTCTTGTACTGGTGCCATGGCGAATTTGCAGAAAATTTTCTTTTAGCAGCATCGGTAAAATAATCCCACGGAAAAAGTAATACGACACAAACGTATTTATGTGTCATTAAAACTGCTAATTGAACGGAGAAGTACCTACTTAGCTCTTCAAATATAGCTAATAAATTCAACCCATTATATTTTACTCATTTTCTTAAGGAAACAATATTTCTTTGGAGGAAGGCTGTGATTGTAGCGCGCAAAATCGTTTACAAAACAGAATATAAACTTATATTTATATAAATGCAGGCAATGCAATCGGAGCCAGAAAGCCGTATGAAATAAATATTCTTCAATTCAAAGTCAAAACATGAAATAAAAATGTTTTCCTCCCAAAACTACTCTCAACAAGAATAAATCGAAAGCTTTCAGAAGAGCTTTTTGTATAAAAATATCCGCTACAAATTTGAAACATCTGTTTGGAATTTTCCGACATAAAATGATAAATGAAAATCCCTGTTTGTTTTCGTCTACGGAGTAGGCGTAGACAAAGCGCAAACGAGGTTTAAAATCAGAGTAATAAAGTAATATTACAGTGAATCCCATCGCTTAAAATTTGCATAGATTCTATTATACAGGCTAGCCTTAATAGCAAGAGAACAATGCATTTGTATGATAATAAAACTAGGGACTATGCATGGTGAGATTTCTGCTTGCAGAGTTTACTTACCAAGTATAAGATTTTAAGATTACGTAAACCTTCTCCTATAACATTTTGTATAAAATGCAGAAATACGATTACTTCTTATTCAACTTAGATTTTGTATTTTGCAAGGTGTGACGTCACCCAAATGGCGAACGCCACAAAGGAGGATTCCGCCGCAGCTAAGCTCGAGCCGAAGATGGGGGTGGGCAAAACTGAAAAAGGGCGCCAAGGAGTTGTTGGCTGATCCTCCAATGAACACGCAAACACAGCGGTCACAGCTCCTAAAAACCGCTGGTACACAATAGGGCAAATGAATGAAAAAATAATAAAACAAATATAGTTCAATAATAAAGCCAGCATATAATAATGAAAAATAAATATAGCCCAGAATGAATATACAATAAAAAAGAATAGTGGTATAAATCAAAATAGCTATTAATATGAAAAAAAATAGTACAACAAAACTGCGGGAAATTTAGACGCCCGGTACTCACGTTGCGCCAAAAAAGAAAAACCAAAATAGGCGCCGATGACACGGTAAATACCCTACACGGTTGGAGCTCCGCACGCGCAGCGCACCGACGGGTCAATCGCACGCACTCTACCCAAACGCAAATAGACGCAAACGGCAGTATCGACCGTTTCTAAATCCCGTTACAAAAAAATATATCTAAGTATAAAATTGAATTGAAAATTGAATAAACGGCAAAAAACTAATCAAAATTTATCAAAGCAAACAACTCTTATCTAACTTAACACTGGCAAAATGATTAAACTATGTATGGAAAAAAAACTACTGGAATTATTTATACCAAAATGACAAATTAAATTTAACAAAATAACGTGACAAAATTATGTCAAAAACAAACAGATGACCACAACAAGCCGTGGCCAGGCATCTACATTAAAACTAGCCGAACGGGACGATTCCTGAACGGACTAGCGGCGCGCAAACACGAAAAATACAAATACAAAGTGGTCACAAAAAGCTGTGACGGGCGCTACACAAAAACCAGCCGTTGGACGCGTTGTTCCAGACGGACAGGCGACGAAATAATCAAAATAGATATCTGACCTTCCAGAAGATAAAATGCAGGTCAGCTGCTACAGCAAATCACTTCCGTGTAGCTCAGCACCAGGTGATCGGCGCTTCTCATAACGTGGGGAAAAGTGCAGCAAAAATCGAAATTTGCACTCACGGAAAAATTGCTCCCAGGAAAAAAACCCTAAAATGCCGAAAAGACAAATTAGAATAGAAAATAAGAAAAAGGAAAGGAAACAACACCGATGACTGAAGATTGAAATAAAAGATGAAAAATAAGACACTCACCACGAGGGGTTTTTTCTCCAACAAAACCGACTGGACTCCAAATGCGCGTTAAAATCCCAAAAGGCATAGACGACGATCTCTAAACTTGCACAATGCAACCAAATCGACGTCTTGAAACGGTCGGGACCCAAGAAAATCCCAGAAACTGGCAAGAAAATCTATTTCCCAAAACTTGGCGTCACCAACCACTCACAAGAAGAATACAGCCGGAAGTGCCGTATCAGAAAGCAAATCGGAATTTCCAAAAAAACCGCCGACTAAAATACAAGGTGGCCCCATCCGAAACTACAAATGTACCCAGAAGCACCCTAGATTTCCAAATCTTCCAGAGGCGTCACCGGTAATGAAATAGGTAACTAAAGGAAAGAAAGCTTAAAATGACTTGCAAACCCAAAGGAAAAGAAGATAGCAATAAGAAAAGTCATAAAGAGGTCTCAAGAGACAGAAGAATAGATAAGACAATGCATAAAGAACCGAAAGATGAGACAGGGAAAATGAAAATGAGAAGGCGCGCCACTGACCATCTAAATGGGAAAATGTCCTGCACAAGTTGGCAGAACCGAAAGTAACCAAATTAACCTCAACAATCTGACAACAGACTAACAACAAGTTGGAGGCTATTAAATGAATAATTATACGACCAAATCGTGAAAAGGGAACGACATTCCTCCCCAAGGTAGGCTCAGCAAATTATAAATACGAAAGATGAACAATTCCAAGACTGAAAATGACAGAAACATGAACAGAAAGCTACAAAGTACAGAGGCAATAAGGGGACTCAAAAATAGCAGGTAAGTGAGACAAAATCCATAAGACTAGCGAACCTAACAAGAAATAATAATTTTAAGACAGTTCTACCCTCAAACAAATTGATAGAAACTCAACAAGACAATGAACGGAGGCATGATCGGAGAACAGATGCAAGAACCGAGAACAGGGGCAATCAAAGCAATAATAGACTAAATATAAGTGAGAGACCTAAAATAGGAATACAAGTACGGTAATCAGAGCACGATGTAAGTACTAGTCTATAATAAAATGTTGAAAAAATACAATTGTTGTTTTAATACCAAATTAAAACGTAACAAAGGCATATTGTACCTGGCAGAATATGTGAATACATTATGTACCTATAAACGAAATATTCGCTCAAAGAACAACTTAGTACAGAATTACAATTTCAAAATTTTTCTCCGCAACAAAAATGAAATAACGTGAAAAGTGGATAAAGACGTGCACAAATAAAGAAATAACATAATGAATACTGTAAAGCATTCTCTGATGTAGTTTCACCTAATTGAACCAAGGTGGGTTATTGCAGTGAAGTGTGTAGGCAAATGCGGGCGTCACGAACAGTGAAACGAATAGAGGGGAGCAGTCTGAGAAGACGGGCAGAGGACAAAGGGAATATCGAACGCCCCACTCGTTAGCCACGCGCTCTCTCTCAAGCAAGCCTCAGTAAAGCGAGACTACAGGACTACAGCGTTTCATTTCTCGTGACGCCTGTCCACTCTTTAGTCACGCTTTGTCTCATGCTTCGCGCTGTTTCTCTCAGATATGGTAGATATTTAGATAGATTTTAATCTCGAAATTTTGTATCCTATTTTAGCTATCATAGACCTATCATTTCAGTTTTAGATTTGAGTGAAGACATGGAAGTTGATGAATAAAGATATATTATTTGAAACTCATAAATCATCTGTTTACCCTACAAATTTTTCATTCCTCTAATAACGCTGAAGTTTCATTTCCATCGCGTGTGGCGACCACGCACCCAGTTATTTATACATATTTACCTACATACTGTGTTATACGTAATTAATAATTGAATTCATTTTATGTACAACGAATAATTTGTAGAAAGTTTTCAATATTCGAAACACGCCATGTTGAAAACGTTCAATATACTACTCCTGGTATAATATGAACACACAGTAGTACGTAGGGATACAAGGGTGCTCCAAGCCCAACTATTATGTTTGGTATAGAATTTCGTGTGAAGTCACGCCGAAGTCAAGTAGATACGCCACAAGTGAAAGTAGAGCATGATCGACTGCCATATTGTGCCCTAATGCCGGCTCGGCTGTTACCCCAGTATCTTGCTTATGGACCAAACTAAAAAACTGGGTGCGTGGTCGCCACACGCGGTAGAAGTGAAACTTCAACGTTATTAGAGGAATGAAAAATTTGTGTTGTCCGTATCAAAATAATAATAATGAAAGAATAAATCGAATTTTAATGCTTCTAACCAAGCGTTTTGTGTCGTCACGAGAACTGAAACGATGTGTCCTCGCTTTACTGACGCTTTCCTGAGAGAAACAGTGCGAAGCATGAGACAAAGCGTGGCTAAAGAGTGGGGCGGCGTCACGAGAAATGAAACGCTGTCGTCTCGCTTTACTGACGCTTGCCTGATAGAAAGAGCACGAAGCATGAGAGAGAGCGCGTGGCTAAAAAGTGGGGCGTTCGATATTCTCTTTCTCCTCTGCCCGTCTTCTCAGACTGCTCCTCTCCATTCGTTTCACTTAAAGTGAAGCTAGCATTTGCCAACACTTCAAAAAATATGATAAGAGAATTCATGAATGAATCGAATATGCTTTTTTTCTGCAGTTTTCATTCCTAAATCAATCTTAGTATCTCTTGCTAGTTACCATAAATATTATAATAATTTATGTAGTGAATATTTTCTGTGTTCACTATTTGGTAGAAATTCATTATGAATTAAAAAATTACTTCGCGTACTACCAATATAACGATTTATTATAATATATTGACCGGTTTCAGGATTTACAACGATCCCATCATCAGAAATGTATGTAAAATTGTAAACAAATTATTATGACAGTTGACAAGGAAACTAAAATTGACAACACAATACAAATAATAATGATATCCATGAAATAAGATAACTAGATAACTGAATTTCAGTATTTACCTACGGGAAGGGAAAAACAATGAATATAAAGAAAACCATATTGGAAAAAAACAATAAATTCAATTGTTCCCTAATATTCCTTCTAATGAATGCTTAAAATTAATTGAAAATATTTTAGATAAAACTCATACTAATATTGTTATAAAAATGATATTATTACTGCTTTCCAACTTTGTATTGAACAAAATTATCTCCAGTTCAATAATAAATAATATTATACTCAAAACTTAGGTCTTGCTATGGGTTCACCAATTAGTCCTTTATTAGCAGATATTTTCATGTCAGATATTAAAGATAAAATTATGAATTCAGAATTAGGCAAACAACATATTCTATTTTGGTATAGATATGTAGATGATATTATTGCTTGTTTTAAAGGAACAACAAGACAATTAGACAATTTTCAAAATTTTTTGAACAGTATTCATTCAAAAATTAAATTTACTAAAGAAATAGAAACTGAACACAAAATTAATTTCTTAGATTTAACTTTAATAAATGAATGTAATACAATAAATTTCAATATTTTTAGGAAACCAACATATACATATATTACTCTTTCATCAAATTCGTTTCACCCCTTTTGTGAAAAAATTTCTGCTTATAATTCTATGATACACAGGGCCTTTACAGTACCGCTATCTTTGGATAAATTGAATAAAGAACTAAACATAATTAGAACAATTGCAATAAATAACGGATTTAAGATTGAAATCATCAATAGAATCATTAACAATAAAAAATTTAAAATTGCTTGTAACAACATATATCCTAAATTATCTAATGATAAAGTTACCAAATTTTGCAGAATTACTTATTTTGGAAATATTTATGAAAATATTGCCAGTATTTTAAGAAAAAACAACATACAAAGTCACATTTAAACCATCAAATATATTATCACATATTTTACTGTAACACCATAATATCAGACAAACTGGCAGACATACATATTAGGTATAATGAACATTTAAGATCATTTCGTTTAAAAAATGACCTTTCAAGTTTTGCTAATCATTTCTTTGATAACAATCATCATTTCCCTCCTCCGGAGAATACTAAATTATTGTTTAATTTTGTAAAGAGTTATCAATTAGATATATTAGAGACTACCTATAGAAATTTATAAACATAAAAATGATAAAAATTGTAACTTACTTAATGACCAAGTCGATTTAATACAATCTAGTTTATTTAAACTTTTGTAAAATGTCTTTTGATCAAAATGATCCTCATGTGTCGGTGTGACAGGTTCTCTTATTGCCATTATGACATTAATTCAATAATCAATTACAGTTTATTTGCTAGCCCATATAAACCATGGACCTTCGAGGTTATTTGGCAATATGGGATTCATTTTCTTCTTTTTGTTTTATTATTGACATTATTATCATAGTTTTCATCATCATTATCATCATCAATATTACTATTACTATTGTTATTATTAGGATTGATTCTTGAATTAATTATTTAACCACAGTCTCTAACATCTTAATCCTTGACTTATTTATTTTTTGCCATTATGCCATTTATTGACTTATTTATCTCCCCTTTTTTAGTTTATTACAATACTAGCAGTTGGCAGTTGTCAAGACAGAACACATATTCTTGACCACACAGTTTATTACAAGATTAGCAGTTGGCAGTTGTCAAGATTCCATGGATGTTTTGTTTATTTAGTTTTTTCTGTTCTGATATTTCACTTGAAGGTTTTTTCAATTGAATTTATTGTTTTTCCAAAATGGTTTTCTTTAAATTCATTGTTTTTTCCCTTCAAGCTACGAGGTATTCGACTTTCCTTTGTGCTTTTCTTATGCCCCGTAGGTAAATACTGAAATTCAGTTATCTAGTTATCTTATTTCATGGATATCATTATTATTTGTATTGTTTTGTCAATTTTAGTTTCCTTGTCAACTATCATAATTGTTTACAATTTTACATACATTTCTGATGAAGGGATCGTTGTAAATCCTGAAACCGGTCAATATATTGTAATAAATCGTTATATTGGTAGTACGCGAAGTAATTTTTTAATTCATAAAAATCCGTAGTTGTCGAAACTTTCTTTGAAGCAAAATTTGAAAACGTGATGCTTTTCTTAGGAGCTTGCGTCTTTTTATATTCAACGAAAACGGTTTGGTGAAAAGGTCAAAGAAGTTGGCTTTATATCAAGTACTTATTTAATGCTGTTACTGTTGACTTCACTGATAATAAGGTTGTGAATGACAGAGACTATTTGGTTCACCGCTTAGTAAGTCGAAAAAAGGAACATTTTCGAACATTAAAGCTTAAATTTTACGTACAAATACTGCAATCGTCAGACGTGATGGCAAACAACAGAGATGCGCAGTTGAGTAATCCCCAATATTCATCCACTACCCTCTCGACCGGGATTGGTTTTTGGTGGACGCACGCAACTGTCAGTGGCGCACGATGAACTTCAATAAATTCATCTATAGCCCAGGGAACCTCACGCCACTGCCTGAAACTAGGGCGTGGCCTTGCCTGCGCGGGCTGTCGCCATCACGTTTGACGATTGCTATACACTATAAAGAGTCACTGTTTTATTCGACGGTTACTCAGGTAATGCTAACAGCACAAAGTGCATCGAACGCCAACGACGGCTAAAGGAGCGCATATCACTAGAAATTATATTCAATGAAAATAGGACTCTCTTTAAAACACGAAATAGAATCTCGCCAACAAGGAGAGTTTCATTTCATATCTAGTTCAAAAACTTGAGTGAGTGAATCTGAGTAATAATTGTTTCCATGGTGGACGTTGAATTATCAATTGTACCAACTATTCTGTCGAAAAATGTTATGACTGCAAAACAGTTGTCATTGCCACTAACAGAAATTAGACGTGTGGTAGTCTAGTGCCTAGAGCATCAGGCTACAAATGCGGCGGGGGGGGGGGGGGGGGGACGTAGGTTTAAGCCCTATAATTCGCTGCCACTATCTGATATGTAGTGCTTGCAGCTTGCCACATTATCCACTTAAGAGCAATCCTGCCATATACAAGATACGCATTCTCGATAGTTTACCCCTCCGTGCGAATCTACCCATTCCACCGATCCCGGCTGAGGGGAAATTCTCCAGTCGGAAGTGGTGGGGGGCCACTCGGTACTCGGTAGTCGGTAAGAAACCCAAAGCCAGCTGCCAGCAGTGTGCAGGGTATGTTCACTCTATCCTGAAAACTCGGCCGAAGTACTAGTTACGCTTGACGGCACAAAGGCGCTGATGTAGGGCGAGAGTCCACAGACATGATAAAGTATATGCTCTATGTTTCAATGCGATCTCTGCCGGGCTGCAGGCAACCGGTATCTGGGAATTGTTTGGTTCGTGCTTCGTGCGCCATTTGCAATTTCTTGGTGTAGTTGGCGTGTTGTGTAGTTGGCGTGTTGTGTTTGCCAGTCGTGTAAAAGTTTGAATTTTCACTCGTTTTTTTTCCAAGCCGCTGATTAGAGAGTGTACCTAGCTATGAGCAAATTTGCTGTTGTTTTTCTGCAACATTTTTGTGTAACATTTTTTAAAACGGACTTTAAAGTGGGGTATCAAAAATGTGTTGTGAAGAAATGTGGAAACAACTCTAACAAAGTGAAAATGCACGTATTTCCCTATTGTTATGAGGTTTTTATAAACTTTCGTTTGTAGCATTGATAATTTCAGCGCCAAAACGAATGCCACTTAGCCTCTGCAGTACAGTTCTTCGACTTGGCAAAGCAAACTTTTTTTAAGGAATTTGTAGCCTTTATTATTACTGTATAAAACAATTCTTAGTAATTTATTGTGTCAATGTTACATTTATAAAATACATAAATTTAATTTTGAAAATATTTTTATTTAAACATTCCATATAACATTTTACTTGTACTTAAAAAATTGTATCCTTTATTACTATTTTTATGTTCTTCTAAAAATAGCAAATACTGGATACAAAATTTTTTATAAGTATAAAATAAAAAGAAATTTCATTATAACTAGGAGCTTATATTCAAATTTCCCGGCGTTTGCGATACTAGCGCTTCGTGTCATAAAGCGTAACTAAACCATTTCGTCCGGCGAAAATACAGGGAGTCGCTTATCTACATAAGTCTCTAATCTATGGCAGTGTGCATTCAGCAGTCGTCAAGAGAGCGTTTGATCATAAAGGCAGACGATAAATAGACATGTTTCAATTCCTTACTTTTGAACTTATAGTAAATATAAAAAAACTAGGAAAAATCTAGTAAATTATTAATTACTTACAAAGATTTGCCAAAATGTGCAAAAGAAACAAAAAAAGTACTTGGCTATTTATTTATTGCGTTCCTGTTCCATTCAGAACGACTTGAAATTAGTGCAACATGAAAAAATTGTCATAAAAAATTTTGTTGGGCATTTCACTTCGGTACCTACATTTTTTACCAAAAAACTGGTGACGGTATAATAATGCCTATCTTCGATAGTTTGGAAGCTATACAGGATGAGTCAATAGTGCGAGATTCTTCGTTATATCCTTTACATTTACAGCTAGAAATACTAAACAACTTTCCATATAAAAATTGTTTCCAGTGACATGTCGCTCCAGCTAAAATTATTTTTAGCTATACAGCTTGTCCCATATTTGCTGTATGCAGGTCAACTTCGTTATTTCAAATGGAACACCTTATATTTGACTTCATTTTCGAATTCCTTGATCGATTTTACTATGAGGTTATAAGAAATATTTTTTTCTAAACTTCATATTTTTTGAGTTACAGCCATTTTCTTTCTAATATTTGCAGATGCAGAACAATTTTGAAATTTTAATATCTCGGAATTGAATAAAACTGTAGCAGTAATATTTTTATGGAATGAAAGCAACATTTAGGAATAACTGTTGCTGTAAGAAACAATCGAAAATATTATACAGGATATTAGCAATTGCAGGACCAAATTAGACAATTTCAAAACACCATAACTTTCTAATTTCAAATAGACCCCTATTGCTTTTATACCATTCCTGGATTCCCCATAAAATTGCCTTTCTTATTGCAATACACCAAAATTAACCGTTTTTGAAATATTTGTATTTTCCAGATAAATCTAGCAAAAATGATTTGATAATTATTCGGTTGGCTATGAAAAAGTTAAGGCATGCATTAATTTGTTAAAATTGATTTGAGAATTAAGTTTTCTTAAGTGAAAATGAATTTTGCAGAACAAGAATTAATAGACATGGCCTCTACACTTTGGGCGAAAGTGAAAGAATAATTTGCATTATTATGTGACTGAAAATCCCCATTTTGTACGATATATGGACCGGTTTAGTCCCATTTCGTGCATGCCCGTTTCATGCGTCGATGAAAATTTTCCCGTTTCGTGCGTCATCCCAAACGTCTACCTGGTTTGAGTGCCGTTTCGTGCGTTGACCTGCTGATAATGCAGTAAGCCCCTAATTCGAGTTTATCTTTACAACACAACGCTGTTAATAACTAGACTTCAATGTGGAAGTGTATGTTGATTTCTCTGTTTTGGTTGTTTTTTTGTTTTGTTTTGGTTTGGTTTGGGGTGGGGAGACTTAAACGCTCAGCTCGCTCCGCTTGCCGAAAGACCGGAAATAGTGGGCCGTGGAACCACTTTTTTGGCCGCATTCAGTGACTGGCAACTATAAAACAAAGCAGTACGTTTTGTATACCTTTATTGCAACTGATAAACAAGGTTGAAAAAGCAGCAGCAGTGTATGTGGCAAGACGCACGAACTGGCACTACTTAATTACCCAGTAAATTCTTGACGCTATTATATTAATTTCTCCAACTTTGTTTTAAACATTGTTGGTAGTGCAGCAATACAACAAAGATAGTATATTACACACGAGTTTATAATGAATGCTATTGTTACCGAGGATGAAGTTTACAACACGAGCGAGTGAAACGAGCGAGTTTTGTAATCATCCGAGGTAATAATAGCATCATTATAACGAGTTGTATACTATACTTTGTACACGACTATCAAAACAGATTCCCAGAAAGAATTTACCTTCATTTCCCTTCTCCAGTGTAAGAAAGATTCATACATACGCTCTCAGGTATAATTTTCTTGGTTTTTTGGGCAATGAATCTAATGAGGCAAGTTCTGCAGCTTCTTTTATTGCTGGTGCTGTTAAAGAAACCTCGTTTACACTCTCACTACTCATTATATCTTCTTTTTTAGAATATGCATTTCAAATTACATAAAAGCAAACCATGCTGATTTGACGTTTCAATTTGAACTGTCACATCGCGATCGCGGCCTACTAAATAAATGTAAAAAAGGGTCAAAGCGATGTTCCTATTGGTGTAGTGAATAATATTCATTAATCACTGCAGTGATTAATGTATCTAATTATGATTGAAGAAACACAAGTATAAAGAGTACAAATTACTTTATACAACCTGATAGTCAAATCGATGAAGGAATTCGAAAATGAAGTGAAATACCCTACAGGATGTTCCATTTAAAAAAAACAAAGTTAGGTGCTGTGCAGAAGAAATGGGACAGTCTGTATAACTGAAAACAATTTTATAAGATAGAGAATCACAAATTAAAGGGGTCTCTTGTATAACATTTCTCTCTAAAATGTAGGTACAAAAGAGGTGCTATGGAAGAATCTCACACTATTGACTCATATTCCCGCATTTCACTAGAGTCAGAGACAGGAATAGAAAGATTAGGCTACTGCTCTCAAATAGTTAGGGATGTAGGATGTTCAACTTTTGGGGAAATGCGTAGGTTAGCTCAGGATAGGAAAGGATGGAGGTACGCGGACTGAAAACTTTATGATGATGAGATGAATTCTGTTATAATGCGAACTTACTTTTATTGTTAAAATTCGAGGTAATTCTCGCCCGAGCAGCTGAGAGGTTATTTAATTTTCTTGGAGGTTTCTTTGTTGAAGAAACTCTTCGTCTGTGTTTATTATCGGCTCTACCCACTTCTATGTTTAGTGGGGTAAAATCAGCGTTCAATTGTTAGGAAAATATTTTTTAGCGTAGAACTAAATGAAACCTACTTAGTTGTGTTCCTTACATAATTTTCCACTAACAATGATGGTTTACATTTCCTGTCTATGCAGAACTTTTTTATTTTCGAAAAATGTAAATTTTGCATATACAGGGTCCTGCATCTCACCTCCCGTCTTCTACTACACCTAAACGATTTATTTTAGACAAATGATTGAAACGGGACATTAAACTGTTTGTTAGAGAGCACATTTTAAAAATATTTTTGAATATACAGGTGTCCCGAAAATTGGTGGTGCATCAAAGTTGTATTTTTTTAAATGGAATGCCCTGTAGTCTTATTGATTTTTGAGACCCTTTTCGAGCTACTGTACATATCCCTAGAATATTATCAAATTTGATTTGATAGTTCCAGAGGAATAAATTAAAATCGAGAAAAAAAAAATTTAATCATGTTTTAAAAAAATTATAAAAAATAGAAGAAACATCTTCAAACCAAAACTAAGCAGCAGGTTGCTTATAAGAAAAGGTCAGTTTATCCTACTATGAATATCGTAAAAATAACTTATACAGGATGTTCAAAATTCAATGCCAAATTTTTCAAAATGTAATGCTATTTTTCTCCATTTTTTCAAATGGGACACCCTGTATATTTTTATCCCGTCGGATGCAGAATTAAAAAATGAACATGTTTTCTAATTACAATTATTTCGACATTCTCAAAGGTTTCACAGATATTCGTAAAATCGTAAAATTATTATCTAATAAATAATAATTTTACTTGGCAGTTTTCAAATCAATGACTAGAACATTATGATAAATATGTCTTCCGTTCTCTTGGAGGCACAAACGGAGGCGGGTACGAAATGACCTTGCTACTCTTCCTAATAGCTCGGGTGCAATGTTTTCAAATGCAATTCTGATTCTTTGTTGCATTTTTTTTGGTGTGGTTGGAGGTTCCTGATAAACGATTTCCTTAACGTAGCCCCACAAAAAGAAATCTAATTTAGTTAAGTCGGGTGATCGGGGCGGCCAATTACATGGCCCCTCTCTTCCAATCCACCGCTCCGGTTTGAAAAGGTTGTGTTGAAATTGTCCCTGACTCGTAATGAATAATGTACTGGGGCTCCGTCGTGCTGCAGCCACATTGCATCACTCAAACCTATTGGTAAATTTTGGCATAAATTTGGCAATTGATTTTATAAAAAATCAAAACCGTTCAAATGTCCGTTAGAAAAGTGAGGACCAATAATATGTTCACCAATATTTCCCCCCACCCCCCCGCCTAAAAATCTTTATTGTGGTCAGAATAGTAATGAACATAATATTCTAGTCATTGATTTAAAAACTGCCAAGTAAAATTATTATTTATTAGATAATAATTTTAAGATTTTACGTATATCTGTGAAACCTTTGAAAATGTCGAAATAATTGTAATTAGAAAACATGTATATTCAAAAATATTTTTAAAATGTTGCTCTCTAACAAACAGTCTAATGTCCCGTTTCAGTCATTTTTCTAAAATAAATCGTTTAGGTGTAGTAGAAGACGGGAGGTGAGATGCAGGACCCTGTATATGAAGCAGTTGGTTTTTAACAAATAGCACGTCATATCTCAGTAAATATTTGAGATATCATTAGGCCGCGTCTGACAAAAAAATCGTAATTTGAAAACTATGATATAATAATAATAATTCTTTCTCCAAAAATTTTTTACAACCTTTCTCATTTCATTCCAAGCATACAGGGTGTCCCACGGTGGTGGCCTGTTAGAAGTTTATGGAGAACGAAAAATGGGATAAATTTGAAACTTTGCATGGAATTATAGTTGGTGGTAATCTACTTTTCTAAAATATTTTCAGACTTCTAGCACTTCCGATTATACCGGAAGCTAACATAAAGTTCAGTTTTTTAAATGGGACAACCCCCAAATATACCAATATTTGGTTTTATCACGCGAGTTTGAATTATTTTTACTCGGAAAGCTTTTTGTTATCTCTTCTCTTTTTTGAGATAAAAATTATTTTTCGAAATTTTGACACGTTTCCTCTGCTTGAAAAATCGCTAATAACTTTTGATCCAAAACACTCACTAGCTTAAACTTAGAATGTGATAAAACCAAATAGTGGTATATTTGGGGGTTGCCCTATTTAAAAAACTGAACTTTATGTCAACTTCCGGTATAATCGGAAGTGCTAGAAGTCTGAAAATATTTTAGAAAAGTAGATCGCAACCAACTACTTATAACTCCATGCAAAGTTTCAAATTTATCAAATTTTTCGTTCTCCATAAACTTCTAACAGGCCACCACCGTGGGACACCTTGTATACCTACTGACATATTATTTATAAAAATATAAAAGTTTGTCGAATGTCGAAATTTACACTGCGTGAGCGGTGTAAGATGAAGTTTCTATTTATTTTCCCCAAAGAATACTTACCTATTGCGGTAATATAAAATATTTTGGTACTGTCAGAGGCGCTCATGTTTCTACTTTAATTTAAAAAAATCATATCGATATCTCGAATATTTACTGAGATATGACGTGCTACTTGCGCTAAAAATCAACTGCTTCATACATATGCAAAATTTTACATTTTTGGAAAATAAAAGTTCTGCACAGACTGGAAATGTCGTAAACCAAAGATTCATGTGGAAAAATACAAGGAACACAACCATATAGTTTTCATTTGGTTCTACGTCGAAATTATTTTTCAAAAAATAGGATTTACTCAACTCGACTAGTTCCAAGATCAAACAGAAACAAGAGAACTTTTGTCGGATAGAGGAATATGAAAATTTACGGATTTACGCTGATCGTTGAAGCACGTGTGACGGGCAGTGTTGCCGTTTCAGTACAAATGTACTGAATTCAGTACTATGTTTGTAATTTCAATACGTCAGTACTACTTTCTTAACTATCCCAAAGGACTTGTACCTTGACGCAGTTCTAGTGATACTGGGACGGGTGGGATGGCTTGAGCGCTTCAATGATCTAAAGAGCCGAACCATAGGTTTAACCATATTGGAGGGGTTTTTATTTGAGAAGCCAGACTAAACCAAGTCCCTGAAAGGGGGCAGCAGCTCTTTCAGTAATCATAGTGGCAGAGATCGTGAGGGTCGGTATGGCACTGTGATACACACTACTGCGATGTGGAAGGCAACGGGAAACCACCACATTATTCTATCCCTAGTACAGCGTACTTCTAATTTATGACGATGGCACCTTCTGGAGTAAAATATTCCGGAGGTAAAATAGTCCCACATTCGGATCTCCGGGCGGGGACTGCTTCGGGGGGAGTCATCAGAAATGATAAGTGTAACATCTCACGAGTCGGAGCGTGGAATGTTAGAAGCATGAAACAAGTAGGAACGTTAGAGAATTTGAAAATTGAGATGGATAGGTTAGCATTAGACGTAGTAGGTATTAGTGAAGTGAGATGGCCAGAAGCCGGAGACTTCTGGAGCGGAGATTTTAGAGTAATACACACAGGATCTGTAGGAGGAAATTCGGGAGTAGGAATTGTTATGCGGAAAAAAGTAGGGCAGAGTGTAGAAAATTTCTTACAGCAAAGTGACAGGGTAGTTATGGTTAGGTTAGATTCGAAACCTGTAAAAACAGTAATAATACAGGTATATATGCCCACTTCTAACTACAGTGATGAGGTCGTAGAGGCAGTTTATAGTGATATTGAACATGCGCTAAATTTTGTGAGAGGACACGAAAATTTAATAATTATAGGAGATTTCAATGCAGTGGTAGGCACAGGGCGAGAGGGCGGAATAGTTGGTCCCTTTGGATTAGGCAATAGGAACGATAGGGGAGTTAGACTGATAGAGTTCTGCGATAAACATAACTTAACGGTCGCGAACACTTTATTTCACCATCATGTTAGGAGACGCTACACGTGGAAGATGCCAGGAGACCTAGGGAGATATCAAATAGATTACATTCTTGTTAGGCAAAGATTTAGAAATCAAGTTAGGGATTGTAGAAGTTATCCAGGAGCAGATATAGATAGTGATCACAATATAGTCGTTATGAAGGCCAATCTTAAATTTAAGATTTTGAAAAAACGAAGCGGAAGAAGGTATCTTGACCCAGAGAGACTAAAAGATGATGATACGCGCGATAAGTTCGAGAAAAAGACAAACGAAGTACTAAAGGGCGCGGACGAAAATATTGTTAGGGGCATAGAGGAAGAATGGAATTGCATTAAAAATAGTTTAGTTTCCTCTGCTAGGGATATTTTGGGTCATAAACAGAATGAAAGTAGGAAACCCTGGATAACAAAACATATTGTAAGTCTAATAGAGGAAAGGCGAAAATATAAAAATAGGTTAGATGAAATAGGGAAACAAAGATATAAGGCGATCAAGTGGGAAATTATTCGGAAATGTAGGAAAGCGAAAGAGCAATGGATCGATAATAAGTGCAAAGAAGTGGAAAATAAGTTCGAAGTAGGAAAGACTGATGAAGCATATAAAATAATTAGGAGAAATTTTAGAGAAATTGGATCTAGTACCAAAAGCATTAGGAATGAGGCAGGAGATATCCTAATCGAAAGCGGGGAGAAGGCAGATAGGTGGAAATAATATTTAGGAAACTTATATGCGGGACAGGAAGTGCAAGATATATTAGAAAGCGAAAGCAGTGTAGAGGGGGATAACCTAGGGAATCCTATAATGAGAGAAGAGTTTGAGCTAGCACTAAAAAGTTTAAGGAATAATAAAGCGCCAGGTATAGATGGCTTGCAGGCAGAAATCTTAAAGTGCGCAGGTCAAGAGGTAATAGATCGTTTATTTAAATTAGTTAGTCGTATATACCTGACAGGCGAGATTCCAGAGGATTACAAACGGAACATCATGGTAGCTTTGCCAAAAAGGAAAGGCGCGGATAGGTGCGAAAATTTCAGAACCATCAGTTTAACTTCCCATGCGTCAAAAATTTTAACTAGAATTGTGCAAAGAAGGATGGAGAAAAAGGCGGAAGAAATATTAGGAGAAGATCAGTTCGGATTTAGACGAAATAGAGGAACGCGCGAGGCCATCCTAGCTTTACGAGTAATTATAGAAAAAACGATAGAAAAGAGAAAGAGCGTCTATATAGGATTTGTAGATTTAGAAAAGGCCTTCGACAACGTAAAATGGGGGAAGATGTTCGAAGTGCTGAGAAAGGTAGGGATGAAATATAGGGACAGAAGAATAATACATAATCTCTACGAAGAGCAAAAGGCAGTTATAGAATGTGAGCAGGAACGAAGGGAAGTAGATATCCGGAAGGGAGTGAGACAGGGATGTGCATTATCACCTCTAGTTTTCAACTTATATATCGAAGATGCTATTAATATTGTTAAGGACAGAACAGCCTCAGGGATTAACGTACAGGGTCAAACTATTAACATGCTCAGATTTGCGGATGATATAGCAGTGTTAGCATCTAGCAAAGAAGAATTAGGAGCGGCTTTGAATGAAATGGAAGCAGTTTTGACACAGAGCTATGGCATGAAAGTCAATAAAAAGAAAACTAAAATGTTGGTATGTAGGGGATGTGAAAATAGAACTAAAGTTGACATACAAATAGGAAATGAGAAGATAGAGGAGGTCACGGATTTCTGCTATTTAGGAAGTAAAATAACTCAAGACGGTAGGAGCACTAAAGATATAAAACAAAGAATAGCGCAGGGCCGAGTTGCGTTTAACAGAAAGAAACAACTGTTATGTTCGAGAACGGTTAATATTGAGACTAGGAAGAGACTCTTAAAATCGTATGTATGGAGTACGGCATTATACGGGTGCGAAACATGGACAATAGGGGAAGCGGATCGAAAAAGAGTAGAAGCGTTTGAAATGTGGTGCTACAGGCGCATGATGAAGATACCGTGGATAGATAAGGTTAGCAATAGGGAAGTATTAGAAAGAGTTGGGGAAAAGCGAAAGGTATGGAAGACAATAAAGAGTAGGAGAGATAGGATGGTAGGACACCTTCTAAGACACGAAAGAATAGTTCGCGACATACTAGAGGCAGATATAGGAATAAAAAGAGGTAGGGGTATGCCTAGATTAGACTACTGCTCTCAAATAGTTAGGGATGTAGGATGTTCTACTTTTAGGGAAATGCGTAGGTTAGCTCAGGATAGAAAAGAGTGGAGGTACGCATCCAACCAGTCTTCAGACTGAGAACCTTATGATGATGATACTTTCTTAAATTTATGCAGTTTTCGGTACGAAACCAGCTATAGGAAATTTATTACCAAAACAGCAATAACTTTCTGCCAACCATCAATCTGCAAACTTGTCAACATGAAAATTGTAGCTTTAAAACTCGTCCACACAGTTTGCCGACATGCCGCTTATCGTTTTGGCGGCATGTCGCAAAAGAGCCTGCAGTGCGCAGCGGCCGACTGAAGTCTACAGCAGTGTTGCTCTTGCTTGCTATCAGTGGAAAACCAGCGAGGAGCTGATAAACTATAAAAAATAAAAAGGAGAAAATACTTGTCAGTTCAAGTTATATTGTATCGCCGTTTTTCACTTTATGCGGATCTAAGTGTTAGTAAGCATAATGTATGTTTTCTTTGGAGTAGATATTGATATTTAATAAATATTTTGACAGATTAGTATTCATATTATGATTTATAATAGCCACCTTAAGAATTTTTGAATTTCTTGTTTATGTTGTGTTTTGCAGTTGGGTTTTATTTGTTATTTGAACAACAATGTTTTTTGTACTGTTAAAACTGTTTTTTTTTAATAAATGGAGAAACACTAGGCGTTGTTTCATTTAAATTTTGCGCCGGTCAGTACGGAAGGACGGGGATTCAGTACGTTTTGGAACGAAAAGTCGGTACGGAAATCAAGGCAGGAGCGGCAACACTGGTGACGGGGCGTGGAAATCAAACGAACAGACACGACTGTCGGCGCGCTACACGAGCACATGGAAGTGGAGAGGGCAGATCGACTGTAGTTCGACATAAATGAATTGCAAAATCACTTATTACTGCATTTTCAATAACTCCGGAATTTATTCACTTGAGATACTGAAATTTTGCCAATGTATAGTCAAAGAACGAAGCTAGAAGCACGTTTGATTAAATTTTAAATATCAGGTATAGTAACGATGCTACGGGCCGACAAAAATTACGCATATTCCTGAAAAAGTTGATGTTTATCTCTATTTTGTATTAAAACTAAAACATTACGTCAGAAAATAATCAATCTATATCGTAGTACTTTCTTTCCTCTACTCATCAAAAAAAAAAAAAATTGTAGAAAAATATCAAAGATTAAATGCTGCAGAGCAAATTCTGTAACTCACGAAACTGCACATTTTAGCTGTCTGTGTTTTGGGCGGATTGCTCTTAAATACTTGACGAAGCCAAATTAAGTACATTAACATGCGTCGCAGTACATTGTTGTCAGACGGTATAAAAGCTGGACTAATTTGTTACTCTTATAATTCCTGGAAAGAACAAAATTCAAAAATTAGTACTAGGTAATCAAAATTCTATAAATTCGTCAATAGCTATAGAACCAAATGTTTGGTTAGATACACGACTAAATTAATTAGAAACTGTCCGAAAAATGTGACAACACGCAAGTGGAACTCGAATCCAGGTTTTCCACTTTTCTGGTGGACGTTCTAACCACAACTTTCGAGGGCCTATCACTGCTTGTGCAGTTTTTTAAGGCACCCAATGGAATCTAATGCTTACCCTATATTTCTGCAAAGAAACCGACGTAATCTAACAGACTGTCAGTGAGTTGAAATTCATGGTGAGTGAATCTGCTCGATTAGAGACTGTACGAGATATGTGACGAAGCGCAACTGGAGATAGAAATCAGAGTTAAAATTTTCCGGGCATTAAATTTTTGCTGTATTTGAAAAATATAATGAACAAGAATCTGATATTTTAGGTTAATATGCCATCTAGTAGCAATATTTACTTATTTGGTTCAGTTAAAATACATGTAAAAAACAAAGGGTGTATACCTTTCCCGTATTCACATCCTTGCAATTTTGGTTCCTAACCAATAAAACTTGTGTTTTCTGATACCTTACTAATGAGACACAAAAGGAGCGTACGTTTGCATTTTATTAAAACACTGCTAATATTAATTTATAATAATTTATGGTTTCTTTTCATGAGGCAAATGGAACTACTAGTGTGGCCGACATTTTTCTATTACAGCATAAAGGTTACATACATAGACGTTGAGGATCTACCAAACTTTAGAAAATGTTAGATTAATTATACATATATACCCGGCGGCAACGTAGCAATTGCGACAAACGTAATTAAGTGTAACCGAATCAGAGGAAACAGCATACGTGTGCGATTATGCTAAAACATTGACTAGTAGTATTAAAGCTATTAATGTAGCGAATTGCTGTAACATAGTGTACGTGTGTAAGTATTCAGTATTGAAGCAAATAAATAATTTATAACTAGTCGGAGTTGTCTATCCTTTAATAATCGATCATCAAGGTATAAATATTCGTGAAACATAGGTCGTAATGACAAAATTATTCCAGAAAAATGAGATTTTTTTTCATTTTATTCGAAGTAAGTATATAGCATTCTGGAATAAAATCGCTCTTTGGTGCGTTCATAATAAAATAATATTCAGGGGTAAAATTTATATCCAGTTCAGTGAACATCGAAGCGGGAAGAATGTTACAGCTAAAAAACATAGTAATTCTGAACACGTCCCAATGTCTATTCTTGGAATTACAATTTCTTTCATGTTCACAGCGGTTAGGAATATTAAAATAGAGCTTAAATGAAACTCATTAGGGAAGGTATCCTTTTAAAAAAAACGTTAAAAACGTGTACATCGTCTAAACTATATTTATACTGAATATTTAACTAGTACATACGATTAATCGTTTCACGTCGAATTAAAAACTGAAAATCTATCATATTTCTAAATAGTGTCCCACTCTATATTTGTTGTAGATGGGATCTTTATAACCTGCGGGAACGGTAAGTATATTTTCGCGAACAAAAGATGGATAGGTGACAAAGGCAGAAGTACGCTCCACACCGACCAGTCGTTTGTATGTTGATGCAACAACACTGTCACAAACCCTTCTTATATGACAAAAGGATAAAAGACGACTTCAGCACGTAAAAACGAATACCTTTCACTGAAGGGCGGGTGACTGTACTAGAAAAAGCCTAAATTCCACATTAACGTTTATGAAGTAAAACTAGAACAATGGTCTTATTCTTTGAAAAAGAAATGCCAAATTTGGTGGAGGCTAGAGAAAACAGGGCTTTAGCAGTAATTAACAATGAACATTTGGACAAAAATTCACAGAAAATATTAAGGAAGCCGTAATAAAACAACCGATGACAACTGGTGGACAGAAGAACTTAAAAAACAAACCCGGAGATAGAGGTTGCAGATTGAAAGAAGCAGAAAAAATAATATAAACAAGGTATAAGTATATAGAAAATTATTAAAAAAATTGAAGGAAAAGTAAAAAGAATAAGAGAAATAAAAACCGAAGTGGATGCGTGGAAATAACTAAGCCGAGAAAGGAAAATATGGAAAAGTATGGATATGGAGACTTGGAGAAGTCACTTACGAGACTTCTAGGTGGAACGATAGAGCAAAGCACAAAAAAGCGAGAGAGAAAACTAACTATTAAAGAAGATGAGTTCAAATTTACAAAGATTGAGTAAGACCAGAAATTTAAAACCTGAAAAGGGCTCCTGGAACGGAAACAAAAGGTGAAACAGAAATATTCCTAAAACAGTTGGCAGTAAATATGACATAGAGGGGAGGGATTCTCAGAGATGTACCCTACACGATCAATAGTTATTGTCAGTATAAATGTTGTCAATATGTCATCTCAATTTGGATCCCTTGATTTCTATATACAGGTGTTCCAGGTTTTATTAGCAGGACTTTTGCAATCATTAGAATTAGAGGACCGCCCTTTATACATAAATATGGATCGTAAAACCATATAGGAGATACAAGCTGTTGAATTCGAGAACAGAATAATAATTCTCTTTTATTGTAACCGCTCACAATAAATTTATGATGCTGCACTTATTGTCAAGCAAATTGTTTGATTTTGAACATTTTTTCGGTTATAATTGACAGTCGCGGGGATTGTGGGGTACTTACCAATGTTCTTATGAAAGAATGTATCGTGGATTTGAAATTTCACGAAGTTTGTTAAAAATCCTGAAAGAGTATTTAGTTTTACCAAAAGTGGATAAGACAAGTGTAGCGACTCCCATCCATACAGTAGAGGAAAAGGTGAGTAGTATTTATCCGAGCTTATAGGCGAAAGAAGGGAAGTATAAGAGGGGAATAGGGCAGATTTTTCATATTTTTCGAGTTCTGGAAGACTTCTTAATTATTCATCGAACCACCCACTTAAGCAAAAGGTTGGTATGATAAAAGGGCTCATAGATCGGGCGTTACGACTCAGCCACAAAGATTTCCACGAAACAAATCGAAAGAAGATAACAACCCTCCTTCTAAACAACAATTATCCTAAGCGACTTATCAACACCTGTATCAACTTATATCGACATAGTACAGACATAAGAATACGATCGAACGAACAAGAAACGGTTAAGTATTTCAGATTTCCGTATGTCAAAAGTTTATCAACAAGACTAAATAAATGCCTTCAAAATTCAGAAGTGAAATTAGCATTTTATAGCCTCAAAACTATCCAGTCGGTCTACACCAAACTTAGGGACAAAGTAGACACGTTGAATCAGTCTAATTTAATATATGTGTAAGATTCCCTGCCAATGTGGAAAAAGTTATATAGGACAGACTAGACAGAAACTTGGTCAAAGACTGAAACAACACAAAAATGACTGTAAAGCTATTCACTTCTCGAAGAAAGAGAAAACAGCATTAGCAATGCATCATTTTGATCAACGGCACCAGTTTAAGTTCGAAGAAGTAACTATCCCGGATCGGGAGGCCAATGGACAGAAAAGAAACATCGGAGAAATGGTTCACATTAAAATACATGACACGGTTAACCTGAGGTCAGATACCCTACATTTAAATAATATTTATAGCGGCATACTTCGGAACTACGAAAAGGTATTTCACGAATCAAGGACTCCAGACGGAAGACGTTGACTAGCAGCGAAATATAATGAATTAAAATTAACGTCACATTTGCTCTGTACACCAGTATGTATATTCAGGTGTCAGAAGCGACCTTATACAAAGTCACACCATTGAAAAATTCATAAATTTAAAAGACGCTGTGATGTTAAGGTATATTTATAGCTAATATTAAGTTATATAGACATTTTGTCTTCTGTGTATTTTAATAGTTTTGTGTATTATTTTTAGAGCTTGAAAAAGATCCTATAAAGGATCGAAACGTCGCAATTGACGAATACAGTGTTTATTCATTTATACCAGTGGTCCACGTCCCCAAGAAACACAAAAGAAAATTTAATAATTAATATTTTGGTATCACGCTTGGCAATTCGTATTTTTTTTTATTTTAAAACGGGGAAACTACACCCAACTAGCCAACATGTTTTTACTACCTTGAGACTAATACTTTTATTTATTTTGGTTAATTTCATAATTAATTTCAACAAATAAATAATTAATATTTTGGTATCACACTTTACAATTCGTAATTTTTTTATTTTAAAACTGGGAAACTAGACCCAGCTAGCAAACTTGCCTCATCATCTGTTTATATCACTGCGCTATCCTGACCTACATACTCGTATATTGCACATGTACATAAGTGCGCAGCATTTCCCTGCTATGGGGTTAGTACGTGTATATTTTTTCATAAGGATGGGGCTATGAATGTATACCTGCACCGACTGCCAGGTTCAAGAAGTAGTATTTTGTTGCCATTAATTTCCTTACACAAATATACCTTTATAAAAATTGGTGTAGTAAAGTGCCTAGGTAAATGTGTAACTAATATTCTATCGCAGTCTTATTTGGTAGGTATGTTTTCGTTATTTATTTTTTGTTATTAATTTATGTTAATACCTTCTTTGCCGCCTTTTTTATTTAACTGATATAGGCCTGGTTCTTTTATCGTTTTGTATTTAGAATATTTATCAACACTTAAAATTTGTTTTCGTCATATCAGAACTTTATTATTGACCCATTTACTTGAAATTATTTTATTTTATGTAGGTACTCTCCCTGTTTGCAACGCTTTTGCAAATGAGAATACTGGGCTAATTTAATAAATACCAAGCAAAATATGGTAGTATAATGACCGAAGTAATACGATCATACGCATCATCTCTTTTACTTGAGGCTATACGCGAATATCAGTTGAAATGCTGTTGACTGTTTATTTCGTATACTAAATTGTCAAAGAATAGAGACCCACTCTAAGTTCAATGACACCAATGCATAAAATTCATCTACTAGTGAAACTTCCAGAGGATGTTCCATCCGGAAAGGATATTAAGTGAATGGAAGTCAGACGGCGCCACTTTTCCTTGTCATCGAGCGGGCGAAAAGAGAACAGCTATCCTTGCGTAACGAGAATGGATACGTGTTATTTTTATCGACACTGTCCCCTGAAATGTGTCTCTAATCTGGTCCGAACAATTTGATACTGACAAGCCAACTAAAAATCGTATGTCAAAATTTGACAAGACGGAAAAGTGCTTTTCAGCAGCTTATTACATTTGCTGGATCATCCCCTGTGAGCCTGAAAAACTACGGATCGTTCTTTATAAGCGCGCAACGAAGATAATGTTGTCAGCGGAGATGAAAAGGTCCTTGGGTATATTTAGTTTATTATTTCACGGTTTATGTAGACAAGAACAGTTATTATGCAGTAAAAACTTTTAATAAAGTTAAGTTGCAACGTCGGCAAGTCTGCACCCTAGAATGTCAGTTTTAGTTCTTGCTTTGTGGGTTATGCTATTCAATATTCGGTTGAAACTTTCTATTTAACGGGTCTTTCACGATTACTTCAATTTGCAATTTGTCAGATGAATTTAAGTCTGAATCTTATAATATACATATACACTTCAGACAGGTTGTACGATAGGGATTGAAAATCATGTTGTAATACTGCATACAATAAGAAGAAAGCCTTGTATTTATTTATTAAGACATGTACAGGCTGTCCCAGCTAAGTGTTTTTCCAAAGGAATCCCGGAACTCAGAAGAAATTCGATGCCGGTTACACTCAGAAAAAATGCTGTAGTACATTGGATTAACTTAAAATGGTACAAAACTTATGGTTGTGAATTATAGAATTGTTTCGGTATTTCCGGGGGTATTTCGTATAGAATATAGTACGTTTTATAGTTGTAAATGTACCTGTAACTATAATTTTGTGTTGAATTGTAGTAGACGTTAATAGTCTACAAGGCAATTTTGATTATATATTTTGCTTACTGAAACAACACATTTTAGGAAAATGTGGTTTAAGTTCAAACATTTTCTTGTTCCTTTTACTACATATTGTGATAAATAACATTCTTAATTTGATGCACAACTAAAATTCACTACAAATTGTGGTACAATGAACTATATACGTAGAGCGCCAATGAGAAACCATAATGTAGTCAGAAAGAACCAATTACGCCAGAGCTTTATGATATAATAATCTAATAATAGCTGATGTTTGAAATTTACGTTGCAAGGCAAGAAGCTGAAGAAGCGGCTAACCGCCAGGTCGCCAGTTTTCGTTTAGATTTAGAAATTTGTGATTGTGTTGTCCTCTGTGGCTGTTGAGAGTGTTGATCTGTTGATTTAATTGTTGATTCTTGGGTGTTGGCTCTTGGTGTTATTGGTAAGTTATTAAATAGCTACTACTTATTCTATTATTTTATTGCCTTTATGCTTTATTATTAGTGTGCTGTAGTGACTCGTGATGTAAAGATGTAAAGAGTTACAGTTTTAGTAGTTTAAAATGTTAAGTATTGGTACTAAACGTTTACACAATTAAACTGGCTTAGACTGTACAATGTTTTGTTGCTGTTATTCTTTTACGTACAAATCTTTAATAAATGCATATTTTATTTGGAAATGTTTTTTTTGTTTATCTAACCTTAAATTCTATAGTAGGTACCTCTAACTCAAATTTCTGTGATATGTGACTACAGAGTTTGTGGTACATTCAACAACAGCTTTTGGGTATGTATACCTAATATACGTATTTTATATTATTAAATTGTAGTAAAACCTACCCCTTGATTCTACCGCTTAATACAATTTTTGGGTATGTATTTACTAATTCTGTAGTATATTCAACAACAGCTTTTGGGTGAGTATACCCAACATATAGTATTTTAACATTGAAAATATTATTACATAGTATCCTAAACGATTGTGTTGCATTTGCCACATACGTAAAGTGTGACGCGTGAGATCCGAGCGGTAGCGGTTAAAGTCGAACGCCTGGCGGCGGGCTAGACCGCTCAGCCTGAATAAGCTTCATTCAGAGTGGGACCGTCTCGCGTCGCAAATGTGAGAGAATGCCACAACAGGAATGCAGTTATTCTAAAACGGCGCAGGTGTTGTGGGAATACTTATTTAACACGCTATCGCATATGCGGAAATATCCCAAACGCACAAGGGTTACATTCTGCTTCGTCATTTTAAATGTCTTCCCCGGTTACATCTTTGCGAAGGCTATGAATTTTTTATTATTAAATTGTAGTAAAGTGTGCCACAAAATTAATGTTCCGTACCTAACAACATAAATATTATAGTTATTAAAGTAAATAATACTAAATATTTGTGGGGCTCAGCATCCACTGGTGCTTAGTATATTTTACTAAATGATATGGTTATGTTTACCACAACAGCTTTACTCCAAATAATTAGTATATTTTGTCTAAACTGTTTGCGGACGTGGGACAATAATTGTGAAAGTATGTACTATGTACAACGTTTTCAGAGTGTAAATACATACTAGATGACCCGTGGGCTACGCTCCACGACTTTTACGTAGTGGTGAATCGGTGTAGTAATTATACTTAAAACGTAGGTGCATCCCAGGTGCACCGCAAAATATTTCCATAGAATATTCTTAAATAATTAATTGCAGACCATTCTGCGAACAGCGCTGAGCAGATCCAAGCGTCCATCGGAATGATGCCGATGCAATTTTCTTATTTGCGTTAAAGAAACACCTGATCGAGTGCACGACCTCACCCATACGATCTCCGCCAGTTGAAAAGAGACCGAGCGACCCATATCCATCCCCACCCGTAAAGTGTTGTGCCACTTCGTTTTTAATATTATGATGATAATAAAATTTGTGTTCGCGAAATTGTTAATAGTTAGCAACTGTTGTTCTGAGAACCATATCAGGTTCACTCCCAGAGTAGTACACAGTAGCCCTTTAATAAAGTCAAAAAAGTATATTCCTAAAAATCTGCTTGCGATCCTAAATGCATATACATATAGATACTTTTCCATAAATATAAATTCAAGGGCGCAGTTCCAATCATAATGAAACTTTTTGCTACCTTTGTTAGACCAAATGGAATAGATACCCATTGAGATCTCGCTTATTTCATATGGTAGGGGGTAGGTTTAAATTTGGCACTTTTGCATAATTTGGTGTTATTTAATATGCCATCGAGTTATGGCGGAAAAACAAAAATATGCTGTGTTCGCTTTTACCGTGTATCTCCGACTATTTGGCCTCGGATTGAAACATTTTTTAGTGCCCTATAGGGACATTCTTATGGATTTGCTGAAAAACGTCTCGTTTATGTCAGACCATCATCAACTTTATTTTTGCTTATGGGCGTCATTCTTGTCTTACACTTTATTGGAAGAAGCATTTTTTTCTGATTTTATTGATATACAACTTGTCCATATTATATCGAATGTGGTCACTGCAGTCATAAAACAGAAAATTATAGCAAAAATCAAGTGGACCTTGCAAGGAAACAAAAAGGAAACAGTCATCAGTTTGTCGCAATTTAAGCAAATAATATGTGAAATATTCTCATTCGCATTTTTTCGAAAAATAATAGATTCTACGACAGATAAGATTCTCAACTCAGAATTTTATGATTAACATCGTCACGTATAATTCTTTGGGCAATTTATACACACCCTGTATATTGGTACACTTCAGAGGAAAAGTACCTGTAAAAATTTTATCGGGGTCTAAGCCACTGGGCTGTTAGGATTCAGCAAGCTAAAAGGTTTTACGACGAAAAAATTTTTTAAGTTCTCTGCGTTACCAGGCTGCTGCTTAACAGTTCAATTCATTCATAAAAGAAGCAACATTTGAAATTCTTAATAAAAAAATTAATTGCATTTTCTCACTTGATAAGTTTATGTTTGAGTTTTGTGGTCTCTTTCGTAAAATAATAATGACGAATCGAGTTTAGATTTTGCCTGGCAAAATTTGTCGATTGTAGACTCGAGGTGCCCAATTTTGCTCGTGACATTATTGAAACATTTCTATTTTTTATGCAATGTCACTGCGAGTGTCACTCGTAAAATTGCTAGGTAACATCGTTGTAATCGAAAAATTTTGCCGGCAAAATCCAGACTCTTACGATGTTACATATGAATAAAAAAACGTTTTATATTACCTATGATATCTCGAAAGCGAAATGATATGATGACGAAACAAGCTTTCAGTGCGACATATTCGATACCACATGAACAAGAGGAACGAATGCATAAAATTAAATTGTCTCAGTGAAGTTCTCACCGAAACCAGTACGTTCTTGTTCATTTTATTCAACTGCAGGTTTCTATTACAAAGCGTTCTCAAAAGAGGTACAATCCAAAAGTAAAAGCTTTACGAAAACTTATCAACGAATTTCTACGGTGGCTTTAAGCTCGAACATAAAGTGTTCACGCAAAGCTTTGAACCCGAACCAGCTGCTTAGTAATTGTTCGTATAAATGACGAAATAAAAAATGTCGGTAGCAGTTGTCTAGTTATACTGCCCACGCCACTCTACAAAGGAGCAGACCGTTTGTAAAGAAAAGGTTGCACTAGCGTTGATTGATCATTTTCACACCGAGCTTTGTACGGTCATCTACACGTTCTCTGTAACCGTGTTCTCTTACGTTGCTAGCAATTTCCGCCAAGAAAAGTTTTAAGTTGATTTTCAGGGCTCGGTTAGATGATTTACTGCTCATTTTACTGTAATGCAGGGTTTTTTACTCTAGGAAAAACGAACCATGCGAGAAAAGCATGTTAAACTGAAAATTTTTCAAAAGTAATCAAGAAGTTGATATTCGGTGTACTTTAAAGTTATTGATTGGGAAAATCGAGGCTAGTTTGTTAGAATATTGTAATTGACCTTTAGTAATTCTCATCTTAAGGATATATTCGCAAAATTTTAAAAGTTAGGCCAGAACCTATTACAATTTCAACGAACTTGAAATTTTCAGGGCGGAAAGTTAAAGCACAAACAAATCGAATGACGATGCTATATTTTTTGATTTAATATTATTAGAACAATATATATTACTCTTTGTAACTTTGAGGGCTAAGAAAATATAACGAATGTACCTAACAGTTATTACTCAGTCGATAAATTTTCAAGTTTGCAATTTTTGTTAAAGTACACATACACGTGCAACATGGGGATCTCTGTTATCTTAACAGACAGACCCTAGGTTTAAATTCGCAAAAGTTGCCAAATATTACGCTGAATAATGTCCTCAAAAGAAAATCGAGATATTCTGAATCGTTCTCGTGAAAACTGAAAAAACTGAGAAATTAAGTTTTCGTTTTTTGGCTATAATTTTTTTGCTTGACCTTGTATTTTCATTCTGCAAAAACTTTTACATTTTTCATAAGAAGAAAGTTTTTCCTCGGCCATCGAGATAGCTATTAAATGTTTTCCTTCAAAATGTCACTTAGTTGAGTAAATGTATCAAATTGCACAAACTTTGTAATTAACGTTTACAATAATAGTATATTATACACGAGTTTATAATGAATGCTACTATTACCGAGGATGAAGTTTACAACACGAGCGAGTGAAACGAGCGAGTTTTGTAATCATCCGAGGTAATAATAGCATCATTATAACGAGTTGTATACTATACTTTGTCCACGACTATCAAAACAGGTTCCCAGAAAGAATTTACCTTCATTTCCCTTCTCCAGTGTAAGAAAGATTCATACATACGCTCTCAGGTATCATTTTCTTGGTTTTTTGGGTAATGAATCTAATGAGGCAAGTTCTGCAGCTTCTTTTATTAATAATATTAATAATAATAATAACGTCTTTATTGCGACATCGAATATAGGTACATAAGAGTGGTTACAATATATTAATATTACATGACAAGGTGCCGCAAGGGCGAAGTTCAGCATACGCTGTTCTACCACTTAACCCGTTGCTGAAGCAGAGCAGTAAATAAATTAAATTTTATATTATACTTGTGTGATCATATTATGCAATTCCCACAATTACCAGACCAGTGAAGTAGCGATGAAGAGAAAACAGCACAAGAGAATACGAGGAAAAAAAAGAAAAGAGAAAAAAAAGAAGGAAGTGAAAAACGGAAATTAAATAGAAAAAGAAATGGAGTGAAGAGGCAGATGGCGACGAGAAATACTAATAATAAGTACAGTCTATTGTGCATCAAACAACATTCGTCTCATTGTTCTCCGAAACTGTATCACGGTCATGGATCTACAAGTTCGTGTTAACTTATTGTATACATTGCTAATATTGTAAGTGAAGGATTTCTCAAACAAGGCAGATTTATGCAAAGGAGGTGTAATCAGAGACTTTCTACGTATATTTAGATTATGAACATCAGTTCTAAATCTGATTTTATTGTATAAATAGGGAGGACTGCCAGTAATTACAATTGTATGGAAGAAAATACAAGCATGCAGCAAACGCCGGTTGTACATATTTAACCAATGCAATTTTTTAATTTTAGGTGATATATGTTCTGTTCTGTGAACACCATAGGTATATTAATCTGGCACATGAATTCTGCACAACCTGTATCCTCCTACGCGTATCAGCATCAATACAAAAACCCCAAAGCACATCGCAATACGCAAAGTGTGATAAGACCAACGAATCACACAACAGCCTGATCGTGGCTACTGGTAACAAATCTTTACTCGCATATATAAGCTTCAAGTTACAAAAGGCCTTCCTGATACAACTTTTGATATGTGTCTTAAACCTTAAGTCCGTGTCTATCATAACTCCAAGACATTTAGATTCATTTATACAATTTAACAAAGTATCACCAATTTTAATCCTAAGTAAATTCGCCAGACTTACACGAACCGAAGGTCTGCCAAACAACATGAATACACACAGTGGATGGATCAAGAACTTTGACGTAAATTCACTATGAATTCTTAATAAGTTAACAAGGTTGTTATATTGGATAAATGTGACTATTACGAAAGAGTAAATAATTTAATAGAAAACGGTCCATACGTGAAAATTAACAAAGATCCGTTGCCAAAAATGATTTCAGATACTCAGAAAACATTTAAACTATGTAATAACCTCATTACCGCGGATATCAAACGTAAGCTACATGTGTCTAACCCAAAAGTACCACGCATGTATTGTTTACCGAAGATCCATAAAGTAGGGAAAGCCCTAAGGCCCATAGTTTCAGCTATAGATTCTCCTACTTACAAACTGTCCAAATGGTTAGTCAATGAATTTAATAACCTCGAAATCAAGCAGTCAAGTTTTTCAGTGAAGAACTCTTTAGAGTTTATAAACAAAATTCAACACATCACACTGCATGATAACGAATTATTAATTTCATTCGACGTCAGCTCACTTTTTCCCAGTGTACCTGTACCAAAGGCTTTGGAGTACTTGTATGAACTCCTTAATAAAAATAACATTGATGAACAAACTGCCAAAGAATACATTAATTTAACAAATCTGTGTATGCAGCAGAATTATTTCAAAGTCAGTGGATCATTTTTTCAACAAAGTGAAGGTACAGCCATGGGAAATTGCCTCTCTCCTTTCATTGCAGAAATTTTCATGGGCAAATTTGAAACCCAACTGAAGGATGAGCTCACATATTTTCCAAAGGTGTGGGTGAGATATGTAGACGATATATTTGCCATTTTTGACACTAGTAAATGTAACATTGAAGATTTTTTGAGCGACTTAAATAGTAGATTCAATTCTATCAAATTTACCCATGAAATAGAAATGGAAGGACAGCTTCCATTTTTGGACATTTTGGTAATTAGGAAAGACAGTAAGTTAGAATTTGACATCTATAGGAAAGAAACCAGTACAGCTCGGTATATAACTGCAGATTCGAACCACTGTAGTCAACACAAAGAGGCTAGTTTCGGTTTTTTAGTTAATAGACTGTTGAGTCTACCGTTATCCGTTGAAAGATACCGCAAGGAAGTAAATACAATCAAAGATATATCGAAATGTAATGGTTTCGATCCAGAGATTGTAAATAGGTTAATTAGGAAACGAAAATTTAAAATGCTATTGCGAAATTCCACCACTTTAAATTGGGATAATAAAATTACTAAATTTATAAAAATACCATACGTACCGCAAATAACTAGAGGTATGAATACTATTTTCGGGAAAGCGGGCTTTAAAGTGGTTCACACTTCGAGCAACAATTTACAAAATCTACTAGGAAATGCGAAAGATAAAACGGAACCCATTCATAAAGCGGGAATTTACGAAATAGCATGTGGAAATTGCGACAAAAAATATATCGGGCAGTCAACTCGGTCTATTTTAACTCGCTTTAAGGAGCATCAAGCTCATTACAAATACGGCCGCACTGATAAGTCTAGCATGGCGTCACACGCGTTGGAAACAGGCCATAAATTCAATAGCAATAATCTCAAACTCTTAAAACCAGGAAATAATAAATTTGATTTAAACGCATTGGAAAGTATAGAGATATATAAAAATAAACGTAGTTGTCTTAACAGTAACTATGGTCCGATTCCGAACTAAACCCTGTATAGATTTATCAGGTAGATAGATTAAGTCTAGCCAAAAATATTTACCCTTCAGACCCTAATTTTATTGCTCTAATAGTTTTAAGAAACCCTATAGGTTATTGATCCCTTTCACTTAAGAATACAATTTTATTGCTCTCATGTTCAAATTAGTTCTGAGAAACCCTATAGGTTTATCGATCCTTCTCACTTCAGTAGTGGAGGGTGGGTGAGTGGGGGTTGGATATTTTTAGCAACGTAATTTAAGTTTAGAATTTAGATTATCTTCTACTCCTGAAGATGCTGACGTTGTCAGCGAAACACGTGTCGAGTTTAATTACTGTGTCACTGTCTTTTGGCGTGTGGGGTTAACTTATTAAGAATTCATAGTGAACATGAATACAGTTTTATCAGGATTAATTATTAAGTTATGATTTAATGAAGCTTGAACTAGCAAGGCCAAATCATTGTTAATCTGATCGCCGGCCTGTAAAGTGTCCGAAGCTGGAAAGGTATTATAAATCTGCGTATCATCCGCATAGCAATGTACCTTGGAGCTCAGTAAACAAGTATATAAATTGGAGGTGTAAATCGAGAACAGCAGAGGGCCGAGAATGGAACCCTGCGGAACCCCACGGTCCAAGATGCCTTCAAGGGAGCAACAATTGTTTACTTTAACTATTTGTCGTCTATCCGTTAAATAACTTTTAAAGAAACGTATTACGTCTTGACTAAATCCAATATAAGAAAATATAGATAATAAGATACTATGGTTTAAAGGTTTAAACAGTCAAAAGCTTTGGAGTAGTCAATCATAACTAAAGCTGTTAATTTGTTCTCGTCTGTGGCATGTAAAATATCATCAATAACATGAGTTAAGGCGGTTGTACAACTAAAATGTTTTCTAAAACCAGACTGAGTTGCGGGGATAATGTTGTACTTGTTTAGATGCTTAAGAATGTGACTATGAACTACCCTCTCCAGCACCTTGGACAGAGCAGGTAGAATACTAATAGGTCGCAAGTGACTGCACTCTGTTAAAGAAACCTCGTTTTCACTCTCACTACTCATTATATCTTCTTTTTCAGAGTATGCATTTCAAATTAAAAGCAAACCATGCTGATTTGACGTTTCAATTTGAACTGACACATCGCGATCGCGGCCTACTAAATAAATGTAAAAAAGGGTCAAAGCGATGTTCCTATTGGTGTAGTGAATAATATTCATTAATCACTGCAGTGATTGATGTATCTAATTATGATTGAAGAAACACAAGTATAAAGAGTATATTATAAGATAGTCGTGGACAAAAAAGTTTTATTTGTCAGTTTGCCGCGAAAGTATGCCGTTATAACATTCAAATGAATATTGTAGTTTGATATTATGTAGTAGATAAATAACTACTTTCAAACTGAAACTCCATAAAATCACGTATTTTTTACCAATAAATTAAATATTTCAATAGGTTTTTGCTATTATGCCATTACACTTGCTCTGGGTCTAAAGGTGCAAGAAACGGAGAATTAGTTTTCCGAAGAACTTACTTTAACGCACGTACCGAAAACGGAGCAGCTCGAAGAGAAGAGTGCAGTGAAACGTTGCACGCGGTTTGCCAACGAATTTTACATGAAGTTGCACACAAAAGTTTTTTTAGAATTTTTAGAAACAATCTCTGTATATTCTACACTCACAGCTTCAACATGAAACACTCGCTTTTTTAAAGGGGTAGGAGCTGTGCAATTTTGTGCCCAATAATAACTCGTCAACAAATCAGATCTACTGTTCTTTCCATGTAGAGTAAGAATACATCAACACGCGTCCTATATTTAATTTGTAAATTGCATAGAAATATATCACAGAAATTTATATCAGAGAGAAAGACCGAAACACTTTGATCACAGCTTCATTTTTCTAACAAAATATTTCTCTGTTGTGAATCCAAAAAGAGCGCTAACAAATTCTCTTTCAGGATAAAGCAAATAAACACATTTATATTAATGCTAGCTATTTGTTCGCGCTCCATGCGAAATAAAATTCTTTTTTATTTTATATCTTTACTATTCAAATGAACTGGAAATACAGCAAATATAAAATACCCACCTCCTATAACTAAATGCATAGTATGTTTACAAATCAATCATTCATGAATTCAGGGCGTTTTTAGGTAATGATTGATGGATAACATTTGAAATTTGATTAATAACGACAAGGCATATAAGTGATTAACGTCCGTTTTCATAATTAATACTATTTTAATGGAAATATGACTGTTTATTTTTCATATAAGTTTTCACAGGTGTATTATAATATTGACACACAACTTGAAAAATTATATACAGGATGATTCAGGAAGCACCGGAAATATGACGATAGTGTTGATAATTTTGAATAAAAAAGTTCATAAAAATTATGAGACAGGGAAGTACTTTTTGGGAGTTATTTAAATAGTTAGAAAATATGAAAGTAGAAGTATGAAAATAGAAATACGAAATTTTGGAAACCATAATTTTTAATTACTTTAACTTTTCTGAAGATTTTTACCCTGTAACTTTGTTGTCGTTTTAACAAAATGTTTGAATTGTGTCGTTAATTTTTCAATAAAATGTTGTTTTGGTTGTAAATCGATAAGTTCATTATTTTCAAGATAATGAGCATTTTTGTCGGGTACACCGGTTTTTTTGCTTTTTATGGAAACAACAGGAAAAGAGTGCCCCGAAACATTTGTAACAAAAATTCTAAGAATGAACAGTAGGATGATCATCATGTACCCTTATTTCATGAATAGTTTGTAGAATTTGATGATCTTTAGTCGCAAACTTCTTAGGAACGTGCTTCCATGCATTTTTAGAGAAAATTTCTAGGAAATGAAAGTTTCAGCATCTTCTCAAAAATGCAAGTGCAACATTTTGAATCACTCCTGTCGGATCAATGGAAATTCATCTTCATTTCTTGACATTTAATTTAAATGGAAGATGATTCGTAATATGAAGTCACAGTCACCTACATTATATTTGAAGATATCAACTGGCTGCTTTATTATTTTCTAAACTCCATAATTTTGGCAAATTTTGCATTGAATTATTGTTCACTTTCGACAATAGGACATTTCATTATAGAAAGTTTCTGAGGCGCATGCGCGATCGCGCCGTGACATTTTCGGACCATGAAGTTTTGTTTGCATGTGTTTTCACAAATTCTTTGGTCTATGTATTAAAATTTTATAGCAAAAAATCATTTTCGTTTCTTGTATACTATCAATACATAATGTCTAACTTTCATTTGAAAGCTACACTTTGCTGCACTTGTGCGATAAAAGTTCCCCATTGCCATCTTTACTACACTCGTTTTGTAAAGCGATTTGCACGGCAAATTGACACTAAAATCAAATCAACTGAAACTTATTTATTGCAAACGTTGATTAAACAATTTGTGCAATTTGATATATCAGTTCAACTCCGGGAGATGTTGCAGCCACATTGCTGCTATCGCGATGGGATTCTGGAAATCCTAGCAGAGGCTCACCATGGAGTGAGTGGAGGACACTTAGGTGTCAATAAAACAAGGATGAAGGTCAGAGAGAGAGAGAGAGATATTATTGGTTGGGCTACAGAACAGTCATAATGAACTGGTGCCAGAGATGTGATGATTGCGTGTCGAGCAATGGACCCAAGACAAGGAACCGTGGCAGAATGCGCCAGTATAATGTGGGAGCTCCGTTTGAGAGGATTGCGACTGACGTGTCCGGTCCGGTTCCTACGTCAACTGATGGAAATAAGTGCATCTTGATTGCGACGGACTATTTCAGTAAATGGCCTGAGGCATATGCTATACCGAATCAGGAAGTCATCACTGTGGCTGGAGTACTGGTGAACAATTTCTTCAGCCGATTGGGTATGCCCATGGAGCTTCATTCTGAACAGGGACGGAACTTCGAGTGTGCGGTGTTCCAAAATGTTTGCAAGTTGCTGGGAATACGGAAGACCAGGACGACCTCATTACATCCTCTCTCAGATGGTATGGGTGAGAGATTCAGAATCATAGAAAACCATCTGAGGATCATGGTAAACGAACACCAGACAGACTGGGACCGACATGGTCCACTGTTCCTGACGGCATATCGATCGGCTGTGCACGAGTCAACTGGAAGAACGCCTGCCAGTGTGCCATTCGGAAGGAAATTGAGGCTGCCAATGGATGTATTGTTTGAGCATCCTGAAGATCGGTGTCGATAGATGAGTATTCCCAGGAATTGACAGAACGACTCGAGACTATTCATGAGGCTGTTCGGGATGGCATACGCATAGAGTGACCGAATGAAGAGGCGCTAATTCTGTGTGTTTCCAAGATGGCGATCTGGTGTGGCTTTATAATCCAGTCCGGAAGAAAGGACGATCCCCGAAATTACAGAAGAACTGAGAAGGGCCATATCGAGTAGTGACGTTGTTTACACGATTCAGCGTTCTCCACGATGAAGGTAGTCCATCTAGACCGACTTGCTCCGTAGCATGGGAATCGGGAATCGAGGGCGATCTGTTTTTTAAGGAGGGGGAATGGATACGAAGTTTACCCCGCAAGCGTCGCCCATGATTCAACGCAAATAAACAGACAGCTGTTTTCATGGCGTTGACATAATTTTTTTATTATGAGTCTGGAAAGGCCGATTTATGAAACCATGCTATCGCTAGTAGCTTTGCATTTCTCGTGCTTTCTTCCGAGAGTATTTAAGGGCAAGCAAGAGGCCGAGATAACAGTTTTGTAGTTTTTGTTTTGAAATGAGAAGAAAGCGATAGATTATAAATTCCGAAGGCAATAAATTGACAGTTTGTTATCCAATGTTATTTTTACTACAAAGTTCATGCAAGTACTCCGAGGCCATTGGTACACTGGATAAAGTGCGCTCGCGTCAAATGAAATTAATAATATTCGTTACGTCATCATGCATGTAGTGTGTTGAATTTTGTTTATAAATTCGAGTTCGTTACTGACAAGTTTGACTGCTTGATCTTGAGGTTAATAAATTTATTAACCAACCATTTGGACAATTTGTAGGTAGGAGAATCTATAATAATTGAAACTATGAGCCTTGCAACTTTCTCTACTTTATGAATTTTCTGTAAACAATGGTACTTTTGGATTAGACACAACATGTAGCTTACGTTTGATATCCGGGGTAATGAGGTTGTTACATAGTTTAAATGTTTTCTGAGTACCTGAAATTATTTTAGGCAAAAGGTTTTTGTTAATTTTCAGGTATGGACAGTTTTCTATTAAATTATTTATTCCTTCGTAGTAGGTAGTCACATTTGTCCAAAATAACGGTATCTTCCCGTTTCGTGCGTTCCCGTTTCGGGCGTTTTGGGTTTCTACCTCTTTTCGTGCCGATTCGAGCGTCAAGAATTTACTGGGTAATTAAATAGTGCCAGTTCGTGCGTTATAGGTACTTGTTGCAATAAAGGCATACTGCTTTGTTTTATACTTGCCCGTCACTGAAGAGGTACGGCCAAAAAAGTGGTTCCACGGCCCACTATTTCTGGTCTTCGCGAGCTGAGCGTTTAAGTCTCCCCCCCCAAAACAAAAACATTATTTGAAAACAATATAGGAGCGAAATCAACATACAATTTGGCATTGAAGTCTAGTTATTAACAGCATTGTGTTGTAAAGATAAACTGGAATTAGGGGCTTACTGCATTATCAGCAGGTCAGCTCCCGAAATGGCATTCAAACCAGGTAGAGGTTTGGGACGACGCACGAAACGGCCAAATTTCATCGACGCCCGAAACGGGAACGCACGAAATGGGACTAAACCAAAATAACAACCTTGTTACCCTTACCTGCTTTAAGGTAAAAACAATCTTTCTCTCTTAATCCTTTGATAGTTTGGTAGGGGAGAGCCGTGATATTTAACAATATTTTCTGATATTTTTTGTGCTTCCCCTAATCATATTTTTTGCAGATTCATTTAAGTACTGAATGGATAAGATTCAATATGAATACTAGCTATTACATTTTCGGTGTTTACACGACGAGGACGACATACTGGCAAATTAAACTTCAATTTAATGAGTTAAGTTCGGCTTTATCAAAGGTTTGCGAAGATGTCGATCTTTTTCTGAGGGAACTTGGACGCATCCAATTTCTGACCAGGGTTTATTCCTAACTGGGTTTAAGTAATTACTGTGTCACTGTCTTTTGGCGTGTAGGGTTAACTTATAAAGAATTTATAGTGAATTTACGCCAAAGATCTCGATTCAACCACAGTGTTTAGTAAATGGATTTCCTGTCACAGGATCTTAATAAGGTTAGTACCAAGATTCAATTATTGAGTGCAGATATTCAATTTCTCAAAGTTTGTAAGTCCAACAAAGAGAGCAAGTTAGAATTTGACATCTATAGGAAAGGAACCAGTGGATCTCGGTATATAACTTCAGATTCTAGTTCAGAGGCTAGTTTTGGATTTTTAGTTAATAGACTATTGAGTCTACCATTATCCGTTCAAAGATACCGCAAAGTAGGTACTAAACGCAATCAAAGATATGGCGAAATGTAACGGCTTCAAATCAGAAATTGTAAATAGATTAATTAGGAAACGTAAATTTAAAATGCTATTGCGAAATTCCACCTTTTTAAATGGAAATAACCAAATTACTAAATTGATAAAAATATCATATGTACCACAAATAACTAGAGTATACGATTTTTGGGAAAGTAGACTTCAAAGTCCTTCACACTGCTAGCAGCAATTTACAAAATCTACTTGGAAACGCGAGGGATAAGACGAAACCCATTCATGAAGCTGGAATTTACGAAATAGCATGCGACAAAAACATATTGGGCAGTCAACTTGGCCTATTTTAACTCGCTTTAAAGAGCAACAAGCTCATTTCAAATACGGCAGCACGGATAAGTATAGCATGGCGTCTCACGCACTGGATATAGGCCATAAATTCAACATCAATAATTTGAAATAATAAATTTGATTTAAATTATTGATTTAAAAGTACAGCCATATATAAAAATAAACGCAGTTGCCTTAACAGTACCTAAGTATGGTCCGATTCCAAATTCGACCGTGTATAGATTTATAAGGTAGGTAGATAGAATTACTTAAGACCATCAATGAATATTTTCCTAGCTACCCTTCAGTCCTAAGAAACCAAATTTGATTGCTCCTTTGTTGCAAGGGTTCTAAGAAACTATAGGTTTATCCGTGTTGGAGGAGACAACGAGGGTGATATTTATAGCAACGTAGTGCAAGTTTTATATTTAGATTAATCATCAATTCTTGAAGAAGCTGACGTTGTCAGCGAAACACGTGTCGAGTCACTGTATTTTGGCTTGTGGAGTTAACTTAGTCCTGTGTCTACCTGAGGTAAGTTGTAATTATTGTCCAGCAGATAAATATTAAAAAGTCATTAAATGATGCAGGTAACTACAATATTTTGCATCCGCCATCAAACATTACAATTATATTATGAGATACATATGTCATTTCTTATTTTTACCTTTGGCTTTAAAACGATGACTTAAATTCAATTTTCCACTTCTGCACATGGAACAATGTATATTAAGTGAAGTAAATTCCAAAATCGCAGACATATATATCATTCTTTCAATAATTACCTTTTTTATTGAGCCGCAGTAACACTTATTTTTATAAAAAGAATTGTCTCTGTGGCAGAATTTATTTTTCATTCTTAACAAGTGTATGCCTATAGAAACACGAAACCCACAGTTATCGATTTCCTTTGTGATTTTTTAGTAAAAGCAAGGCAGTAAGATTGCCACTGAAGATAACAAACCGTAATGGACACGTTTCCAAATCGACACCGCTTCTCAGAAAGTAATCGCCCCGCAAATTGATTCTTTTTCCTCTGTACAAGACGAAGACTTGGACCTACGGTCGCTTGTACAAAAGTGCTGGAAATTTACCAATCTCAACCCGGAATTTTCCTGTTCTTATTACCAAGTTTTCAGTCCATTTGTAACCTTTCGGAAAAATCGGAGCGTCGGTTTGATATCAACTTTGAAATATCAAATGAGTACTTGCTAATTTACTCTTACCGTACGCAGCGTTTAAATTGAAAATCTCTTCTTCAAATTATTTTCACCCAGTAAAAGTCACTCTCCCTTCGGTCGCTTATTTCGAGCATGACTCCATGACTAATTATATGATTGTGATATTTCGCTATCTTCACAGAATGTGTCAGCAATGTCTTTCTGATTAGGTTAGCGCAGCGTCTAGGTGATTCACTTTCTCCTTGTACCACCAGTGTTTCTAATTCATCTTTTCTTATTTTACGTCCAAGAACTTTTAATACTTTTAACAATTTTAATCAAAACGGCATGATTCTAAATGTACTTACTACTGTCATTAATAATTTGAATGGGGGAGATTATTAGAATAGCAACATGGAATGCGAATGGATTTTTACAACCGCAGTATAACAAGCGTTCTTAGAACTAAAGAAATTGACATTCTACCGGTATCAAAGTCCAATTTTATAGACCAAATAGTTTTCTTCATACCACATTACTTCATCTTCAGCATTACTCATTCCGATGGAGGGACAGCAGTTATTACCAAAAATTATATATTACATCACGAACAAAGTAAACACTAAACGAAATCCAAGCCGCAACTGAGCGAGTTTAAACACCGACGAATATGAACATTTCTTTTAGACGCTTGGAAACAAATTTATTGTAGGGGGAAGATTGGAATGCCAAACATACGCATTGAAGAATAAAATTAATAACAACCCTATTTTTTTCTATACATTGGTCATGAATCACCCTCTATATAAAAGCTAAAAAGGACCATGCTAATATATCGTGCCCACGTAGCGGTTTATGCAAAGGGAATCTGAACACACTGCAATATTCCCCAGACTTGTAATTTGTTCTGCACTCGCGATACTCGGTTCGCAGCATTTTAGAGGCATTTTATGTGAAGTTACAAGCACAAACTCATGAAAATTACTTATAAACTACAGCAGATTCATCCCTAAATTAGGTAAAAAAAACGCGCGGGATATTCACCTAGTCAGTAAACGCCAGAGAGTCTCTCGTGGCAGCCTCCGATGTTGACGTCACATGCTAAGCTCCGCCTTACGCTCCGGTCTGATTACAGTAGTAGGCCCTGATTCATGGGTCGCACAAGACGAAACCAGTTGTCTGCAGTTTTCGTATGCTTACATTAGGAACATGCAATATTTAATTTGAAGTATTTGTGAGCAATAATTTATGACATTTTGTGTGCTGGAATAAGGTAAATAGCAATGAATAAAATAAGTAATTAAAAGCTCTAATCACACGCAATGTATTTAATATTCTTGCTAGCATATAGGTAGGCATACGAGTAAGAAAATCAACTGCAATATAATTAGCGTCTGCAAAACAATAAAGCTCGGCAAGTGTTTCTTAATAACTGCAAAAAGCGTTGATTAATAGTGAGCGCTAATTGTCACTTCATATTCTAGGCAACTTAATACACAACAGCAAAAACTACTTCATTAAATTACTACTAGTGAATAATTTAGGCATAGTTTCTGGAAGTTAATGCCCGACTTTGCGAGTCCGGGTACGTCTCATTTATATTACTTTGAATTCCACCAACTCAATCCCATTACAAAACCAACACAATAACACAATATGGAAGCGAAGTCCTCCAACCGATCACCCTAAGCTGATATAATAGCGGTTTCCAGGTGTTCCATCATTCTGTCATTCCTTAAAAAAATAATAACACGAAAACAGGAGAGAAAAGCAACCGGAATGGGCATCTAACGAGAAACACTCTTTATCCGTCAGATTTCCTCTGATTGTGCAAATTGGATACAACCAGAGAAAACCCGCCTGTCATGAATTATAGAAACAAATTTCTACTTTGCACCATTTTACACTGGTACAAACGCAGCAAGGCTCAATTGTGCACATCTCAGACAAGACACTTTTCCTGCAATCAAATAAATCACAAAATTTTACTTTTGAGTGGAGACGTTTCCTTTCCTTTACAATTTTTCATCCACGTGCATAATGCTTAGCAACGACAAAATTTAGTTGCGCGTCAACAAATCGAGAAATTCGGCGATTCCAATATGTTGGGTTAGACTCGAAGTTAGCCTATTGTTGAGAAACTTAAATTCAACGCAGTTACAAAATCTAAAGAAATAAGTTATTATAAACACAACTCTAAACAAAAATATTTTAAACAATACCTCTACGAATCCATTCTCCTAATGCAAAGGGCACCCATTGTCAGGTTCCTTTTTAATTTATTAAATCAGACTCGGCCACTATGTTTGTTTCGATCATTAACAAATGCTTGGCATTTTTAAGCATATTAGTGCCCAAATGTGCCCACTAAAAGTGAAAATGGCAAATATAATATTGTATAATTTGATTAAATAAAAAATTACTTCGCGTACTACCAATAAGTATAACAAAATTATTTTATTTAACCGGTTTCAAGATCTACAAACGATCCCATCATCAGAAATGTTTAAGAAAAATTGTAAACAAATTATTATGACAGTTGACAAGGAAACTAAAATTGACAAATTATAATGATATCCATGAAATAAGATAACTAGATAACTGAATTTCAGTATTTACCTACGGGGTATAAGAAAAACACAAAGGAAAATCGAATACCTCGTAGCTTGAAGGGAAAAAACAATGAATTTAAAGAAAACCATATAGGAAGAAAAACAATAAATTCAATTGAAAAAACCTTCAAGTGAAATATCAGAACAGAAAAAACTAAATAAATAAAATATCCATGGAATCTTGACAACTGCCAACTGCTAATCTTGTAATAAATTGTGGTCAAGTCTATGTGTTCTGTCTTGACAACTGCCAACTGCTAGTACATATTGTAATAAACTAAAAAAGAGAGAAATAAGTCAATAATAGCAAGAAAAAAAAAAAAAAAAAAAAAAAAAAAAAGACTCAAGGATTAAGATGTAGAGACTGTGGTTAAATAATTAATTCAAGAATCAATCATAATAACAATAATATTGATGATGATAATATCAATAACAAAACAAAAAGAAAAAATCCCATATTGCCAAATATTATCATCATCAATATTATTGTTATTATGATTGATTCTTGAATTAATTATTTAACCACAGTCTCTACATCTTAATCCTTGAGTCTTTTTTTTTTTTTTTTTTTTTTTTTTTTCTTGCTATTATTGACTTATTTCTCTCTTTTTTAGTTTATTACAATATGTACTAGCAGTTGGCAGTTGTCAAGACAGAACACATAGACTTGACCACAATTTATTACAAGATTAGCAGTTGGCAGTTGTCAAGATTCCATGGATATTTTATTTATTTAGTTTTTTCTGTTCTGATATTTCACTTGAAGGTTTTTTCAATTGAATTTATTGTTTTTCTTCCTATATGGTTTTCTTTAAATTCATTGTTTTTTCCCTTCAAGCTACGAGGTATTCGATTTTCCTTTGTGTTTTTCTTATACCCCGTAGGTAAATACTGAAATTCAGTTATCTAGTTATCTTATTTCATGGATATCATTATAATTTGTCAATTTTAGTTTCCTTGTCAACTGTCATAATAATTTGTTTACAATTTTTCTTAAACATTTCTGATGATGGGATCGTTTGTAGATCTTGAAACCGGTTAAATAAAATAATTTTGTTATACTTATTGGTAGTACGCGAAGTAATTTTTTATTTAATCATGGATTTCTACCAAATAGTGAAAAGTGAAAATATTAACTACATTGTATAATTTGTAATTTGCAATGCCACCTTAGCTGGAGTAACATTCTATGACGTCTCATAATTCTATGATTCAATGTCTCTCCTGGTATTTGTCCGAGGACTAATTGTTCGAAATGTCCAGTATCATTGATTATTACTTATTAGAAATTTCACTCATATCAGTCACAATCGATTTTGTCAAAAGGTTTTCTGCAAATTTTGGAAATTATTTGACTTTACTTCCGAAATACGAGGCCTATAAGAGCTATTTGCAAAAGACCTTTTTTGACAGCTGTTGGTACTTCACTAATTTTTATTTCGATTCTTTTATGTTTCATTCATTTTTCTCCGTATACCAACTAGTAAACATGTCACACATTATACAGAGATGAAAGCAACTCTCATATCATGCAAAAAATATTATAGATTACGTTTGTCAATATTGCAAGAACGCAAAAAGATGTATGTATAAATTGATCCGCATAAAAGGGCGTAAGTCTACTTCCAGAAGGTATCGGCAGACAACGAACGGTTTCAAGCATAGCACAATAACAGGAAAATATCCTGGACAGCTTTAGTAGTATGCACTTGCCAAATTAAGGCGGGTCAGTTGAAGTAAATCGCTTCACAAAAAGACATTATCATGATATAATCGGAAAATATTTTGAAACATCTGCACTGGAAGAATTGTTGTTTTTTTAAGACGCCCATGTGCGAAGCCATCGTAATATTACGGTGGCTTCGCCCATGTGTCGCAGACGACAATTCACGAGGGATAGAAAGAATAGTCGCCTGGCTAACGGAAGACTTCGGCTCGTATCTTGACGGCAGTCACAATACTTTTTACTAAAAAACTTATTAGAAGTCATTTGGAAGCGATGCAGTTTCAAAATAAAATGAAGTCTCTCTAAATCTTTTATCCCGGATGCTTCCCAAGGAAGCTACAATCGTTAAAACGATACTTCTGAAACGCACTTATTACTTTCTGCCTCGAAAATTCGTAAAATAAATAAATAATATTTGGCAGTTTACTTACTGTTACTCTTTACAGTATATAATTATTATAGTGACCAATCTAAGTTATTTGAAACACAGGCATGTAATTTGGCAGTCGAGGATTATTTCTTCATCATCGCCCTAGTGCATTTTGGGAATTTTGTACTAGAATGTGAACTTCTCTTCAATAAGAACTAAAATGTTTTATTAAATATGTTACGTTCAAAATGATTACAGAAAACTGCAGATCACTGGTTTCGTCAGTGCAGTGCTTTCTGCATTCATTTTCTACGCAACTAACTTGCTTATATGCTAACACACGTGGATCTTATATGTATGAGCAAGCGCCAATTACTTCACGAATTGTTTAGATGTAATATAACCTATAAAGAACCTTGTTCGTTGAAGTAATGTACTTAGAGATACGTTATGAATGTTTCAATACAAGCTAGCTGGAGTAACATTCTGCGAGGTCTCGTAGTACAATAAAATCTGGGTTCGTTTATAATTCAATACCTGGCGGGGTATTTGCTCGAACGGTCCACTAACCACTCATAAAATGTGTTTTTATATTTTTTCAATTTAAAACTATTTTACAGAATAATCAGTGCAAAAATTATCATTTAGGCACTAAAAGATAGCAAAAGCCTACAAAAATGTTGAACGTATGCAATACATGAATACAAGAACTAATAACTTACTGCAATATTTACTTAAGGTGTATGTTGCAACTAAAGACCGATTTCAACTACTTAATAGTCGAAAAACGGCCAAGAATGCTCGCCTATATTAAACTTCCATAACAAAGCCTTTCCAAGGCTAAGACGGGAAAATTGACTGAACTGTTACCAAACGCAAGTTTTCCACGACAAAACCGGAAAATCTTCCCTCTCTTGGTCACGAAAAATTGTTTTGATGATTAGTTAAACCGCGTGATGATAACCTAAAGCCCTGTATACATTGTAGTCGCAGCGTGCAACATGTAATGCAACGTACGAGTAATTCGTCGGCGTGCGTCCCCGTGCGTGTAAGTTTCATGTCATTCCCGTAGTTGTGAACGAGTCTTGCAAGTTCCATTCCTAAATATGTGCATGGCGGTTCGCGGATATGCGGAGATGCGGAGACGTACCTACTCTTCCGTCTGCAGTGCTGCCAGGCGTTGGAAATTGAAAGCGGTAGATGAACACCAGAAAAAGCGGTAGATTCAAAGCAAAAAACAGTAGGTTATAAAATGGATAAAACATCGGTACAATACGCTTTATTATTTATTTTAACAGTTAGCTTTAAATCTATGCACACGAACGTGACGTGATTCACGTGAAATGTTCGGGGCAGTACCGAATTCCGAATTCTTTGTTCTACTGAGCGACCGCGTTGATTATGTTCTACCGGAAGTACCGATATTCAGTCAGAGTGCCGATTTTGATCACAAATTAAGTTTCCTACGAACTTTGGGTGCTCGACTTGCAATTTATTACTTTTGAAACGTAGCAATGTAAAAATCTGTATATGTTTGACGCTCTGCGGTAGGGCGGTAGACGAAGTACGAAAACGGTAAATCTACCGCAAAAACGGTAGGCCTGGCAGCACTGTCCGTCTGTTTTCACGTTCACACTGCTCCTCTGTGTTCGCGACAAAAACCGACGGATCTCCGACGGCGAGGCGCGTGAAATGCAACACGTGGTGCAACATGCAACATAATATTCACATCGGTTGCATTACACGTTGCATTACATATTGCACTTCACGCGCGTCGGCGCCGGCGATCCGTCGGTTTTTGTCGCGAACACAAAGAAGCGCATCGTTGCAGTGTGAACTTGGAAACACACGGACGAGGAGTATGTACGTCTCTGTCAAGACCGAATGCTGTATACACTTTAAATAGAAAGACTGAAACGTTTGTGAGTCAAACCTACATCCTGCAGTTGACATAAGCCTGCTGGCTAATAAGATTAAAAAGATGATAATGACTTTTACACAGCCCTCTAGAGACATGAAATTATAAAACATTTGGTTGTGTTTGAATAGGTATATATATGAATATCCTGCATCCCCAAACATGAAAAATAGACAAAAAATTGAAAAAGGTGAAAGGAAACGTCATTCCACCCTTAAAAACCGGAATCAAAAGTTTCGTAGTATAAAGATTTGATCGACTTTGGGTTCATCTTATGATGAGAAGAATTATTTAAGATCGTTTTTTAAAATTGAAAATAATATAAAGTAGAAAATCAAAGATTAACTACAGAACGGAAAAACGGGATAATATAGATCGATCGATATCATCCTCGATATCATCCAAGCAACTTAAGATTTTTAGTAGTAAAAGAAGCATACAAAAACAGAAACACAATGTAAAAGAATCATTTTATATGTTTCAGTGGAGACCTATAGTTGTATCTGGCCTATCAGCAGCTAATGTTAAATAGGTAATATAAAAAAATCAGCAGCTAATGTAAAATAGGTGATATAAAAGGACAATTTGTAAGAATGTGTTAAAATACAATTATTGTTTTGACACTTCAATATGAATGGGAACAATCGCCAGGGCGGAATAAAGAAGACTCTTTTATCGGTACTCTAGCTTTCGCAAAACTTTATTGCTTCATCAGGAGTCTACCAAGACAAAAGATAATGGAGCAGCTATCAAAATACAAAACTAAAAGTGAAAAACTTATTGGATAGTGAGGTTAAAATGCGACCGTAACAATCCGTCAAAAACATTTCTATCGAGTACAGAACTTATCCAACAGCTAATATTTCAATTTTTCGTGAAGTTCTGGCATATATGTAAATATATAACAGTATAATATCGACGTTTCGCACCCGTTCTCGGGCTTTGTCAAGATTTATTTGGTATAAAAATTGCAACGAAGTTTCCCTCGTGCGTCCTGGGACACACTGTATACTAGATTATTTCGGGTCGTTCGCTTATGAACGATCAAATTGTTGCATCTCGGTCGGTCGGTTGGAAAACTTATTCGTCGAAAGATATATACTCTTCGCTGCAGTCGAAGAAGGGCTGGGTTCTCTATTAATTGCTATACGGAGATAATAATACACACGGGAAACAAATAAATATGATTCTATTATAGTTAGTTATGTACATTAAAACTGGTCAAACGGTATTATATAAAATATCTACAGGAAATTAAATATGATCCATACGGTAAAATCTAAACGGTAATTATATACATGAGGGAATAGCAAACGGTACTGGGTTTTGATAGCCAGGTATCGCAAGCGATTCTCTCCTGGACGGTTTTCTGGTAACTGACTGTCGTCCCGTGGGATGACTTATACTGTGTACTCGGTATCTGGTTAACGTTGCCGCACAGGTGTGCAACCAGGTGATGTGTAAATCGGGGATATACGTAACAGCCATTCTTGGCGATCCCTTAATCGGATGGCCATTAATTGTTACGTAAGTAGGTGTATAATTGCTCCGAAATTCAACCGGACGGGATGTTCAATCTCTCACTGCATCGGTCGAAGGCAGACGTGCTATTCTCACAGCATATGCTATTTGCACCGCATGTTTCAGTCTGCTTTCGGCTTGTGCGAATTTATGGTTTGAACATCCACGGCTACCCGTAGAATTTAAGAACTAGCCTTCACCAGCCTATTATACCTCTACACCGGACCAATTAACGTATATTTAATTATTGACAGCCTCACAGCTTCAATTTAATAACGGCTTTTAATTATAGTAGCACAGCTAATCACTTCGCACGACGTAAGTCAGCTAGTCAGGTACTCGCGATAATACTGGAAGTTATTCGTAGAATGTCTGGTATGAGAATGCAGGATGAATGTCGGTCGGATGGATGATGAGTGAATGTTCCGTGAATGTCCGCGACACCGTGTTTTATTAAATCTTCCACCAAACATCGTGAACGGCCGGTCGGGGGTTCGGCTCCTCCCATTGTCAGCGCGCGGTCCCGGAACCCTCTCTTTCAACTATCTTCGGTTCATTGACGTCGTGACGTCTTCTCTCATCTGTACACTTTTTCTGATGCGCGATGTTTCTCGAACAAAATAGACAACGCCTAATCTAAGTTTGTTAGATCTACAGGCGGTTAATTATGCTTTGTTACAAAATATTAAAAAAAAATTGTTCTTGTCAAAAGTTTTTGTTGGCAATTTTATATTTTTATACCAAATAAATCTTGACAATGCCCCCCCCCCGCCGTTCGGGGGCGAAACGTCGATATTATACTGTTATTTATTTACATATATATATACCTCACGAAAAATTGAAATATTAAATTGTAACTGGCACAAATTAATTAATTAATTGTACACAACACGATTATATCAAATTAAATTATAAGTTTACAAAAAACACTACAATTTGAAAAATTTTCAAATTATTGAAAATGGCTATTGTATTGTCCCCAAACTTTTGACACACGTTGTAACAAACATTTTCAATATGCTTGCCGTAAAATCTCTTCAGCTGTAAAATTACTGGCTTCAAATATTTTGAATCACCTCTCATTCTTTGAGGTGTAAGGGTGTTTAAAAAGCAATCTCAACAGTGGACGCAAAAATGCATTATTTGAGAATCTAAGTGCTGTGCAACGCATGTAAGAAACTGTATGACACTTGTGGCACGAGCGTTCGTATTAGGGTTCTTTAAAATTTCAGCACGTCATGAGCTTCACGAATACTTATACCTCAATTTTCTGGATAGAGTACGTCCCTTGGGCACAACAATATATTCTTAGTACGGTTCCCAGGTATCTTACTTTCCTTTGAACCTTTTTTTAAAACTCTTTCAGAGGAATGTGTCTACTGAAGCTTATTCTCGGGTGAATTCGATTAGTGGAAATCCAGAAAAAAGGCCTTCAAACCAGTGGTAGTTGCTGAATAAATATTGATAGATAACACAAATGAAAAAGATATAAAAAATAGAAGTTGAAAATTTTAAAGCACTTCCGCTGAAAAAGAAATAAAAACTTGGGCCTTGTGATCACAGCCTACCTTTACGCTAGTATTTCCGACAAATGTTGCTCTTGTTGAAGTATTCAACGTTTGAAATAGTCAACCAACAAATGCTGCAAACCTGGCGGCTTGCTTCTAAATAAGTCTATGTAAAATACCTTGTCTTATAACTTATAAGAAAATTAAGTCTGAAAAAATATATAAAATAATCATTGTCTTACGATTTATGTACTCCACAATAATGAGAAGCATTAAGGAAAGGGAACAATTTAAATGCTCATCATTTCGAATAAAATGAGCATCAGGCTGGATATTCTCTCATTAAAATTTGGTAGGTACTTTTACTTCTCTCAGGTGGTCAGGTCAGGTCATTATTTATCAAGAAGGCATCTCAACACACGGTCCACGTGAGTTATTAAAATTTAGATGCACAAATATGCAAATTAATGTGCAAGTTATTCGCTTTAGTGCTCAAATTCCTTAGGGTAAATCCGGGAAAGATGCTGGTATGGGTGAGATGCCGATTGTTCTTATCTAAACTTTAAAAAATTAGATGGAGTTAGCTACTATATCAGTCGTTCAGATACATGTACTCTGTGTTGTGGTTAGTGTTTGTGCCATGAAAATATTGTTTTCGGTAAGATACAAACTAGGTAAAAATTAATTTAACGCACGCTAAAATTTTCGTAGACTATCACTACAATAAATTATAATTTTGAATTAAATGATCAAAATTTGGGAATAAATGTGATGTTGCGTTGAAATGCAGTTTGTAAGGTTATTTCTGGACGAAGTCCGGTTAGTTTAAACTACAGTGATTCTAAGTTGTAACGTTCGGCATCTCTCCCATAAGTTTGGGAGAGATGCCGATTTTAAAGAGGATGAGATGCTAACAACGTTTCATGTGTTTTTTGCACAAATGCCAACGTTTTATAAAAGAAAAAGTAACTCGCGCGGTGCCTGATCAGAGGGCGATGAAGAAATTGAGACACCGGGTAAACTACTTAGAAAAATCGCCCCTCTTCCCTCAAGTAGCCAATAATGCGAAACCTAGAAAAGTAAACACTGGTGAATTACTAACAGCTGCAAGTAACATCGAAAAACGTAGGGTAATGGAAGAAAAGGAAAAAATTAAAACTAGAAAACAAAATGCTGTCGCATCAAAACCTGGGAGGGTCTGGTTTAAACAAAGGAACTAATATTAAAAAGTGGAAAGGCAAAAAGGCAAAAAGTCAAAAACACAAAAAGACAAAAAGACAAAAAGACAAAAAGACAAAAAGACAAAAAGACAAAAGGACAAAAAGACAAAAAGACAAAAAGACAAAAAGACAAAAAGACAAAAAGACAAAAAGACAAAAAGACAAAAAGACAAAAAGACAAAAAGACAAAAAGACAAAAAGACAAAAAGGGAGAACTTGTAGGGAAATATAAGAAGCGCAAACACATATGATGCTTAAATTCAAGACAGTAGTTCGGACATTAATTTTGAATAATTTGTTGAAACAAATTGCAAGAGTACAATACCACTAAAAGGAAAGAAGACTGGATACAGTGCGTACAATGCAGCTGTTGGTTTCACAAAGGGTGCACAAAATATGTTAATATATTATGTCAACCATGCGGAAAATGTTTAGTTTTACAAAAATTAAGGCATTGGCATCTCTCCCAGTGGCAGTTGGCATCTCTCCCATATAATGTGGGAGAGATGCCAAATGAAGAGCAGTTTTTGTTAAATTTAAAAAAATGTTTAATTTTGCACTAAGAAGTTTAAAATCTTATGATATTGCTAAATGAATATATTTTATGCTGTATATCGAATAAACTGTTATTTTATCAACGGAAATTTTTATTTGATTAATTTAAAAAACGGCATCTCTCCCGGATTTACCCTATGGTAGTGTGCGCTAAATCCTACCCTTAAAGTAATGCAGGATGATTCATAATATGCGCGAGAGATTCTCAAAATTTCGCACATAAACTAGCATACTAGTTGATCTATTGAAGCGAAATAGTATTTCTGAATAAACCTTATATCAAACTCACCGCTCATATCATGTGTCTCCTACACGTGTTGAGCATTCTTCTGGTGCATGACACAGACTTAGTTTCTGTTTTTCAATACTAATTTAATTATGTAATAAGAAAACAACTAAATTATTATTATGAATGAAGTCTACTAGTTGCACCACCTCTAAAGAGATCCTTACCGCGAGTGTGATTTATGGTTTTGTTGTGCATTTAATGCGCGATGACATTTTTTATTGACATACCTATTCGTCACAGTTATCGAAGCCGACTGTTCGAAAAGCTTTTTTGACTATAAGCGGCACGATTTGCCGTGAATGAATTTACTTTTAAACAGTTTAAAAGTCGACGCGAATGAAAGACGAAATACGAGGGTTGTGCGGTACCGAGTTGACTTAGTGCATTTTGAGTTGTGAAAGTTGTTGGATTGTTTGTTCATTTATTGTTAAATTGTTATCGTTAAATTAATGTTCACTGCAAAATAGTGAGGTGAATCTACAGCAAATTTTGTAGTATTAATTAGGGGCAATTTACTGTCAGTAGTGTGTTAATTTACAGAAGTTTGTGAAATTTTTCTGTTTTTTAACGTGTTTTGTAGATTTAAGATTAATTTACATCAAGAACTGTAAAAATGCTTGAAAATTAATTGACGTGTTTGTAAAATTAAGGAAGATTCACTGGCCGTAACAAAAATTACAGGCGTCAGTATTACCGCATAAAAATTCACCGACAAAGTTGCTGTAAAATCACAGTACACTGTGAAAACGCGCACGCGCCAATAGCGCAGAGCCAACACGAACACGCATAATGGTTGATACAACAAGAGTTGTGCGACGTCGTATTAAGTAGTTGCTGATTTTTGTGTGTTTAAGGTGTTTTAAAAGTGTGAGAAACTTTAGAAAAGTGGCGAGTACAAATCACGTTATACAAAGGTAGAAAAATTATATTTGGATTAAAAGATTTAACGTCATATGCATAAGTGTTCTTTTTGTGGGCATTCATTTAATTTAATAAAAAAATTCAATGACCACCTCTACGTACGTAGGTATTGTAAAAACCTTTTTAAATGCTTATATCCTGACTGCTTGCTGCAGTTCAAAACATTTTCAGCTTTTTCCACTCGCTCTGTTAGAAACCACCCGAAAGAAAAAATGGCTCAACTGGGTGTAGCGATATATTTTTGTTTAGGTGCATTTTTGTTGGCAGTTGTTTAGAGACATAACGCTTTAAGGCATACAGGTCTCACATCTATCATCATATTAGAAAAAAAGAATTTTTAGGGTTCCTTTTGCAGTTTTGATAATATTTGTAAATATAAGAATATGTTTTTGAATGTACCTAACTGCTATCCGAAATCATTTCTTCGGAAATCATCCCCCTGAATCGTTTTTACATAAAACTAAAGAAAATATTTATACCCATGATCGAAGTAATGCAGGTTGATAAAGATCTCAAGGAAGTGTAAATATGTCTGTCTTTTATTTCTTTCAGCATAATGGTACCACGATAGTTTTGGAAAGTGATGGAACTGAAATTAATGAAGATGACGTTTTAATAGAACTTAGAAAAGATGTATTATTAAAATAAATGAGTCAATTTAACTAATAAAACAATTTTTACTTCAAGACTACGTGCGTTTCACTAGAAAATTTCCTGTAATATTACAGAAGTAGTTTAAAAACACGACAATTATTATAACAAATTAAAGGGAAATTTTTGGTACTATTCAATCAAAAGTACGGTAATTTTACGGAGCCTAGTAAATTTGCAACAATTATTCCTGTGCTTTTACTTTAAGATTACGTACATTTTACTAGAAACTTTGCTGTAATATTACAAAATGAATATCTCAGAAGTTTTACAGGCGCTAGGTAAATTTACTGTTGAAGTGTAAAGTTACTACAATCATTGCTGGCCAAATATGACCTACAATAATTGTTGTAAAACTACTGTGTTTGTATTTACAGTGTTCAGAATTACTAATAATAATTATTGTAAACACTTGTAAATAGTTTTGTATCAATAGTCACTGTAAATAAAGTTGGTGTTTTAAATCGAAGTACGTAACATTATTAACTCTTTCACTGCAATGTTCTGAATGGTACCAAACAAGAGTAGTGTTTTCTCAAAATTTACAAAAAAAATACAGCCTTCGCAAAGATGGAATCGGGGGAGACACTGAAAATGACGAAGCAGACTGTAACCCTTGGGCGTTCATACAACACCTGCGCCGATTTATAATAACTGCATTCCTGTTGTGGCATTCTCTCACATTTGCGACGTTAGACGATCCCCAAAGTTATTATATAGGAAGTTGCCTAATGCCCGTAAAGCACTGTAGCACCGCGTGAAGTACGAGTGGGGGAAGCAAGTGACGTCAGCGATGGACCTCGGCCGCGGAGCACCAAAGACTTGTAGAGACGTCTGCGTGTGTTTCCCGATACCCGCGCTTTATGCATGCCTTTGATAGCATAAATTTATGTATATCCTGTATTGTTAAAGTTTGATCGTTCTGCAGTTAATCAAAAAGTCAAGGTAGATTTCTTTTGTTCCTATATTTAAAGCAAAAAGGGTAAATAAAGGTCCTAAAGATAGGCACTTACCTACCTCAAATTCCTGCACTAAATTTCCCACACTTGTCACTTACGTAGGTAGGTACTTAATTGAAAAAACGGCGGATCATTTCATCGCGATATCGCCATGTTCAAATTGGAATTTCAGTCCACGGATTCTATAGTTTCTTCTGGGCGTGGGCCTGACTATTTCTGGTATACCTAGGTTTATTACTGAAAGTGAACTACCTATATGGGTGGATACCTAGGTAATTTGTAAAATTTAAAGCAAAAATGATCGTATTCTAATATTGGAGAGTAATTTAGATTTTTGAATTAGCTATGTTAACCTAATGTAGTTAAACCTAGATTGAAAACGAAATCGCCCTCGATGCCGTTCATTTTTAACAGTACCTACCTATACTGAAAACTAAAACCCACATCCAGTATTTTATTTTCAGAAATAAATACATACACCCATACTCCGCCTAATTCCAAACAAAGTAAAAAGTTGAAAGAGTATGCACATAAGTAGGCAGTATAGATAATATAGATAACATTATGTAGTTATTTGAACAAAAAAATACCTATTTATAAACATTTTCTACTCGCCGATGTGTTTTTCAGAGCAAAACGTAATTATGTATACCTACCTACCTTCATACCTACTACCTACTCCAATAAATATGTACCTACTTGCCTAATATCATTCCCGAAACTAATCTGAAAGAGTCTATAATAATATGGTAGATACCTACGTAAGTACTGATTTTTGTGCTTTTATTGATTCATCGCTCATCATGGCGAAGAAAGTGTACATACCTTCAGAAACAGATATTCACGGGAATTTAGTTTTTCGGTTAATAATAAATAATTATTATTTGATACCTAACGATGATTATTTTATTCCGCCGTTCTATGCGCTCCGCTTATCGCCTAATGTACAGCAGGAAATTGCGGTCCCGCGGTGACGTCAATTTCCGATCGCAGCCGACTAAGAACGAACCTCGCATTAGGCAACTTCCCATATAATAACTTTGGACGATCCCCACTCTGAAAAGCTTAACTCGGACTGAGCGGTCTAGCGCGTAGCGGCCAGGCTCTCGACTTTAATAGTGCTGAACGATATCGTGATTTTTCTAACGCATTGTGAATAATAATTGTTACTATGAATTTTCTATATTAGTGATTTTAAAACGTGACGTGATCACGACTTTTTCAGTATTATAATGGACTCGATTAGTGTGACGTCCTCGGCGCCTGAATGCAGACATCACACATTACCCGGAGTCACTTCAGGTGGCGACAGTTTGACATAGTACTATTTTGAACTTTATGTCCATAGTGTTTAAGGCTCAAAATAAACCTGTTAAAAAGTGGGCATACGTTTCGGTTCAATTATTTATCTTTATACGATATATTTAAGGGTTTTTGCTCATATATTATGGGGCTAAACGAAAGCTGGCTGTTTCCATCTATTTAATATTCATGTAGAATAACATTTATATTATATGAAATATGCAGTTTAGAAATAGATGTTCTCTCTATACAAAACGCAGCTTACTTCCTTAATGTTGTTAAGGTTTAAGTTGACTGTCAACAATATCTTAACCTCGAAACCCGTTAATAAATTAAATTTTCTAATTTATTTGCTCTGTACTGGATGTGAGTTTTGGGAAAACGTTTATGTTTTAAGTAACTGAATTATATTATGGGTTTGTGTTTTGCACCTGATTGCAACCATACCAGCAAAAATGGTTGTAAAATGTTTAGATTTTCAACAGATGTCAAGTTAAAAGAAAAATGGGAACGGTTTTTGAGGTAGGTAGGTCCTATAAATAATAAAGTAATATAGAGTATTGCAATTTATGCTAACTGCTGAACTGACTGCACGTACCAATATCGTTTTCCCTTTTGACAAAAAATTCATTCTATGAAAAAAATATAAAATTGAAATACCTATTTGAGAAAAAAATTGGAAGTAAGCCACAATAACATAGGTACATTATATGGACACATGTTCAAATCTGAGTATGGGAGAACAAACAACCTATTGAAATAAAACAACTTAAGTAAAATTATGGCGAAAGCAGCCGTTTTGTATTTAACAACGAAAATTTTGCTGCTGCTATCTGAAGCATTCTTCTAACTAAATTGTTAGTACACCAGCCACCATACCGGCAGAACGATGACATTCATTCGATTCCGTCAGTGAATGTTTCAGGTTATTTATAATTTAATTCATAAAATCATGACTGCAATATACTCGTAGATAAATATCTTAAGGAACGAAAACGTAAAAAATATGGCGTAGAAAAGAAAATACAAGGAAAATGGGATAGGGGAAGATATTCAATAAGAACACGTGATGACAGGATAATAAGTTAGCGTTACCGCCTTAGACATAAAAAGGCGAGAAGTTCCTCGAAAAAATTGACACACAACGTTGAATAGGTAGTAGAAGATAACTGGTTATGAATGTTTTAATCTTTTTATATTTCAGACTTTGATGTGATAATACGTCAACATTACTATTATTTGCTCATGAGAAGATAAGAAGAGTGCCTGCATAAAATTTGTAACTTTCCATACATATTACGAAATGTACTGCAAAAAGATGCAGTACTTGACAAAGTAGGAACTCAAGTGTCAATATTAAATATTTCAAATGACCACCACTAATTTCTACAAGAACAAAACAGAGAATCTATTTAAATGTTGCACATCTGCGTTTGTGGAATTATTAGACGCAGTAGGTATAAGAATAGTAGGTAAGCTGTGAGGGACTTTTGGAAACAAATTTCTCGGGAAGTAAATCTACATGTTCTACGACACCTCTGACCCACTAACAAAAGTTCCCCGGGATCAAACGTGAGGAGCAGACTGCAATTTTATGAAGTAACTGTCATGTTTAAAAATAGTTGCCATGTTGCATATTGCAAATTTTCAAAAACCCGATGTAAGTTCTGAAAGGTTGTTTATACTGACTTGCAGTTTACTCGGTTTTGATTTCGTTTATTTTTAACTTACAAGAACCATAAAATTTGAAATTCCCCACTCCTTACGAAAAACGATACATGTTTTTTCTTGGCGAATACCGCGAATAAATTCAGATTCATGCAGTCTTTTTGGCAACCAAGTAAACTAATGCACCATTTTTGTGAATACAGCTGTCTTGACCCGGGGATTGAAACCAATACCGGAATTAGCCAAAACCCAATTATTGTTTTGGTGTTAAAAAACCAAAACAATAATCAAAACCCTATAAATGTATGAATTACCGAATTCAAACCCAAACCGTTTCCCAAATAGTGAATTTAAATCGAAATTGCCATTATAACGTCTTTTTTCGGTTTTGATTCATATATTACTTTTTATTTTCATCGTTTAGAGACCATGACTGAATGCAAATAAATAACATTAACGAACGTCAACAGGGGGACGAAAGCAAATGAAAATTTCCAAAATGTCCAATAAAAAATAAAAAAGTAAAACCATCTTAAAAATGTATCATTGATTCTATTTAAAATTTTTTATTAAGGTGTACCTAATTTATTTACTATGTAGTTTATTTGCACAAATTTTACACATGTCCTTCAACTGAAACCATTTCACAACTCTATATATACAGAAACCGGTATTAACCCAAGCAATTTCCGGCCATGCTTGTAAAACCAAAACAAAAACTTAAACAGTTTTCAGATCCCCGACATCGTTTCCAAAACCCAAACCTATTCAAAAGTTTTCGAAAAACCTAAACCGGGTTTTCAGTCCCTGACTTAACCTGATCTGTTCGAAAAGCAAAGCCATAGACCTACTTGTGCTCATGGCAGCTCTGGCACATCCAAATAGAAGTTCAACTGGTTATTTCCGGGTAGCCCACTCAATATGTTCCATATTTCAAGCATACGAGATCTCGGGGACATGCAAAACCACATCTTGTTCGTTCTTGCCATGACGGAGAAGACGAGGACGATCCAAGAAACCACCAACTTATGTGCTGCATGTGAATCTGGCATCCCTCCACCAAGCTTAGCATCAGCACATGAGCTCAGTCTATAATCAAGTTCTAGTGTAACGTGGAAGAACGGAAATGGAAAGAAGAACACGGCCGTCCTGTATCTCACTCAACTTGCTCGCCGCACCAGATCATCTCTTCCACCGTGTGCTTTGCAATTATTGCAAAACTGGATGTGAAGAAACTGCGAGTGCGGGGGAAGGGGTGGACTGAAATGGTTCACAATGGGTGGCGAATGTGCTGAAGAATCGCAAAGTAACAAGCCCGATGTCATCATCGACAATAATGTCGCCTTTGTGCTGGTGAGTTAGACGACCCAGATGGTCCATCAAAAAGTGCTTAATGAGCAATCCCAACGCATTCATCAAGCATCACTGGAGCCAACTACAAACGTCGGCGTAGGGGAAAAATAGCCATATGATAAATACTGGATTAAACATACATATTAGTTTTCCTACTTCTTGTTACTAATAAGTACAATATACGGTTATCTTTAGGTTTCAGCAGGTTTCACAGTAAACAAATGAAGCTATCGGTTAGCAGATTTACGATTACTTCTATAGGCCCGTGATTGCTCGCTGTATCCTGTGAGCAGTTGAAAAACTACATTATGTTCCAGAAGACAGCGAAATTTATTTATCGCCATCATTGTGTATACGTTACACTTTCGTTTAAGTACTTAGATGATGATGGCGTCAGCGGTGTCAGCGGGTAGGGAGGTAACGCATAGAGTTGGTAGTTATGTTCTAAGATTGGACAAGTCGTCTTCCGAATAGGTTATTTTTTCTTGCGTTTTTAAATTATATTTTTTTACTGAAAATGGGTGTCAGGTCTCCGTCAGTTAAATGATCTGCTTCAAAAATTCGTTTTGCCAATATGCACTTCAATCCCTTATATGAGCAGAGATCGCGCTGCCCATTGAAGTACACACTTTCATTCAACAATGTCTAATTGGTGAACGCGAGCAATCGCAGACATGCATAAGTTATCATAAATATGCTATGCGTTACAATACGCATTTCTTTCGAAATGAAAATAGTGCCTACTAATACACACAATGTATACCCATATGTAGGTACTTGTCATTTATAGAGGTATACTCATACCCTGTTTGTGCCATACTTTTACACAACGATTATGATGATAATTTAAACCATATGTATAAGATGTGATGTTTTTGTCAGAATGACAGCGAGAAAAGAGCCCTAAAACTGTTACAGCGATATTTTTTATTTACATTTTGCTACCATGACGACGTTGAAGTTCCGTATCTTTGATTGTTGCCTGGCAACAAAATTTCGTTCAAAGCAGAAATTTATGGTATGATTCTGTAAGCAAATGTTAGACTTAGCATGATGTTAACGCTCTGTTAATGTAAGTTTTAGCAGAATATTAGCAAACTGCAATTCTGTAAACGCATTGGGTACGCTGTTACTAACATTATGTTAATAACATTGCATGTAGCTAACAGCGCCGTTCACTCTCAATGTAAACCTCTAACATTGAACTGCCAATGCCGATTTTTAATTTTATACGCTATATTTTTGTAATTGTTCTAATTGTTTCTAATTAATTTTACCATTTATATGTTTTGCGAGTTCGTTAGTATGGCAAACGAGATGCCTATAATAATTTATCTACTTTAAAGACAAAAATATTTTTTAGAAATGAAATGCGACTGTATCGAAGAAATTTACGAGTACTCAGAATCCATTTAAGTACTTAGGTACTAAAAGGAATTTTTGTTTTTAACCAATCGGTCATTTGTAAGTTGAACCTCACACAGATAGGATTCCGTAATTTTCCGATCAGTTTTGGTCCAATAATCTCCAAAATAATAATACGTTTTTGTGTTATAAATATTAATAGTAAAATTTAAATGGTTTTGTAAAATTCTTCTCAAGTTCATGCTAGAAGTCTCATACCTAATACAGAAAGTAAAGATGGCACAATTTATTTTGAATATCAAACTATTGATTAAAACCATTTTTGAAATTTTCCGAATTTCCTCTATTCGCATCAGTTTCAGTTCATATGCGCACTAAAAAATATTCGTAAACTTACTGGGCATGTGCAATGCACCATTTTATAGAAATTTTACATTTCCTGTCAAACTGGAACATCAGGCCCGGTTGCATATTCATATCTCGCGTATCGTATTGCAAATGCCGAACTTAGTTTCGTATCGGACGACCGTGGTCGCAGAGGTATGTCAAATGAGTTGATGTCTGTCTCGCGTGAACGCGAGGTCCTTTTGGACCTGACCGATTTTTTGTTCAAAAGAATAAAGAGAAATCATTATAACAAAAAAAGAACTGCTGCGAGGCGCGAACCCTCAACGTTGCGATTTGGGTGGCTGACACGTCGACCACTGCGCCACAAAGGTGTACTGGCAAGAACGCTTTCAAAAATAGTATATTAGTAGAAAATACGCCCGTTGCTGTTGGTCGATAGTTGGGAATGCAATACGCTACGCTCGATATGAATATGCGGCCCGGTTCACTCATATGGCAGTACCTGTTATACTATTTTTAGTTTGTTAACCAAAACACGGGATGGCGCTACGCGGAATGTTACCTAGGTTACCATTTTAAAGTTTATCGCGGTAAAAATTTAAACGCTGAGCCACGAACTACTTCGTTAAAGCTGAACATAAAACGTTATCTGGGGTACCTTTGGAAAATTTTTGCTATGGACTACTTCGTTGAAGCTGAACATAAAACAATATCTGGGTTACCTTTGGAAAATTTTTGCGCGTCGCGTCGCATCGTAATATAAAACTTCAGAAGCGAACGTAAATTTAAGTACCCAATGATTTGTAAATTTGGTGTCCGTATACGAATTTATATTCTGGTAAGTACTATTAATTGATAAATTCAAGAAGTTTATCTGTTCTTTTGGTTACATATTACATGTACCTTTTATTCGAATGTATAAAATTGGTATGTATATTATTGTCATATTTCTATTACAGTGAGAATTATGGCACCGTTGCGCTACCGAACTTGTATAATTGTACAAGGGTGTAATAATCGGAAACCCACACAGCACCGTTTTCCAAATCCCAAAATGTAAATCGTAAATGTACAGTAATCGTCAAACGTGATGGCGACAGCCCGTGCAGGCAAGGCCACGCCCTAGTTTCAGGCAGTGGCGCGAGGTTCCCTGGACTATAGATGAATTTATTATGAAGTTAATCGTGCGCCACTGACAGTTGCGTGCGTCCACCGAAAACCAATCCCGGTCGAGAGGGTAGTGGATGAATAGTGGGGATTACTCAACTGCGCATCTCTGTTGCTCGCCATCACGTCTGACGATTGCAGTATGTTATTTATTATTATTGTTATTATTCTTAGGTATGTGTTATTTATTATTCCTTGTTATTTTTGTGTAGTTTAGATATGCATAAATGTATTTCACTTTTGTAGACAGAATTGCTTCAACATAATATACCGGGTGTCAATGAGAGCATGTAACATCCCGCCATTTGTTTAATTTTTGAAATACACTCTGACAATCCTCTGTAAGCATTATACTCCTAAAACCCCATATTTTTATCATCTTTGACATACCTATCTAATTACTTCCGGATAAACCGGAAGTGATATCAACTTTTTTATGTTAAATAGCAATATATCATTTTGTTTAGATAGTTCGATAGGCCTTTTTATTCTCTTGACAACTATTTATCGTACATATCCAAAAACTTTATATTTTTGACGCCAGAGGGCGTTAAAGGAAAAAGTCACGTTGGCTGTGGATTTGACGATATGAGCCTAATTTTAAACGTTTTAATGAATACAACTTTTAATTCTAACAGTGTTTCAATGACCATGGAAAGATTTTTGAATTTGAAGCAGTACATCCTTTTGTTTTTAAAAAAAATTAAGTTAACATAGTCGCTCAAATATTCGTTTTTGAAACAGAGTTTTTCGTGAAATTTTAAATAGCAAGGTGCTAAAATTTTTCTTGTTTTTCGAACTTCAGTTTATTGTCCTCACAATTAGTGCATAAAAGTGCAATTCAATTATCAATTAGTAATTTAAATTCCATTTTTCAAAACACTTAAAATGCCTATGTTAACTTTATTTTTTTAAGAAACAAAAGGATGTACTGCTTCAAATTCAAAAATCTTTCCATGGTCATTGAAGCACTGTTAGAATTAATAGTTGAATTCATTAAAACGTTTAAAATTATGCTAATATCGTTAAATTCACAGCCAACGTGACTTTTTCATTTAACGCCCTCTGACGTCAAAAATATAAAGTTTTTGGATATGTGTGATACATGGTTATCAAGAGAATAAAGAGGCCTATCGAACTATCTAAACAAAATGATATATTGCTATTTAACAAAAAAAAAGTTGATATCACTTCCGGTTTAACCGGAAGTAATTGGATATGTCAAAGATGATAAAAATATGAGGTTTTAGGAGTATAATACTAACAGAATATTGCCAAAGTGTATTTTTCAAAAAGTAAACAAATGGCGGGATGTTACATGTACTCGTTGACACCCGGTATATTATTTTGAATTATTTATTATAAGTCTTTCATTGAGAACCGTACAGAACATTTAAAAGAAGAAAATGTGTAGTAGGAAAATATGATACGAGTGTAAACCCAGCTTAATACTTTAGTTACCTGACCAAATCACCTGGGTGCGCTAATTTCAATGTTTTGCTTTATACCATTGCAGTTTCCAATCTCTAGTATCATTTATCTCGGGTTAACATGTAGTTAACATTCGTGATTACAGAATGCGTATTTTATAACATTAAGTTGTGACCGCGCTAACAGAGCTATGTTAGTAACATAAAACATAAAACATAAAATAACATAAGGTAAAACAGTTTTTTACAGAATCATACCATTAGCTGGCAAAATAAAAAGTACTCGTCAAATTACTGTTGAAAATTTTACGATTTGATGAGAAAAGATGCCTCGAAAGTGTCTCATAAAAAGTGACGAATTTCAAATTTTCACACCTGAAACATTTTAACATTTTGTGGTTCGCGTAGGATGAAAGGAAATTCGTGTACTTGTTAATCCAAACCGGGATCCAAACCGAGGAAACTGCAAACCAGTATGACCAGCCGATCAGAAGTTCAGCAGCGTTTTATTTCAATTCCAACATGGCGATTATATTTCGAAATGGCAGCGTGTTTCCCAGCTGATCTTTGTCAGGTAAGTCAAAGGATGGCATAAAACAAAACCTAAAAGAGATTCTTCTCGGGATTTCCCCTATACAGGGTGTGCCACGACGAGTTCTTATTAGACGTTCGTGGAGAAGCGCTCACAATAGAATTCTGAAAATTTGTAATATTCTCTATTCAATGAAAATAAAGACAAACTAATCCAACTTCTGGTTATACCGGAAGTGGCACCTAACTTCCTTATTTTAAATAGTCCTACCTAATTTTTTACACTTTCGGGTTCTCCATAAAATTTTAGATGGACTTTATGTAACATAAATAACCTCTAAATGTAAAAATTTCCAAGATATACGCGAGTTTTCAAATTTTTTTACAGTTGCAGGGCACTCTTCGGCGTCTGCGGCGAAATATACAAATTCAAATCGGAATTAACAATTGCCGGCGGTAGCTTTAATTACAAAGGTCTAAATTAAAGTTCAGTGTACTCAAAGTTTGAAAATACTGCGCACAGTGATTAGGATTGTAAAGCATAGAATATTAAAAAAACTCACGTTTAACTTAAAACACCAACTTTAATCCAAAAACAATACTGCATATTGTGACGTAACCTAAAAGACTAACGCCACAATGGAGGATCCTGCCGCAGCTATGCTCGAAGCCGAAGATGGGGTGGGCTAAAAACAGGAAAAGGGCGCCAAGGAGTTGTTGGCTGATCCTCTGTAGCCAACATACAACGACTACAACTCCTAAAAGCCGCTGGTACACAATAGGGCAAACAGTAACAAAAGAAAAAAAATGTAGTCAAATAGTATATCATATAATAAAAAAACAAAATAGGTATGTAAACCAGATATGGCGATATCTGACAATATATATAAAATAGCAATACCAAAAAAACACCCATGATATCAACAAATTAATTATCAATGAATATATATAATATAAATATAAAAAAAAAGCAATGAACATAAACCTGGGTGAAATTTAGACACCCGGTACTAACGTTGCGCTAAAAAAAGGGAAATCAAAAATAGGCGCGGATGACGCGGTAAATACACTACACGAATGGAGCTCCGCACGCGCAGCGCACCGGCGGGTCAATCGCACTCACGCTAACTACAACAATGAAGTCAGACGCAAACGGGAGTATCGACTGTCGTTAAATCTCGACACAAAAAATAGATATTACTATAAAGTCAAAATGGAATTTACAAACAGCAAAATTATTGAAGTGACTATAAACAAAATGAACCAAAATCGCATTAGTGACTAAATTGACTAAATTGAATTTTAAACAAAATAAACTACTTAACTACGGAAATTATACTATGGCAAACAAATTGAATTTTTAAAAAAAGTACTGTAGGTACAGATTTTGTTCAAAAATAAACAAACAGATGACCACAACACGCCGTGGCCAGGCAACTACATTAACAATAGCCGAACGAGGCGAAAGTTCGAACGGACGGGCGACGCGAAGTCACAAAAAACGAACACAAAATTGACACAAAAAGCTGTGACAGGCGCTACATAAAAACCAACCGTTGGACGCGTGTTCCAGACGGACAGGCGACGTAATAATCAAACTTTATATCTGACCTTCCAGATGATAAGCAGGTCAGCTGCTACAACAAATCAGACTTGCAGCTCAGCACCAGGTGATCGGCGCTTGAAACATGGGGAGAGTCGGAGAGTGCAACAGGACCAAAGTTTGCACGAAAAAAATCGCTCCCTCAAAAAAATCGTTCCCCTGGAAAAAATCGTTCCCCTGGAAAAACCCTAAAATGCCGAAAAGACAAATTAGAAGAGAAAATAAGAAAAAGGAAAGGAAACAACACTGATGACTGAAGATTTAAATAAAAGATGAAAAATAAGACACTCACCACGTGGGGTTTCTCCTTGACAAATCCTGCTGAACCTCAAACGTGAATCTAAATCCCAAAAAATGGAGCAGATGACGATTTCTACAACTACAATGAACCGACATCTTCAAGAGGTGTACCAAGAAAATCCCATAACTGGCTAGAAAACTTAATTCCACAAAACTTGGAAACACCGCCCACTCACGAGAAGATCAACAGGAAGAGTGAAAAATGCCGAAGCAAATCGGAAAACGGAAATTCCAAAAAAACCGCCGACTAATAAAATACAAGGTAGCCACATTTAAAACTACACAAGTAACCAGAAATACCCTAGATCACCAAATCTTCCAGAGGCGTCACCGGTAATGGAATAGGTAACTAAAGAAAAGAAAGCTTAAAATGACTTGCAAACCCAAAGGAAAAGAAGATAGCAATAAGAAAAGTCATAAAGAGGTCTCAAGAGACAGAAGAATAGATAAGACAATGCATAAAGAACCGAAAGATGAGACAGGGAAAATGAAAATGAGAGGGCGCGCCACTGAGCATCTAAGTGGGAAAATGTCTTGCACAAGTTGGCAGAACCGAAAGTAACTATCACGACGAAAATTTAACCTCAAAAAATTTGACAACAGAAGAACAACAAATTGGAGGCTATTAAATGAATAATTATACGATCAAATCGTGAAAAGGGAACGACATTCCTCCTAAGGTAGGCTCAGCAAATGATAAATATGAAAGATGAATAATTTCAAGACTCAACGTATGCAGCGACATCCAGCAAACTAAACTACCAAATACAGAGACAATAAGAGGACAACGATAGCAGGTAAGTGAGACAAACCCTATTAGAATAGAAAAGCTAACTAGAATTAATAATTTTAAGACAGTTCTACCCTCAACCAAATCGATAGAAACTCAAACAGACTATAGACGGAGGCATAATCGGAGAGCGAGGCAAGAAATAGGAACAGTGACAATTAAAGCAAATAAGAAACTAAATATAAGTGAAAGACCTAAAATAGGAATACAAGAATGTTAATATGAGCATGATGTAAGTACTAGTCTATAATAAAACGTTAAAAATAGAGAGAATGTTCTAATAGCGAAAATTAACGTCACAATATATAAGAACAAATGTACGCATAACCAACTCTCATTTCTGAATGTCTCCTGCTTCATCTCGCCTATCCAACGGACGGCGCTTCATCACCTAAACGTGCCGAATTGGTAAACACGAGGACCGCATGATATGTTCCTTTCAGGAGGCCCTCGATTTTGTGCTTACAGGATGCGACATTAAATTGAGAAATCAAAATATTGCCAGAACTCAAGAAAATTAAATGGAGCACCCCCCCTTTTACGCACTTTTTGAATTCTAGTTGAATTTTAGTTTTAGTTGATATAAAACACTATAAGCCTATAAGTTGTAGTTTTTTTGAAATTCGGCATTTTATGCGTCAAATAATTAAAATCGCTCCAAATCAGCAATATCAGGAGTGCTGTGGATCGGATTAGATGGGGACTAAAACAAATGACTCCGACAGATCGTTGCATTTGTCAGTACAGCACTAATATTGTCAGTTAACATGTCACGTCTGGGATATTCTAATGAAGATTCTCTGAATTTATTGATAATTTATGGCGAGTGTAACAGGATAATTGTTGCAAGAACGTGCCGAGTATTTGCAGAGAGGTATCCCAATAAGCCAAGACAAGAAAATAAAACCGCGCGGATATTATTGAAGAACTGTTTGAAATCTGGATCGTTTCATCCAAGAATAAGTAGTAGAGTCAAACCATTGCTGGATAATGAACAAGTGGAAATAAAAAAGTCCTCGCGTTTTTACCACCCATGGTGAAGCTTCCGTGCGTGATGCTGGGATTCATTTGAGAATGCCATTTAAAACCATCCACAAAATTTTGGAAAAACACAAGTGTATGACGTTCTGTTACGCTACCGGACAATAACTTGAAGCAGGCGACTTCATTAGACGAGTACAATTTTGTGAATGGTTTTTGATACGGACTCAAGAGGAGGACAAATTTCCAAGCTGTGTTATTTGGAGAGATGAAAGAAAATTTTGCAAGAATGTTATGTTTAATCGCCGAAATAGATCCGTGACGTCAATTTCGAAGTCTCTTGACAATTTAATGTGTAATAACAGAATTTTATATCTGCATTATTATAACGAAAACTTAAATTCGGTGAGATATTTACATATTTTACAAACTGTGGTGCAACCAGCTCTTGGCAACCTTCCCGAAGAAGAACGCCTGAATGCATGGTATCAACAAGATGGGGCCCCTCCTCATAGGACAAGAACCGCTACAGACTGGCTAGAAACAACTTTCGATGGTAAATGGATTGCTACCAATGGACCTTTTCGATGGCTGTCCCGTTCCCCAGATTTATCGGTTTCAGATTTTTTTGTTTAGAGAATATTTGAAAATGTGACATTACAAATTTTCAGAATTCTATTGTAAGCGCTTCTACACAAACGTCTAATAGGAACTCGTCGTGACCACCCTGTATAATGTTCCACTGATAACGTCATATTATGTGTAGATACGTTGTATAAAATTAAAGTTAAATGAATGACAACAATCAATTCATGTATCCTCCTTGCAAATAAGCATCTCATGTCCAAGTGTTTTTCAAATAATTATAAATGAGGTTAAATGACGAAATCCTGCCCGTGCTGTTTTTGGTGGACCACCTTGTATTTAAATTTTCCTTATGATGTAAACAAGAACCAATTTAAATCTTCAGTAGACTTGTTTCCACTGCGTCTTACATAATATAAGAAATTTAGGTAATTAAAACGTAAGTTATTTTACCATAACAAAAGTACAGAAGTTTCTGAAAGGCGAGATGGCAGTTGAAACTCTCTTCCGTATTAACTAACTTTTACGTCAAATCGGCAACCGTTAACAGAATTAGTTTGGGAACGGCTTATGTACGTTTTTGTTGTGTTGTTTAAAAGCGAGGAGAAAGAGAATGGCTTTCATAGTTCCAATCCCCATTGGAAATTTTATTATCCGATGACGTAAGTGGTGGAAACAAAAGACTTGGAGTGCTCTACGAGTACTTCGCTAATCACTGAAGATGTTTCCTTCTGAAGTATGCATGCCATCATATAAACACCGCTTAAAAGCACAAAGCATGTTTATCAGGTAGGTAGTTGTCCAGATGAAATACCTAAAATGAGGTTGTACTTATGAACATATAAAAATGCACAGCCCTCTGAATGGGATGCAACTTGCTTGATTTCACTTTAACTATGGAGTAAGTTAACTTACGAACTTGGAATTTTATAGAAATACTCTTCTATTCGAATGATTTAATACTAGTAATAACTTTATTGGGATGCGTCACATTTCGGTGAATATAAGAAAATGCTGTAGGCAAAATCCACACGACACAAAGGTCGAAGTTCAAGCTTCCTAGAAAGGAGCTGTTTTTTCACTTGACCCTAGTATAAAAAATAAACAAAAACTGTTGAAGGCGACTATTATCTAACTTATTGAGAGTTTAACAGGCGTTTTCTGAATTCTCTTAAACGCGAACAAGGATTCATTCCTTTTATTTCTGGGAATAGAGTTAGAATCTTTAGAGACGTTATAGGAAAATTACCGTTCGAAAGTCGCTGTTCTGTGAGTCGGTGGAGTGATCAAGGACTTACGTCTGACATTTATGTTATGAACGTCACAAACAAAGATGTTCTATTTCTATATATACCAAGATACACTTTAATATCGCTGAAAAGATGCGTGCGACAAGAAAATATTTTCCATTCTTGTCTGAAGCACGGAAAAATGGATTTTGGATCTATATTAAGACAAAAAGTCAAATCTAACATCAACTGGATAACCTTGATTTTACACGTTTCCGAGTTGTCAGTGTTAGTTGTCAAATTAGAGACGAGAAAATGAAATCTTTTAGGAGAGTGAGCATCGAGTATGCAAGTTAAAATATTCAACAGTACGAGTACTTTTTATTTTGTCAGATAAATTTCTATTTTGTACGAAATGTTGTTGCCAAGCAATTTGACGAATAAAACTGACAGCCAGTAAGAAAGCAAAGGCGAAGACTGAGCGCTCTTGGATGGACTTTCAGAAGACCGCGAAGCGTAAAATTCGTCTATTATGCATATTTAGCCAGTTAATTTCTTTTATTTTGTTAGACATTCGTTACCTTCTATGGACACCACAAATCAATCTTGTAGATGAATTCTGAATCAACTGCACTCTACGAGATGTCGCGTGTCGATGCATGGGCCGTACACAACATCATAATAATTGAATTGAGACAGGACTGTGAACTCGCATAATATCTTTGTTGTTGTTAAAAGTTTTTCAATATTGCATGTTTCGAATGTGCATGGAAAACCGCAGACCACTGGTTTCGTCCTTTTAGTACTCATCAGTACGGTGCTTTGCCCTACACACTCGAGGAGTAGTTGTTCGAACGGTTCAGTACCACTCAAAACCGCCGCATAATTCGACAAATAATTAGCTCTTGCTAATACCTACACGAAGCGTGTAAGTATATATACAGCAGACAATATTGCTTCGTTAAGATACATATACTGCTACTGCTAGTTGACCACGAAAGTACGTAGAGATCCAAGAATGCTTCAAGCCCAACGTTATGTTTGGGGAAGCATCCCATACGAGATCTGGATTTAGTTCTATAATTCAATGCCTGGCGGGGTATTTGCCCGAGGAGTAGTTGTTCGAACAGTCAAGAAATACTCAATTTTATTGTTTTTTATCAAGAAAATCCTTACAATTATATATTTTCTTGAGGTTGCAAGAAGCCAAACGAACGCAATTACTGACATATTTTACGAGTCTTAAATCTACATCAATAGTAAGACCCATATTTTTTGCTTCATTTACACAAGTCAAAGGAATATCATTTATTTTAACATTTAAAAACGGCTTAATTTGTTTTCGTGTAACGGAATTACCAAATAACATTAAAACTGACTTTGCAGGATTCAAGATTAAACCGTACTCGAGAGAGGCAATTCTCAACGAATTGAAATCAGAATTCAAACGTAAATTGGCAATGCCAAAGTTACTCGTAGTTGGGTCAAAAGAATAATATAATTGCGTGTCATCAGCGTAACAATGAACTCTACTGTGACTTATGCTTGCATATAAGTTGCATGTGTATACAGGGTGATTCATAACGAGTGTTAAAAAATCGAGAGGTGATAGAGGAAGTCAAAACAAGAAAAAATATTTCATGAACATCTGTCCTAAAATCGCTCCCAACAAAGATACAGGGTGTAGAAAATTCTCAATTTTTTTTATTATTTTTTATATCTTCGAATCTACTGAAGCTATTGAATTCATATTTTGAGGGCTATTGTCTTTTGTGAACCTCTATCGTCAAAAGATTTGCTTTTCTACTGCCACCAGTGACGCCGCTGTAAGCTGGAAGGCACTTTCCTTTGGCTTACACGATGTTACGCCACTGGTTTCTAAAGAAAAGATGGAAGTTTTGGATTCTGCGCTCAATTTCAAAGGAAATGAACGATTTTTTCCGTACAACTGTTAACTTCCGAGTAAAACAGCATTTTGTAAAAACATCAAAATCTGAATTTTTGGTTAAAAAATTATTCATAAAAAATAAATTATTCTCGGATATAAAAGTATTTTTTTTATGATAGAGGTCTGCAAGCGACAAATTGTCCCTAAAAATTTAATTTAATAGCTTTCTTAGTTTCGGAAATATTAAAAATAATCAGTTTTTTTCGAGAAACTTGAACACCCAGTATTTTTGTTGGGAATAATTTTAGGACATACGTTCATCGATTTTTTCTTATTATTTTGACCTCCTCTATCAACCCTCGAAATCTATTACACTCGTTATGAATCACCATGTATAGTGAATAAAATTGGCCCCAAAATTGATCCTTGTGGAATACCTGCTACTGTTAATCCCTGCCGGGATGCACATTCACCCACTCTCACAACTTGTCTCCTGTTATGCAAATCGTTTTTAACTAGTTCTATTTCAGAGGTGTTGAAGCGGTTGAAAGAAATAATAGCTAGCAAAATTTGATGACTGATACAATGAAAAGTCTTGGAATAATTCAAAATGACCAAAGCAGTAAGTTTGCGGTCACTGGAAGCCTGTAAAATGTCATCTACTAGTGTATCAGTACTGTCTGACAACAAACTATGAGCACTTCTAAATCCTGATTGTAATGTCGGAAGAATATTAAATGCTGTAACGTGTTATTCATTTGTTGCGCCATTACCTTTTCAAGGATTTTGGACATAACTGGTAGAATGCTGATCCTTGAACTCAGTTGGATCATATTTTTTAGACAACGGAGTATAAAAGATATTTTCCTACGACCCCCTAGGAAAGCAGCACGTTGCATACAGAATAGTAGGCCGGAAACTTGACAATTGCATTACCCGTACGCTAAACTCAAAACTGTGCTGTAATTTTTGAAAATCGCACAGTTCATTCATATTTTGTAGTCAGCCTTGAGACTTTGACGTTTACTGAATAAATATCCTGTCGCGTCTCTTTTTAAATCTAATAATTTTTTATCAGAAAAATCTCTTGAAAGGTGCGGCAATTGAACATTTTAATGGCTACTCCGTGGAAGACCTAAATATTTTATATAGGTACGAACTGGTCATATTATGAATTGGCGGACAAGAGAACAAATAAACGTGTCATTCATGAGCTGGTCGGAATTATTATAATATTATGCTCATAGTAAGTTAGTAGGCTACTTGAAAATTTTGACATCATAAAATTGCATAAAATTTCACGCTCGTATGAAATTTGCCACTTTCCATGCTCGTTACGTAAAGTACTATTTCCTAGCAGGAATTTTTGACCTGACCTGAGCGAGAACGAGCCCCACATGCACTACCTCATGTTCGGTAGATAGGTAACTCACGCGCAGAAAACATAACGTCACTTGCGAGTATATCAACAATACTGGAGGCCACCACCACATCTATTAAGGACAATCTGTTCGCTGAAATTCGAATCGGTTTATCTACGATTTATGTGAAATTATAACACTCCAATATGAAGTTGAACTTGGCTGTATTGGCATTGTGAACATCATATCAATATTTATATCACCAGAACAGATAAGTCTATCAAACTGAAGCAAATTAGAGGCAACCACGATTGCAAAGTTGTCGAAAATTTCATTAATGTTTGCAACACGAGTTTGATGAAAATTGGTATACAGATAATTAATTTTTTTATCTGCTCGCCAATGATAGTGTTCACAGGGTAATTAAGGGACAGCTAATTTTTATATCGTTTTCAACCAGTTCAAGTACTTTTGCCATTAGATATCGATTTACGACTCCAATTTCTCAATTTTATTGAACAAAGACAATTACAGGACAACAATTTTCATAAATTAATTCTGTTTACCGATGAATGTTGCTTCAGTAGAAAAGGTGAATCAATTGACACAATATGCATGTGTACTCGAAGAGAATCTTCATACGATTATGGAACGAGGCTCCCAATGAAATTTTAAAAGAAATGTGTGGACCGGAATCATTAATGACGTCTTGATTGGGCTTGTTATTCTGCCACGACGTATGGATGAGGATAATTACCTTCAATTTTTACAAGATACCTTGCCAGAACTGATAAAAGACTTACCACTGAATATTCGCCGAGATTTGATGTACCTACAAACTGTTACAAAGAATTCATTTTAATTTTCATAAAATGTTTCTAAATACGAGTAAAATTTATTTATTTGCTTAAGGTTGTTGTCAGTTATTATTAATATCAATTTGTTCTATTAAGTGTACTGTATTGCATATTGTTATTTTAAAAGAAAATGGTTTAAAATATGAAAATTTAATAAAAGTAAAAATAATTTCAAATTCGCAAGCCAACAAAGTTGGCCCGCATTCTGAGACACTATCTATACATGGTCATTCAAACTACGGAAACGTCTAGAGAGTAAAAAAATACTACGGTCAAGACCACTCTCTAAACGTGTTTAAATGCCCAAAAAGGGAAATGGTTTAATATGATTAGATCTGGTTATGGTAGATCATGATACATTTCTATAAGAAAGGTGAAAGATTGCTAGGTAAGTTTATGGTTTGTCTCTGACAACTGAATGGTGGAAATTCAATTATTAGATGTTGAACGGAATATCGGATATCACACTGGCCCGTTCCATGGGGTAGCCATGGGTTAGCAGGCGTATTAGAGGTAATTGGGATTTCACAGATGGTGGCATTTCTTTCAGTTGTACTTTTGTTTTATCCCACTTCTTTTGCCATTTGCGAATGATGACTAATACAGTCTGAATAATTTGAAGCACTAATGAACTGAGAGTATCTGTGAAAATTATAAATTCCAAATCAGCGCTCTTGGAAGTTATTATGAGCGTTCTAAGGATAATCGTTTGTGAATGCTGAGAATACTGTTGGGAGTTTGAACAGGAAATACTCATTTCCGGTGACCGCGGCGACTCCCAACTTATGAGTTTTTCATGCATCAATGAAACTGTTGCAAGAATTATGTTTTAATTGGCAGAACTCGAGAACGATGGTTTTTAACTAAAAATGAAATAGTAATGCGATTCAAACCTATAGCAAAAAAAATTATTTCAGCAGTGAAATAGGTACTCATTTACTCAAAAATATAAGCGAAACCCTTATAAGTGACCAGTCAGCTAGAACACGAACACTATTATATTCAAAACTCATTTAGACATGTTACTAAAAATATGGTATCAGTATAATGCTAAGTAGTTCTGCTCTTACTGTTACTGTCTTTTACATGTTGAAAATCTGCAGCATCGAAACTAACGTTCTCTCTCCTGCAGGTACGAGCAAGAACGCCATACTACCTCAAAATTCGCGCCGAATCACAAAGAAGATAAATTACTAATTTCGTATATACATTGAGAAATTTAATTGGTTGATTAATATTTCAAAACATAGCTATAATGAAATATCAATTGTAAAGAAAAGAACAAATATTTACTCGACATGACATAATGGTAAACTAGGTAATTAATTGAACTGAAGTACCATCTATATTGGCTAAATTATAAAATTAATTTCCGAAGAGTTTCATCGTACAATGCAAAGGTATTTAACACAAGTATATTGAGTCCATTTTAAATACTTAGTTTGCGTCCAATTTTTATTATGATGCTGTAAGTTTAAAAATGGAAACATATAATATTTACCAACTAGAATCAATTAGGTGTAAGTTAACTTGCGTTACGTAGGTATGTGTACGGAGGCACAGCAGTGACAAACCTTAGAGGGATAAAATCAGAATTTAGTTCGATAACTAAGTAAGTACTTAGCGGAGTAATTGACAGAAAAGTATTTGTTGGAACCGATCAGTGTCACTCGTGACTATTATTGGGTCAGTATTATTAAGTTGCGTTGCGTTGCATAAACAGGGCCATTACATTGACGAGTCTGACACGGACGGAAACAGTAATCTGCGGTTTCTGGGTATCCTTGGAACACAAAATATTTAAATGAGGCTTATTTTAACGGCTGAGTTTTAATTTATTACATGACGGGTGTGTAGCAGTGAATATAGCTCATCATATTTTCAACAAATTATATTTTGAGCCTATTTCATGAGGCGTGAGTTCCCCATCCTAAACTACGAGAACTGTGAAGGATCACTTAAACAAGCTGTCTCCCATAAGATTGATAGGCAGTGGTGCATCAGGGAAATCACCTTGCACGTACTTTCTTGGTAGTATTGAAATTAATAATTTCATCTAATACACCAAAGACCCTACTGACAAAAATCGACCTAGATTCTTTTATTTTATTATTATTCTTAAACAGTATACCATGTGTAACAGGAGTATGGTACACCCCCTTTTTTTCTTTATTTTTGAAGATAAATTTTTGAAACTTGGCACATCGTATGTACTGAGTAAACGTCAAGTTTTGACACAAACAAGGAAATTTTCACACTTCCGGTTTCAGCGGAAGTGGTGCCAACTTTTGATTTTCAAATGGGACAACCTGTAAGCTATTGACTTTTTGGACTCTACATAATTTTCTGAATGCAATGGTACCACATTTGCGACATTTCAAGTCTTAGACTTTTTTTAAATCTAACTTTAATTTTGTCATTTAAGTGTGCCATGACTGTTCCAATTTATTCTACTAGACCCAGGCAATGCCATAAAAAACGGAATTGCGTTGGAAATGCTAAATAATACGATTCGTGCTTAAACAAAGTTCTCCAAATAATTTTTTTGGCAAAACTCATTTTTTTCAAATGGAACCATATTGGTAGGTACCAAGGTACTATTCAAGGCTACTATTAATAAGGAATCTTCTGATATGACCAGTTTGTATCTAGGACAAGAACAACTGAAATTACAGTCCATCGAAAATTAAAAATAGGCATTTAATTTTGTTTTCATCAAATGCTAAGAACCTGCAAGGGGGCTTTGAAAATTTAAAAACAAATGAAACATGGTACCAATGCGTTCAGAAAATTATGTAGAGTCCAAAAATTCAATAATATACAGGTTGTCCCATTTGAAATTCAAAAGTTGGTACCACTTCCGCAAGTGTGAAAATTTCCTTGTTTATGTCAAAACTTGACGTTTACTCAGTACATACGATGTGCCAAGTTGCAAAAATTTTTCTTCAAAAATAAAGAAAAAAAGGGGGTTACCATGCTCCTGTTACACACGGTATAATCTGTTCAATTTAGAAGAATCAGTGAGTTATATACGAGATGTCCCAGTGGAATTCTGGCTGAAATGTCGAACTTCAATATCTGTCGAGAATTGAATTGTTTTCAGTCATTGCCGTATAATGTAGATCATCATGTCAGTCCCAAACAAATTTTGTCCTTGTAAACTACACTGAAAAAAGTATTTTGTAAATTTACTGTAATTATTGTTGGTTATTTGTGTACAGCATTAGTATAGTATATTTACAAGGAGATTGTAAGCCAGTTACAAACCATAATGTAAATTTAAGAAGTTAGGTACCTTAAATGTGAATTGTAAATTTAACGCTCGTATGTAAATTTGCGGTGTAAATTAATCAACAGTTGCGTATTTTTCATTACTAAATTTCCATAAATTTTGTAATTACTTGGTGTAATTCTACATTTTTTTTGTAATAAAGCACTGTGGCATTACCATGTGTTTCGTTACTTTGTAGTTTTACATTTTAATCTGTTTTTATTACTATTGCTGCTTGGTGATAGGTAAATGAATCAAACTCGAAAATTAAAATACGTTATTTATTATATAGTATCTATGTATACATAATTACATTAAAAAACATAATATTTATAATATTTATTCAGACAAGTCGACAATACTGAAATGCTAATTTCAAGAGTAAAATTGTTTGGAAATATGTTTTTCATATTAGGTACTTAAGGGGCCCACTCACACAGAGGGATAACTGAAGACTTGAATGCACACGCCACGGGGTACAGTTAAAACTTACTGTGTATGGGGAAGCGTGTGGCGTGCACAGTCAAGTCGCTGGGAATCAAGCGCTGCTTGATTTTTGGAATGTGCAGTTATAACTGCACGGGGAAGAGTCACCGTGTATGGTGAAAAAGTCCGTGCACGCCTCGGGTCGGGCCAATGGCGTTTGTTTAGCAGCATTGCATCCGCGATTTGACGCATCAACATGTCGGATTTACACAATTTTTCACGCGAATTTTTAACGGAGTTTATTGAATTGTTCACGTGAGAATATTCATGACGTTTCAGCAACCATTCCTTCACCCATTTGGATCTAGGTCTTTTGATTTTTGTAACAATTTGTTTTTTTATTATTAAGCACGCCACTGTCATCAACATAAGGTCTTTTCGTGATGCCATCGTACCCAAAACTGACGATATTACTCATTGTGTGTGTGGGGAAGGACAGGCTACAGGTTTAACTTAACGTAAAAGTGTGCAGTCAAACCCGCGCATTCTTCCCTCTGTGTGAGTGGGCGCCTTTACATACATCAGATTGCAACGTCATGAATATCCTCACGTGAACAATTCAATAAACTCCGTTAAAAATTCGCGTGAAAAATTGTGTAAATCCGACATGTTGATGCGTCAAATCTCGAATGCAATGCTGCTAAACAAACGCCACTGGCCCGACCCGAGGCGTGCACGGACTTTTTCACCATACACGGTGACTCTTCCCCGTGCAGTTATAACTGCACATTCCAAAAATCAAGCAGCGCTTGATTCCCAGCGACTTGACTGGCACGCCACACGCTTCCCCATACACAGTAAGTTTTAACTGTACCCCGCGGCGTGTGCATTCAAGTCTTCAGTTATCCCTCTGTGTGAGTGGGCCCCTTAAGATACATATACCACTCTGAGATTTGGAAAGTGATATAAAGTTGTAATGGTCACAAAATAATTTATTTATTTAGTTTGGTAAAAAAATGTAACTCAATCTAGAAAACTTTGAATTGTAAACAAAATAGATTTTTTTTAATAAAATTAAATTCAACTAATTCAGCGAAGTGTAAGATCCCACATGCACTTTTTCGAAAAAAAATATATTTCTTGCTGGGTGCATCTGTAAAGCAAATTAAAAATTATCTCAGCGGTTTTTTAAAAACAGGAATGAATTGTAACATATTATGTAACAGGTACCGACTAGGTACTTTATTGGAAGCCACTAAATCAAGAAGTACGTAATATTTTCTACAATTTAACAAATTGCTAAAGTATACCTACTCACCTACCACTTCTACCGCGCTGTGCTCCTCAATAGCAATAATTGTATCCTGAAACAATTACGATGATTTGTACCGCGGTAATCGGTAAAAGCATAGAACATTTTCTTATTATCTTAATTTTTAAATAATAAGTTATGATGCAGTTATTCTTTATGAATTTTCAACTGAAATTTGTCATAAAGCAGGAAACTATGGATTTTTTGATTCATTGTTCATTGTCAAAATTTTGATCTAACGTATTACTATCGTTTATCTGAAACTGTTCATCCAAATTCAAATGCATACGTATCTTTTGCATGCACCATTACTTGAATTATTTGCATCTGTGTCGGCACCTATGTTGGATGTTACATAGGAGTGTTTCCGCATTATGTGATTTCTGAGGTTATTAACATTGCTAAACGACGGCGACGCGACGTCTCGAATTTACAAAAAACGTTATAAGGGCAAATGACGCCAATGCCATCTTTCAAGTGTTTATAAGTATGTTTATGAAACTCTTTTCTGTCTTTGCACTGAAACACACAACTTCGAACGTTACAGATAAAATTTTTGCTTGATTTGTGCTAGTTTAAATTTTTAATATTTTTATATACATTTTGTGAATTTCTGGCAATAAATAACTGTATAAGTATATAATATATCGACGTTTCGCCCCCGTTCGGGGGCCTTGTCAAGATTTATTAAAAGAAACATGTAAAAAATATAAAATATTTGACACATTTTTTGTTTCAAACGGGGACGAAACGTCGATATATTATATACTTATACAGTTATTTATTGCCAGAAATTCACAAAATTGATATAAAAATGTTACAGATAAAGTTTGAGTTATAAAAATATCTAGTTTCGCTGAATTTAGGTATGCAATCTATTTAGAAACGTGATTTTTAAATTTACAGTAGGTATTTAAAACTACCTGGAAATTTGGACGTAGGCAATAAAATGGCATTTGCAAATTTCGATGACAGTACTGATGGAGTTCGTAGTTACATTTGTTTTACAAAATTTGCAGGTGATCATTCTTTAATAATGTATACTTATCAATTAATAACTACTTATATTATATATGAATAAGATAACCACTTACCTTAACAAAACATTCAACTGTAGCACTTTATAAAACGTGCACACTAACTAAAATATTGTGTGATTCTGATTTTTGATGCAACAACTGTAATATGCCGCTCGAACGCAAGCGCCACCGTTTCTGTTCACGTGTTTAGCATACTATGAATCCGATTGGCCAGACGTTACAGAGTTTCCGTACTATTATAGTTCTGTCAAAAATTTTACAATTTTATGGTGTTATTACGTTATATCCAACAAAACTACACTTTAGATTTACAACTTTCTAGATTTTCACATACTTTGAAAGGAAATATACATTTATTTGCAAAACATTTACATTATTGTGTATTTTTATGAATAACGCCACTGTAATTATTTTTTACAGTATTTCTTATGTAAATATTACAGAAACTATTATGTAAATTTACATACATTTTTTTCAGTGTACGCACGTACCTAATTGGTTTAATCCACTAGATTTCGTGGCTTAAATCAGGATCAAATAAACCTTTACTGAGCAACTATGACTATAAAAATTTACAGACCTAGGACTTCCAGCCCAAGAGACTGGGGCATTGAAAATGTACCAGGATAGGATAGCATGTTTTGTGGATATTTACGATTTGTACCTAAGTTGTCTTGAAACTCGAAATACGCTTAATTTGTTTGTACGTTGTCGTGTATGAGATAATTCTGGCATTTGTCAGACAAAAACATAAAATTCAAGCTTTAATGCAAATCTACTCAATGAATTTCAAAGCACCCAGTTTCTTAGACAGCTGAATTCCGCGCGATACTTCACTTTAGTTTGCGCACGCCGAATTCATCTGTTGCTGCTAGATATTTCCGCAATTGTCAAACGCAATTCGGTTCAACCCTGCAATAACATGAAGTTTACAAATGAGCAAGACGAAGTTGAAACATCTCAGTTGAAACTCTGAAGTATTCTCGAAATTTTACGTCGTTTCCGAAGTGTTCTTTCTACCGATAGCGTATACGCCACTTCCGTTGTCCTACTAACAAACAATTGGCTTACTTCCATGTTCCTTTTTTTATCAGTCAAGACAAAGTGCGAGTAGTTCCTCCTCCGCTTCTTCTTCTAAAAAGTACAAATGCACAAAAAGTGTGATGCTGATGTCACACATCTTGTTAGTGCCGCGTATATATATTAATGAAACTGAACGATTTTCGACTCCCAACAATCCAGTCAGTACCTATTCTAACAATCCATGTCCGCGCCGAAAACAATAAAATCTCGAGCGGATTTTCGTCTGCTGACAGTCGCGGACTGTGCTAACAAACCAAGCCTTTAGACAGCTGAATTCCGCGCGATACTTCATTTTAGTTTGCGCACGCCGAATTCATCTGTTGCTGCTAGATATTTTCGCAATTGTCAAACGCAATTCGGTTCAACCCTGCAATAACACGAAGTTTACAAATGAGCAAGGCGAAGTTGAAACATCTCAGTTGAAACTCTGAAGTATTTTCGAAATTTTACGTCGTTTCCGAAGTCTTCTTTCTTCGGTTGTCCTACTAACAGACAATTGGCTTACTTCTATGTTCTTTTTTTATTAGTCAAGGAAAGTGGGAGTAGTTCCTCCTCCACTTCTTTTTCTAAAAGTACAAATGCACAAAAAGTGTGATGCTGATGTCACACATCTTGTTAGTGCCGCGTATACATATTATGAAACTGAACGATTTTCGACTCGTAACAATTCAGTCAGTACCTATTTTAACAATCCATGTCCGCACCGAAAACAATAAAATCTCGAGCGGATTTTCGTCTGCTGACAGTCGCGGACTGTCCTAACAAACCGTAGCTTTGGATCCCCACCTGTGAACGCCACTTTCGGTACATATGTACTCAGCTCGGTGCAAAACAGTCTTAAACTGCGAGCGTTTATCCTGAATTTTTAATAGCCACCTGTCTGCAAAACAGATTTCGTTTTTACGTATTTTAAGTTTAACCCACTGGAATTTGATCTCGGCTCTCACTTGCAGACAGGCGAAACAAAAAGTTGTGTTTCGCACCGTGTTGGGAATCCAAGAGCAAGACTGATGCGTTTTTTTGAACTGGGAAGCATTAAGGAGTTTTAGCACACCGGGGACCGTCGAGACTTCCCTGTTGCGTAAAATATATTTCCCAGTATTTTCACGTTGACGGTAGTGAAGTAACATAATTTTCCTCGTATGTCTCACATTTTTTACGTACTAAAGAACTCGCAAAAGGAAACTCTATATTGGAGTTTCTAAAATTAAACCGAATGAATTTAAAAATTTATGAATAAAATTTTCATTTTGGACTTCTAATGACATGCTGAATATTTTATGCATTTTCTTAGAGATCAAAGACAGGAAAAGGATTCTTTCGAGTTTGTTGAAGTGAATATTTTCAAGGCTCGGATGTCTCGCTGCATTAAATAAGTTCTGAATGGAATGTGAAATGAAGTGAAATGGCTGATATTAGAAGTATTCATTAAAATGTACTTAAATTCTTGGATACCACGGGTTTAAATGAATGCCTCGTACTAAAATATTTCTTTTCAATAAGAAGTACATACTTATACTTATACTTATATAAATAATAGACACTTCGACATTACGTCGGAATCTGGGTCTTGACATTATGAAAGCAACTAGATTAAACCATCAAGAAGTCCGTTTTTTCAAATGACATGGTATATTTTTTATTGCTCCATTTGAAAGAGCGGAAAATTTCGCATGGCCTCACCCAATAAAACAAAATTGTTACATAACTATAATTTTTAAATATTTACAATATTGAAATTTTCATTTCAGAAATCAAAAATAACGTTAGCTTTGAAATGTCAGTTAAGAACAAATGTTTCTATTATTATTAAACCCTTGGAATTTAACCAAAACATTATTGTGTCTGAAAAACTGACTTCTTGATGGTTTTCTCTCATTTTTATTTGATAAATTTTTGAATGCTCCTCGTACATTTTATACAAAATTTGAGCAAACAGTGTTAGTCATGACTATCATGAGGACCGCTGTCAAAAATATCATTATTTCATCTTCAACCAGTGCAGAAATACGAATTTTTTAAATGCATGATGTAACTGTCAAAATATCAAGAAAAAAATATTATCTCAAAAAAGAAAGGAAATTATTTATAATATTATGTTAAGAAAGTGCCATTAAAATATTGTTCAGAATCAAGTAAAAAATTAAATAATGCACATCCCGTAAGAAAAAACAAAGTTGACCATCATTCCAACTATTTGGACTAACCTGGCATAAGTAAAAACATTTTTAGATTATAGAGCATAAAAAATGAAGTGGGGTTAATTAAAATATTTTCTTGATATTTTTCGTCATTTAGGCATAATCTTCCGGGGACGCTTAAAAAACACACCCTGTATAAATAAAAATCAATTGAAGCATATAACTTCAAAAGGATCTAAATGCCATTTTCTGTTAAGTGAAATATTAAGAAAAAACTCTCTTAAAGGAAAATTAAAAGAGATATTTTAATGCACAATTTTTTATTTCAAAGATGGGAACAATCTTATGATGTGTAAGTGCATACCAAACTTATTAAGAAATTAAACTTTGCAGAACAATAAAAACAAAACTTTCCTATTTGGTAAAACGATATAAGTGACAGTACTAATCAACGTACAAAAGGGTCGAAGTCCAAGATAACAAGCAGAGTCTAAGTGCCATCAAGAGTATTAAGGTTAATTTGAGCAAATGTTTTCGTAAAATTGGCGATGTTCTTCTGGTAGATAAGATATCATGTCTCTTAAATTCTTCTTCTTTTCGTTAAAGACGTCCCGTTCCCGACCGAAGTCACACGGGATTGCCAAATCGATCTAACCTCCACCAGCAGACGCCCCTAATTCCCCGGCATGAACACATTACTACTCATTACGTACGCATAAGATAGGCCAAGTCAGTTTGTGACTGGGTAATGTTTAATTGTTGATATTTGATCAATAACAGTAATTAAAAACCGGGCACTTACTCAAATCTATGAGACGGTTACTATCAGTCGATAATACGGCGAAGTCACGAGCGTTCAATCAGGTACTTCTAGTTCCGATGTGAGAATAAGAATCCTCTTCTTCAGTGGTGCGGTCTTCTGTTTTATAGCCCAGGGGAGGGGCTTTTGACGGCGGTGTGACGTTGCATTTTCCTATGTCACCTTGGTGCCGTGTGCAGATTTATCGCGAATCCTTCCTATTTCGCAAAGGTGGGGCGTCAGGATCTTCTGCGTCACGTGGAGACGTGTGCAGATTAATTCAGGAACTCCTATCCTCTGGCGTGACGTCAGTCGCCTTTGGGGTTTGCTCACTTCTTTCATCGGAGCATGCATATACGAACGCATTTATTCAGCATGTCTTTCTCTTTTGATTTGCAGGTAGCGGTCTCAGTAGTTAGAAAATGAGAGCCTCAGATACGAACCCGTTCGGAGCACATAGCGCCATCGAGTTCTCGAGGTGCCATCGACTTCTTCGGCAGTGACCTTGAAAGAGACCAGAGGCTGCTGAAGGAGTCGTTGAGGCATCCGAAGAAGTGTCTTCAGCAGCGGCATCTGCAGCAGCCTCTGGTGTCTTTCAAGGTCAATGCCGAAGAAGTGTGCATGTCTTCAGCAGCGTCTGGTGTCTTTCAAGGTCATTGCCGAAGAAGTGGTCTTCAGCAGCGGCCATGCGCATGCGCCGGGGCTATTCCTCAGATCAGTCCATCGAGTTCTCCATCCACTTCAAGTGGGCGTGTCTGCAGCAGCCTCTGGTCATTGCTGAAGAAGGGCCTCTGGTGTCTTGCCATTGCGCACCCAAGCAGCCATTTTGGGGCCTTTGGTTGTGGCTCAGGCGCCTGCGCCGGGGCTCCGCCTTCATCAGCTTCTGGTCATTGCTGAATAAGTGGTCTTCAGCGGCCCCCCTGGTGTCTCTCATTCTGTTGGGCCTTTGGCTGTGGGTCAGGCGCCTGCGCCGGGGCTGTCGCGTACAAAGCGCGTGTTGCTCATTGTTCAGGCCAGTCCATCCTGGCCCCATCCACTTCTTCGGCAATGACCAGAGGCTGCTGAAGGAGTCATGTCTTCAGCAACGGTGTCTTTGGGGCCTTTGGCCGTGGCTCAGGCGCATGCGCCGGGTTCTGGCTATGAGAGTGGGCGGGGCAACAGCCAATGAGAGTGGTTGTGGGCAGCATCCAATTAGAATTGTTGTTAGGTGCTGTTGGGCCTTTGGATGTGGCCCAGGCGCCTGCGCCGGGGTTTTCGCAAAAATAAAAACGTTGAATATATTTTTACATCAATATAATTAAAACTATAATCTGTATACAGAGTAGGCATGCGTGTATTTTCTGGGCAAATCGAAGCCCTGCAGCTTCTCATACCACTCTTCTGACCGATTCATTACCCGGTGTATACTCAACGATGCGGTCATGCAGGATGAGACAGTATGCGGTTGTGTTGGGCGGAAAATTCTCGCTCGACTCAAATTCTAGACGCATATCTATGGGTCCAGGCTTGATGCTTTCCGACTGCTTTGATGCGTCAATCACCACGATGGGCGCTAGATCCTTGAACTGTTCCTTGCCGTATAACGGCTCGCCAACTTTTCCATAGTATGAACTCTGGAAGTTCTGGTACATTTCGTATAGCAGGGCGTATTTCCCCGTGGAGAAATCCAAGTTTAAATTCTCGTAGGGGAAGCACTCAGAATTCAGGTACAGTTTGACGTTTGTCAGATTGCAGTGGTCAAATTTGCTTGAATCCGTGTCCAAATTCGCTTTGCGATTCGTCTGGAAGGCGACAATAACGTAGCGGGGTTTCTCCAACCGTGTTGCAGTCTTGACGGCCCACGTTTGTTTCGTAGCTTGCGGCAACACCGGATACTCGTACAGCTCCCAGCTGCGAAAACATATCTGCAACGTTCTTTCTTCCTCGACAATATTGAGAAGTTTTAGGTATTCAGCATCCGATGGATAGACGTACGGCACCCTCCAATGAACCTTGCTCAACTCAATTCTGGTGTCCTCGTTACCCACGAAAGCGTTCCTATCGTTTTTCGATCGAGTCAAAATGAGCTCGTGACACACATTTAACAGAATTTTGGGGTAATCTTCCAAGAATCCCAGCAGGATTCTTCCCGGGATGCACACGTTAAAGTTCCCGTTCGCGTCGATAAGGTGGCTCGGTGAGTCTCCCGTATTCGTCCAGCCGGCATTCTCCAGGGCACCTACCTCACCCACATTCAGAGAAACTACACCCTTCAGTGTGCTCGTGATGCCCACGTTTTTTGTTCGATCCACCTCCACCCCGTTTATTTCATAGCGGACGTCGTCAAAGAGGAAACTGAGGGCGTTATTTGTTAAAGCCGCATTTCCGCCTCCTGCACCCTTGATGAACCTGCCCTCTATGTAGATGCTGCTTAGATGCGGCAGTACGTAAACGTCTTGTTGGTGGATTGGTATGCGAATTTCGTCATTGGCGTTGAATGTTGTTGTTGTCACGAACGGCTGATGTACGTGCACCTCGACACGGCGTGCTGACTCATCCAAAACAGCACCGTCCAGAACACGAAACTGACACTAACTGACAGCACCGTTAATTTTCTTGCTTAAATACTCTCCATACAACCGTGCGCATGCGCAGTCTTATTCTTGCTCGTGTCATCAGCCATGGTGTTTGCGAATACAGCTGCCTGTGTCAACAGCGTGTCATCAGCCATGGTGTTTGCGAATACAGCTGTCTGTGTCAACAGACAGCTGTATTCGCAAACAGACAGACAGACAGAGAGACAGACAGACAGACAGACAGACGGACCGACAGACATACAGACAGACAACTACTGATAAGAATTCGGAAGTAGGAGAATAACTATAGATTCCTTTTTGTCTCATCGAGCTGATTAATTTGATACCCTACATGATCTAGGTGGGCGGGGCAAGGAGCGTGGCCGGGGGCGCGGTCAGTGAGTGGCCACCCCTAAAAACCACCCCTAAAATCCACCCCCAAAAATCACCCTCCAAAACCACCCCAAGAACCGCCCCTAAAAACCACCCCTAAAAACTACCCCTAAAACCACCCCTAAAACCACCCCCTAAAAATCACCCCTAAAAACCACCCCCAAAAACCACCCCCTAAAACCACCCCTAAAATCCACCCCAATATTCCGATACCTCTAGTCGAGTCCTTTAATTTGACACCCCACATGACATAGTTTTTACGTAGGGGTTAGCCTAAATTTAGACTACTGTTCTCAAATAATTAGCGATGTAGAATGTTCTACTACCGAGAACTAAGATGTTTGCATATATCAATCAGATGGTTCCCACACGTGTCCGAAGCGCATTAAGATAACAAGTAATTTCAAATAAACAAACTGGAGAATGTTCTAGAATGTTTTTTTCCCACACGTGTCCGAAACGCATTAAGATAACAAGTAATTTCAAATAAACAATCAGAAGAATATTCTAGAATGTTATTTTATTGTAATAATACAAACAAACAAACGGGTCACCTTGTAGTGTCTACAACGTATTAAATGCACATGCAGAGCGTGGGATCAAACCTAAACAAACATATCCTATCGGCAAGATGAAAGGTTATTTCCCATAATAAAAACAATTATAACATCTCTTATCGGCGGCGAACGTGCTTTTTTCTTAAACTTTAATATCAATATTTATTTAGTATAAACAATTGTAAATTTCCGAGAAAATAAATATTAATTCTGTAACTTCTGTTTACAATCATAAGTATATACGGATGATTTGAAAGACGGGCTTGTGGGCCGCCGATTAGCTCAGTTGGTTGGAGCGAGGGCTCCGGTGCGTGGGGACCCGGGTTCGAATCCCGGTCGGCGTCATTTCCGAAAACCCCGGCGCATGCGCCTGAGCCACGGCCAAAGGCCCCAAAGACACCGTTGCTGAAGACATGACTCCTTCAGCAGCCTCTGGTCATTGCCGAAGAAGTGGATGGGGCCAGGATGGACTGGCCTGAACAATGAGCAACACGCGCTTTGTACGCGACAGCCCCGGCGCAGGCGCCTGACCCACAGCCAAAGGCCCAACAGAATGAGAGACACCAGGGGGGCCGCTGAAGACCACTTATTCAGCAATGACCAGAAGCTGCTGAAGGCGGAGCCCCGGCGCAGGCGCCTGAGCCACAACCAAAGGCCCCAAAATGGCGGCTTGGGTGCGCAATGGCAAGACACCAGAGGCCCTTCTTCAGCAATGACCAGAGGCTGCTGCAGACACGCCCACTTGAAGTGGATGGAGAACTCGATGGACTGATCTGAGGAATAGCCCCGGCGCATGCGCATGGCCGCTGCTGAAGACCACTTCTTCGGCAATGACCTTGAAAGACACCAGACGCTGCTGAAGACATGCACACTTCTTCGGCAATGACCTTCAAAGACACCAGAGGCTGCTGCTGCAGATGCCGCTGCTGAAGACACTTCTTCGGATGCCTCAACGACTCCTTCAGCAGCCTCTGGTCTCTTTCAAGGTCACTGCCGAAGAAGTCGATGGCACCTCGAGAACTCGATGGCGCTATGTGCTCCGAACGGGTTCGTATCTGAGGCTCTCATTTTCTAACTACTGGTCTCGTAGAACAATTACGGAATGCCAATCTAAGTTTGTTAGGGTTCATTGTTACAACTTTGACGTTCTTTTGCAGGGATAAGCCTGTTTTTATATGCAGTACGCGCCGTACCGTGAGTCTTACAACGCTTTCAGTCACTTCTTAGTGACTCTTCACCCCTTTTCCTCCTTTTTCGTCCTTCCATTGCTGCACGAAGAGCACTAGAACACTGACTTCTTGAAAGATCCTTTTATAATAACCAGAGACAAAATAACGTTTGATGTGTTGCAGTAGGCACTTAGATCTTTTTTACTTAAACACCCCAAGCGCTTAGACCTATCACCATCTTTGAAAATATTCAAAAGCCATTTGCAGTGTGTCTGGGCACTTAAAACCATTTCTACAGCATTGGGCTTGGCACATAGATTGTTTTGATACCAAAAACGCAAAATCTAGTTTTTTGGCACTTAGATCCTTTTGAAGTTATATGCTTCAATTGCCGCATGTATGAAAGATCATCACTTGAGAACGGCTCGACCGATTTGGCTGATTGTTTTTTGTTGTGTTCGTAATTGTCAGGGCAAGGTTTGTATGAGAAGAAAAGTTTTGCAAAATCCACCGGAAAATTTGAAAATTCGGGAAAAACTGAAAGTGCGTAACGGCTGGACCGATTTGGTTTATTGTTTTTTTGTTGTGTTCGTAATATTGTCAGGACAAGGTTTATATGAAAGAAAAGTTTTTGAAAATCCACCGGAAAATTTGAAAATTCTGGAAAAACTTAAAGTTTTTAACGGCTGGACCGATTTGGCTAATGTTTTTTTAAATATTCGTAATAGTCCAAATAAGGTTTTTAGGGAAAGAAAAATTGGAAAAGTTGCCTGGAAAATTGGAAAATTCGGGAAAAACTGAAAGTGCTTTTTTCTATGGGATTGTTTTATGAACTCAAGACCATAACTCACGATTTGAACGATGGATATGCGTAAGTCGGAAAATTCGGAAAAACTGTAAAAATCATAATTGTATGCACTCTCGATCATAACTGACGATAGGAACGACATATTTGGTTGATTCTTTTTCGTTTTGTTCGTTATGCTCCCGGGATGGAATTAACTCAATTGAATGTTTCCAATTGAAAAAAAAATCGGAAAGATCTGGAGAAAAATCTGGAAAACGCATTCCAACATTAATTAAAATAAAATTACAATTGATGTAGCCAGGTAAATTTGAAATAGTTTATCTCATGAAACTGGTAACGGCACTTTACTGGCTAAGCAACATATTTTAAACGAATTTTTAAACGAATGAGGTAATTGGGTTAATTTCTAGAATGAAGGAACGGCTCGAAGGATTGGATCGTTTTTTTGTTGGTAATTATGTGAGGATGGTTCATAAACAAAATGTATCTAAGTGAACAGATAGTGATATTGTCGTTGTTTTCAGTCCTGTTCAATAAACTTCGATCGTCGAACGAAAATTTCCTTACGTAAAAAAATTAAAATTTGTGCTGTTGTTTGTGTTATGATCAATAGTGCAATGCCGCCGATCAGGCGGAGCAACATTGGTCGTCGCACACGTGTAGCAAGAAGAACAGGAAACTCACGACTGAATCGGAACGATGGACAACGCGAAAATCGAAATGACTTGGAGAGACTGCGATTGTCACGATCATGATCTGAGCAGACACAGGAAGAACGGGAAGACCAAAATGCCGACGATAGATTGCGAAAGACACTATCGAGCGTACATAGATCGATTATAATATGACGATCGCAGAATCGAAGAATATTGCAGTTAATAGTAACAAAACTCCAAATGGAGAAAAATGTTTCACATTGAATAAACGATTTGGTTAATGAATCAACATTTCTATACGAAAAGTAATTTTAGGCACGACAACGTCTGCCGGGCCGCATATACAGTAACAGCACCTGTGCTAGACCAATCGCGGCTAGCCGAAGTTGAGAACAGTAAGATCACCCGTGCTACGGTGTGATTCACCGTAACGGCAACTGAACTAAGAATTTAGTGAGTTATAAACTCCTGGACAAAATTAATAAATATTAACTTTGATGGCGATCCCCTATCTGGGTGAATATTTCAAAAGTGTCAATTCGCCTGTTCAGGTTTGTTATTTCAAAAGTTAACATCCCACTTTAAAAAAAGTACTTGCTGCTTAATTCAATTAACTGTTCTCACTTGGTTCCATACTCATTTTAATTAAAACAAGCATAGCCAAAAGAGTATTTTGAATTTTGTGTGGCAATCATCATTACCGTGCCTTGTTCACATCCGAAGTACACAGACATTTTATTTTTTTACAATCATTTAACAATTAAATTTTGAAATATCCTGTCTAATTAATACAGGCAGAGAAAGTATGGAATAATGCAATGCAACCAAGAAATTGAATATAATAAGTATATTTTTCCCTTAATATTGCCTCAAAGTTTGTTCACGCCCATAAGCGTCATTACCGTGCTCCCACAAAATGTGCACAATTTACTATTAAATATCCGGCACATTCGAAAAATTCCAGCAGTTTTCGAACGTCTAATATGTAAATACAATGCATGTGTAACGGTCAGTAGCATTTGTTCAATGTAGGGGTAACTACGTGCTCTGAAAGCAGACGAACACGACTTGTTACGTCAGCTCCGTCATTGTCGGGTTAAGTATTATTTCAAGTATTCAGACATAAAAAATATTATATTATCACAAAGTATAATATTTTTTTTTTTTTTTTTTTTTTTTTTTTTTTTTTTTTTTTATTATATTATATTATCACAAAGTCTATCCCAAAGGACTTGTACCTTGACGCAGTTCTAGTAATACTGGGACGGGTGGGATGGCTTGCGCGCTTCAATGATCTAAAGAGCCGAACCATAGGTTTAACCATATTGGAGGGGTTTTTATTTGAGAAGCCAGACTAAATCAAGTCCCTGAAAGGGGGCAGCAGCTCTTTCAGTAATCATAGTGGCAGAGATCGTGAGGGTTGGTATGGCACTGTGATACACACTACTGCGATGTGGAAGGCAACGGGAAACCACCACATTATTTTATCCCTAGTACAGCGTACTTTAATTTATGATGATGGCACCTTCTGGAGTAAAATATTCCGGAGGTAAAATAGTCCCACATTCGGATCTCCGGGCGGGGACTGCTTCGGGGGGAGTCATCAGAAATGATAAGTGTAACATCTCACGAGTCGGAGCGTGGAATGTTAGAAGCATGAAACAAGTAGGGAAGTTAGAGAATTTGAAAATTGAGATGGATAGGTTAGCATTAGACGTAGTAGGTATCAGTGAAGTGCGATGGCCAGAAGCTGGAGACTTCTGGAGCGGAGATTTTAGAGTAATACACACAGGATCTGTAGGAGGAAATTCGGGAGTAGGAATTGTTATGCGGAAAAAAGTAGGACAGAGTGTAGAAAATTTCTTACAGCAAAGTGACAGGGTAGTTATGGTTAGGTTAGATTCGAAACCTGTAAAAACAGTAATAATACAGGTATATATGCCCACTTCTAACTACAGTGATGAGGCCGTAGAGGCAGTTTATAGTGATATTGAATATGTGCTAGATTTTGTGAGAGGGCACGAAAATTTAATAATTACAGGAGATTTCAATGCAGTCGTAGGCACAGGGCGAGAGGGCGGAATAGTTGGCCCCTTTGGATTAGGCAATAGGAACGATAGGGGAGTTAGACTGATAGAGTTCTGCGATAAACATAACTTAACAGTCGCGAACACTCTATTTCACCATCATGTTAGGAGATGCTATACGTGGAAGATGCCAGGAGACTTAGGGAGATATCAAATAGATTACATTCTCGTTAGGCAAAGATTTAGAAATCAAGTTAGGGATTGTAGAAGTTATCCAGGAGCAGATATAGATAGTGATCACAACATAGTCGTTATGAAAGCCAATCTTAAATTTAAGATTTTGAAAAAAAGAAGCGGAAGAAGGTATCTTGACCCAGAGAAACTAAAAGATGATGATATGCGCAATAAGTTCGAGAAAAAGACAAACGAAGCACTAAAGGGCACGGATGGAAATATTGTTAGGGACATAGAGGCAGAATGGAATTGCATTAAAAATAGTTTAGTTTCCTCAGCTAGGGATATTTTGGGTCATAAACAGAATGAAAGTAGGAAACCCTGGATAACAAAACATATTGTGAGTCTAATAGAGGAAAGGCGAAAATATAAAAATAGGTTAGATGAAACAGGGAAACAAAGATATAAGGCGATCAAGTGGGAAATTATTCGGGAATGTAGGAAAGCGAAAGAGCAATGGATCGATAATAAATGCAAAGAAGTGGAAGATAAATTCGAAGTAGGAAAGACTGATGAAGCATATAAAATAATTAGGAGAAATTTTAGAGAAATTGGATCTAGTACCAAAAACATTAGAAATGAGGCAGGAGATATCCTAATCGAAAGCGGGGAGAAGGCAGATAGGTGGAAAGAATATTTAGGAAACTTATATGCGGGACAGGAAGTGCAAGATATATTAGAAAGCGAAAGCAGTGTAGAGGGGGATAACCTAGGGAGTCCTATAATGAGAGAAGAGTTTGAGATAGCACTAAAAAGTTTAAGGAATAATAAAGCACCAGGTATAGATGGCTTGCAGGCAGAAATCTTAAAGTGCGCAGGTCAAGAGGTAATAGATCGTTTATTTAAACTAGTTAGTCGCATATACCTGACAGGCGAGATTCCAGAAGATTACAAACGGAACATCATAGTAGCTTTGCCAAAAAGAAAAGGCGCGGATAGATGCGAAAATTTTAGAACTATCAGTTTAACTTCCCATGCGTCAAAAATTTTAACTAGAATTGTGCAAAGAAGGATGGAGAAAAAGGCGGAAGAAATATTAGGAGAAAATCAGTTCGGATTTAGACAAAATAGAGGAACGCGCGAGGCCATTCTAGCTTTACGAGTAATTATAGAAAAAACGATAGAAAAGAGAAAGAGCGTCTATATAGGATTTGTAGATTTAGAAAAAGCCTTCGACAACGTAAAATGGGGGAAGATGTTCGAAGTGCTGAGAAAGGTAGGGATGAAATACAGGGACAGAAGAATAATACATAATCTCTACAAAGAGCAAAAGGCAGTTATAGAATGTGAGCAGGAACAAAGGGAAGTAGATATCCGGAAGGGAGTGAGACAGGGATGTGCATTGTCACCTCTAGTTTTCAACTTATATATCGAAGATGCGATTAATATTGTTAAGGAAAGAACAGCCTCAGGGATCAATGTACAGGGCCAAACTATTAACATGCTCAGATTTGCGGATGATATAGCAGTGTTAGCATCTAGCAAAGAAGAATTAGGAGCGGCTCTGAATGAAATGGAAGCAGTTTTGACACAGGGCTTCGGCATGAAAATCAATAAAAAGAAAACTAAAATTTTGGTATGTAGGGGATGTGAAAATAGAACTAAAATGGAAATACAAATTGGAAATGAGAAGATAGAAGAGGTCGCGGATTTCTGCTACTTAGGAAGTAAAATAACTCAAGACGGTAGGAGCACTAAAGATATAAAACAAAGAATGGCGCAGGGCCGAGTTGCGTTTAACAAAAAGAAACAACTGTTATGCTCGAGAACGGTTAATATAGAGACTAGGAAGAGACTCTTAACGTCGTATGTATGGAGTACGGCATTATACGGGTGCGAAACTTGGACAATAGGAGAAGCGGATAGAAAAAGAGTAGAAGCGTTTGAAATGTGGTGCTACAGGCGCATGATGAAGATACCGTGGATAGATAAGGTTAGCAATAGGGAAGTATTAGAAAGAGTTGGGGAAAAGCGAAAGGTATGGAAAACAATAAAGAGTAGGAGAGATAGGATGGTAGGACACCTTCTAAGACACGAAGGAATAGTTCGTGACATACTAGAGTCAGAGATAGGAATAAAAAGAGGTAGGGGTAGGCCTAGATTAGACTACTGCTCTCAAATAGTTAGGGATGTAGGATGTTCTACTTTTAGGGAAATGCGTAGGTTAGCTCAGGATAGAAAAGAATGGAGGTACGCGTCCAACCAGTCTTCGGACTGAGAACCTTATGATGATGATATCACAAAGTATGTCAAAGTATCACTGTTAAGTAAATGGTAACTAAAAAGTTCTATTAAATTCGTCAATAAAAATTTGAAGAGACTATTACTTCAGAATCGTCATTACCGTTCTCGTCATTTTCGTGTTCTTGTGTGGACACGCAAATGACGATATGTCCACGACAATGACGTCTTATGGTTTTACAAGTGAGGGAATAAGGAAAATCATTACCGTGGGTTCGATTTTTTGAAAAAAAAAAAACAAACAAAAATTATCCGTTTTTCGTGTTTATGTTTACGGTTATGATTGGAAAAGACCTAAAAGTGCAAAATTGACAGAATTTGCTACTTTTTTGTGCGTTCACGAAAACGGTCGCGAAAATCGACAGTTTTGAAATATTCACCCTTCTGTCCTTTTTGACCTGACCGATTTTTTGTTCAAAAGAAAAAAGTTAAATCATCATAACAAAAAAGAACTGCGGCGAAGTGCCAACCCCCAGCGTTGCGATTTGGGGGAATGACACATCGACCACTGAGCCACGAAGGTGTAGTGGCAAGAACGTTTACGAAAATATTATACAGTGTGTTTGATTTGATGTGTCATGACTGATATCTCGGCTATTGTAAGAATTTCAAACAAATGTTATATATGAAAGTTGTTAGACACTTTATTTCCAATAATTTATTAAAATCAGAAAAACAATTGAGCATCAAATAATTCAGATATAGCAAATACATTCATAATTTTAAATGTAACATACCCAGTAATCTTGCATGTTCTAAATCTGTATGAAATTCCCTTTACAACGATGTATCACATGTTATATTTATCTAATCGATTAAAGACATAAATCGATAATTAATTATCTACCAACTGAACGCTTACGCTAGTTACAGCTTTATCCGAAAGAGTAGGAAGTGAAAATAATGAAACTCGGATGTCCGTTTCTACATGATAAATGTTACTTAAGACTAGCTTGACAACATAAAACTATTCAACACAAACACAACATAGTAACAACAACAAGAAAGTAACAATAAATTAGTAGGCAAGTTAAGTAAGTTTAAAATTTAAGTTAATAAAATTAAAGTTTTTTTCAAAGTGACCTCCGTTATGAAAATTAAGAATACGCTGGAATTTACTCAAGTAATTTGACAGTTCACGCGATAGCAATTCTTGTCAAAGCCTACTCTTTCGATCAAAACTCTTAAGTCATGTAGACATGCAGTTCTTACTTAATTATCGATTTGTGCCTTTAATTGATTAGATAACTATGACATGTGATATATCGTTATAAAGGAAATGTTATACAGTTTTAGAATACTTACGTAAAAACACTGGGTACGTTCCATTTAAAATTTTGAATGTATTTGCTATATCTGAATTATTTGATGCTCAATTGTTTTTCTGATTTTCATAAGTTATTGAAAACAAAGTATCTCACAACTTTCGTATATAACATTTATTTGAAATTCTTTCAACAGCCGAGATATCTGCTGTGACACATAAAATCAAACACACTGTATAAGCAGAATGCTTTTCGCAAACTGTATGTATCCGCTAAAGACTTTCCGATGCCGAACGAAGTTTGTAGCACAGGTGCTGTTACTGGTATATGCTGCCGGGCCCGCTTGTTATCAACAGAAGTCAATAACGAAAACTGTCACTGTCATTTTTTGAATTACATATAGGTAGGTAATATGTCAAGTATCCAAATTTTTCTTGTTAAATGATATAATCAAGGTGCTAGTAGAGAAATAGTACATAACGTACCGAGGTAGAAAATCTTTCATTACAGCCGAGGGCCATCTATAGCACGAGGCTGTAATGAAGTTTTCCAGCGCGGTATGTATACTATTTTATTCACAATCATTAGTTTTAATGAATAAATAATTCATTTTATTTTTTAAATACTGCATTTTCGATAATTCTTGGTAGGCAGTGAAATTTATACAGTATACATCGGTTGTAACGTCCCTGCTTATAAAGAACCACCGCATTTAACGAACCAAGTTGAAAGTCTCGCCATTTTCCCCATAAGAACAATGTTAAAATACGTCGTGTTTAACGAACCCGCATATAACGAACCTTCGTATACAGCGAACCAAAATTGTATACAAGTTTTCCCTAATTCCTCGGTTATAACGAACCTACGAAATTCCGTCCGCCGGAAGACCCCGCGATAAACACGGAGACTGGGGACTGCCCAGTTGCAGGTTAACTACGTTACACACGACAAAAGGGCGGATGCTGGACGTGGATGTGTCGCAGTAAATTGGGATGTCAGAAGAGGGTACGTGTACTTCTGTGAGTCGAGGTACAGAGTCGGGTCGAAAAGGAAACTCTCTTTACAGGCGTGAAAAACGGATGCCGAGGCGGGGTTGCAGACGAAGCGTGTCTTGCCTTTGGCTTTGCCGTGTAAGAGGTCGTTGAGCGGAGCTGGAAGCGTCGCGGCACTGGGAGTAAAACGACGATAGAAGTTTATGATTCCCAGGAATTGCCTAAGCTGCTTCACTGTTTTCATGGGTTTGTGAGGAAGTCCTGTGGGTCGGGTGATTTCTGGGAACTTCAGCAGAAAACGATGCTGAAGCGAGGTTCCAGAAGCGGTTCGTATACAAGTGTGGCTGTCTTTGCATTTGTAGGCGCGTGCAGAAATGCGGGAATCTCGTAGGCGTTGATTTTTATGTCGACCACGCGTTTGTGGTGAAGAAAATCAAATCCAGTGACGGGCTTGGATGCGTCGGTGAGTCGTGAACGCAGTTCCAAGTGAAAAATCTTCGGATACCTAGGTTGAGATCGAGTGTGACGTAGCCATAAGTATGAACGGGTGCGAAGAGGCGGCAGGACGCGGGACTTCTTCTCGGCCAGGTCACCGGCTGCCGTTACAGGTGACCGGCTTGTGCGGTTCCCGAAAGTTGGAAATTGCACGGGGGATGATACTGCTTGGCGTTGGTGCCGAAGGTACGGTGGTACCAGGAAACTGAGCCTTCGTTCCGGGGAATAGAGCGAGATCGTGAGTGAGACGCTGGATGAGCTCTGGAACGTGAGAAGCGGGGTGCGGCAGTGGAGTTTATGTCCAACTTCATAGCGGAAGTGGGAGTGTTAAGCAAAAATGTCACGTACCTCCGCTGCGTGCTCGACCTGAGCGAAACAATCTCGTGGTCGGACCGCCAGAAGGGCGGGATTCGTATCCCTCAACGTTCTGTGGCAGCGGGAGCGGCGGCGGGTGGAGGCTTGTTGTGGACGGTGTTGCTTAGACGTCAGATCTTGACAGCTCGGTGGCGGAAATTACCACAAACATATGCCGGAAATGTCGGATCTGGACCAGTCGTTCGTTGTGCTGACACGTCACCGCTAGCAGTCTGTGCTATGATGACCTCCTCTTGCGGTTGTGGATTGCCCATTAGTAAGATTAAACAAAATTTGTCGCTTACTTGATCGTGGGTTCCAGAGGAGCGGTCGTGGCGGTCAGCAAATCGTAGAGACGTACGGACGGCGGTTTTCTTCTTACATTTTCGTGCCAATAAAACTTCGTCGGGCTTCACCAATTATGGGGATGCTGTCCGAGGCTTCACGTCGTGGTTCACCAATTATGTGGGTGCCATCACGTCGGGGTCACCACTTTATGGGGGTGCCATCACGTCGGGGATCACGTCGGGGTCACCACTTTATGGGCGTTGGTCCATATAATATTGTGTTCGTTGGCGAGAATGAAGAAAAGATGCGTGTCGACTGACAATCGTTTATTGTGTATATCGAGTGTGTATAATATCATCTTCCTGTCGTATTTACAGTGCGTGCTATTTATAATATTTACAAATGCTAAGTAAGCGGTCTATATTACATTAAGGTTACTATAATAGGAATGTGTTCTGTCAGCGTTTATGTCCTTGATTTCACTTCGGCGAGAAGTGGGTCAAACGTTTCTCCAGTGGCGTAGCGTAGGTACGGAGGCCACACTACGTTACACACGTCAGTCCATCGCCCCGTGCCCGTCTGTTATTTGGTTGTTTTTGGTCATCAAATCGTGTGATACTAAACGAAAGTTGTTCACCCTAAAGGACAAATGCGAAATAATTCGTGAATTGCAAAGTGGAAAACAACAGAGCGATATCTGCCGTGAAAGAAAACTACGTAAAGCACATTATTTGCACATTATTTGTCGGCATCGGACGGACGGCACGCAACGGAAAAACATTCTTAACATGCATTTCAATTAGTCAACGTACACTTGTGCGGACCGCATTCAAGGGATTTTTAAAATCCAGCGAGTATTATGCAATAAGAATCAAAATGCGTCCGGCGCGTCCCATCCGTCCGATGCCGACAAATATGCGCTAAGCTTAAATCGACGGTCGGCACAATATGGAAAAAACAAAGATGAATTGCAGTAGATACCCGAATTCAAAATAAAATAACATTATTTTAAGTAATACCAGTTGTTTGGGGTGTATACGCATACATCCACGTGTATGTATGTTTGTACATACATACGTATGTATACGCAGGTACGCATTTTATAGTACAGATGTTGCGTTTTTCCGTTATAAGTTTATGAAGTTCATTGACAAGAATTTATGTTTTTACTTTACAAATTCATGGTTTCTAGTTAATACATTTACGTTTATGTTTAAAATGAGGTTTTTTCTTATCGCGGCCTATACCGAACATCGGCTATAACGAACCGATTTTCCCGGTCCCTTGAGGTTCGTTATAACCGAAGTTCACTGGATTTATATTTTTATTAATTATGAAACTGAGAAACTAACATGCATCGCTTTTTGACAATAACATAACTGAATATAAAAGAGTATTTCTGGTGGTAAAATATGTCTGGTAGTCAGTTGGAGTAGGTACACAATACACTCAAGCAGAACTCCCCGAGACCGCAGAAAAAAGCGATAGGAAATTTTATTCAAAGATTATTACATAATACACACCGGGGTGGAAAATTTCCCAACCCGGTCGGGAAGTAGAAGTTAGGAATAACCTACTCGTACTTGCAAACTTTTTAAAAGTTGGCAATTGACTTATTACTAACCGATTGTGAATAAAAAGTATACTATTATTGCCTTCGCACCTTGTATCACTCGGCGCTTACGCGTCTCGTGATACAATATTGGTGCTCGGGCAATAATAGTAGACTTCTCAACCTTGATGTATTATTATAGTATTAATTACAGCAGTCTTGTACAAATAATCAAGTTAAAGATGCGTCTCATTCCCGACGTTTGACTCTGACATAGAAATTTAATTTTTTTGACGTTCTACGGGAATCATTTATGGGGAATGGGGGCGCTGTGCACCTTGCATTTTTGCATTTACGAGTTGATTGTCCGACGTGTGCTATACCGCCGTAAACTGTGTTACGATGACGTTAGCTGTTTAAATTTGTTCAAATTTTAAAACTATTTCTATGTTTGCATACAATGCATAGGTATTTTTTCTCAATTTGATGTAAATGAGTTTCTGGTGATTTACGACTTTCCTCATTACAGAAATTTCAACAAGCAGCCAATATTCTAGTAATTCCTATTACGTTATCTGAAATCAGCTACTAGCATAATCTGAAAATTATGTGAGTAAAGTGTTAAAGAACAAAGAATATAGACTGAAATTATCAAGATTACGGCGATTCGAACGCCGCTGGCCTGGACCCAACTGACAACTGTTTTGATTGACTTTGGAACCTCCACAAACGAGGTTAACGTCTAATGCGAATTTTCCGGACGTGTATGTTGACAGAATGTGTTAGATGGGATTCGTGGAGGGACACGTCGGAAACTGTATAATTTGTTAGAATTTATTTTCGTTTTCTCTCGCACGTACACAGTGACCTTCCGGGAAGAATTAGATTTTGGAATACCTGCTATTACTAACCACTAATCGAAATCTATACATTACGGGTATATGCACGTGTTTCTGTTTAATTAAATCGTTAGCTGTAAATAGAATCATGAATGAATCATAAACGAAACTTTCTAGTTATATGTTGCCCAATTATTCGAATTCCATTATTCAGTATAATTTTTAATTAATAAACGTGCGGGTAAATAATGTTACGTTTTAATTTGGCATTAAAACAACAATTGTATTTTTTCAACATTTTATTATAGACTAGTACTTACATCGTGCTCTGATTACCGTACTTGTATTCCTATTTTAGGTCTCTCACTTATATTTAGTCTATTATTGCTTTGATTGCCCCTGTTCTCGGTTCTTGCACCTGTTCTCCGATCATGCCTCCGTTCCTTGTCTTCTTGAGTTTCTATCGATTTGTTTGAGGGTAGAACTGTCTTAAAATTATTATTTCTTGTTAGGTTCGCTAGTATTATGAATTTTGTCTCACTTACCTGCTATTTTTGGGTCCCCTTGTTGCCTCTGTACTTTGTAGCTTTCTGTTCATGTTTCTGTTTCTGTTTCGGTTCTTTTCAGCCTTGGAATTGTTCGTCTTTCGTATTTATAATTTGCTGAGCCTACCTTAGGAGGAATGTCGTTCCCTTTTCACGATTTGGTCGTATAATTATTCATTTAATAGCCTCCAATTTGTTGTTAGTCTGTTGTCAGATTTTTGAGGTTAATTTGGTTACTTTCGGTTCTGCCAACTTGTGCAGGACATTTTCCCGTTTAGTTATTGTACAGACAGAGGTGCGTGCGTGATTCGTTTCTCCGTGTATTGCTGTTTTTGCGAGGTATAACTCGCTCTTAACGTGAATTTTGATACGGGCTGTATAGTACTGATAATCCTCGTCCCCTGTTGGACTCTTTTTGGGACGTAAGTAATTAATAGCAGGGCAATAGTAGTAACTTGTATTCTTGTTGAGCGGTGTGTGGCTCCGAACATTTATTCGCTGGAAAAAGTACTATTTCTGGCAACTGTTTTTGTCGACTTAAAAGAAGAGTATAAAATTGTAAATATAAAACCTGCTGATATGTCTCCGAATTGTTTCATCTGTGACAATAAAATAATAAACATCAGGAAGACTGCCGAATGTTCTGCAAAGAACTGTACTAATATTGCGCATAATGAGTGCATTGATGCAGATACTACAGACTGGAGATGCAGTACCTGCTCTCCGTCCCTTGTGGATGTTATGAAAAAGATCAGCGAACTATGTGACGTCAACCGAGAACTATCAAGATCTCTTGATGTGTGTCATGAGCGTTTGAATGAGTCTAATCTCATCATTAAAAACCTAGATGCAAAGTTGACTCAGTGTTTTGAGAGAATTGACGAGGTTACTGCTAGGTGCATTCGACTGGAAAAAGAAAATGTGTCACTGAGGGACTGTTTAGATCGGCAGGAACAGTATTCTCGGCTGAATACTGTGGAGGTGTTTGGTTTGCCAGAGGTCAAGGATGAGAACGTAATCTCCACGGTTCTTCATCTCGGAAGGGCCCTCAATGTGAAGATGGATACTGATGATATTGACGCATGTCATAGGCTTAGGGCGAATCGTGCCACTGCTGAAACGAGGGGTTTGATTGTCAGGTTTGTCTCGAGGGTGAAGAAGCAGGAGTTTGTCAGGGCCCGAAAGGTGAGAAGAGACTTTCGTGTTAAGGATGTGGAGTTGAGCTGGAAAATGGATGTGGTTGATGGAGAAAGGAGTGTGTACATAAATGATTCGTTAACTGCGGCGAACAGGGCATTATTTAACAAGTGTAGGGAATTTCAGAAGAGGGAGGGAGTGAAATTTTTATGGATTAGAGATGGCAAGATTTTGATGAGGAGAGCGGAGGGATCTAACGTGTTTGTGATAAGATCTACTGATGACTTGAAGGATGTGCACTAGTGTTCCAGGAATTTTTGTTACAGTTTATTTGAAGAACTTAACTAATATCTCTTGTTTTTTAAGTATTATTATCCCTTTTTTGAATTTCGGTTTGTGTTCTGGTGGAGGTCTGTTGTTTGTGTCATGAAACCGTTTACGATATCTCATTTAAATGTTAGATCGCTGATGTCTAATTTTAAGGATTTTTCTGATTTAATTGAGTCTTTCTCTTTTGATATCGCTGCTGTGACTGAAACTTGGCTTTCATTAAATATGTCGACTGATGTTATAAGCATTCCTGACTATACTTTTTTCAGAAGTGATCGCCAAGGTAGGGGTGGGGGTGTTGGGGCTTATGTGAGGAGCAGTTACAATACTCAGATACTATCGTTTGATTTCCCAATAGAATCATCATTTGAATATTTGGTTATGAAATTCACTATAAGTAGAACGATAATTACTATTGGAATCTTTTATCGTCCCCCTAATTCTAGTTGTCCTGCTTTTATCGAGACGCTTGATCAGATTATCACATATATTCTTCCTTCTACAGATCTTTTCTTATGTTTAGGTGATTTTAATATTAATCTTTTTAATCCTAACAATCCTCTTGAGAAATGTTTTACTGCTTATGGTTTTGAACAGCTTATTGTGGAGCCCACTAGAATTTCACCTGGCACTGTGACTTTGTTGGATCCAATTTTTGTTAACCAGTCGAGTATTGTTAGTACCTCGGGCGTTGTTAATGCCGATTTAATATCAGATCATCAACTTGTTTTCTGTGAACTTAAAATAAATTCTACAAATCTTGCACCAAAATTTATTACATATAGGGAATATAAATATTTTGATTATAATTCGTTCGTCACAGACCTGGAGACTTCTGATTGGTTTTCCATAATAAGAGAAACGAATATTGATAATAAAATTAATATGTTCAATTCTTTGTTAATAAGTTTGTTTGATTGCCATGCACCTTTGCGAAATGTCAGAGTAACGAAACCCAGATCGCCCTGGTATACTGATAGTATTCGACTTTTGCAGCGCGAGAGAAACAAGGCTTTGTTAAAATATAAGCGAACAAACAATATAAATGATTGGAATTGTTATAAACAACTTATAAACTTTACGGTCCAAGCCATAAAAAACGAAAAACGAGCCTATATTAATCATTTATCTCATCGGGCGAGTGACAATCGTAGATTGTGGGCTGCGTTGAAATCACTGAACGTAAGGAGTCAAAAAGTAAATACTATACCTGCTACTTTGGCTGACTCCGAAGAAATGAATAATTTTTTTGCAGCCGCTGTGCGGGATGGTGTTTTTAACAGTCTAGAGGCAATTGCTTTTTATGATGACAAAATGTTTGGTGCGGATCTGAGTTTTTCTTTTCAACTCACAACTCTTGAGGAGGTGACAGAGCTCATTAATAATTTAAAATTAACATCTGCTGGTATAGACAATATTTCGGGCATAATGCTTAAATACTGTAGTCCTTTTATTAGTAAGTACATCGCGCATATCATCAACTGCTGTATAATGAATAACTATTTCCCAGAATCTTGGAAACAGGCTGTTGTGAATCCTTTGGCTAAAAAATCGAGTCCCACTTCGCTGGCTGATCTTAGACCGATAAGTATTCTGCCTACGATGTCAAAAATTTTTGAAAAGATAATTTTTAAGCAAATTAACAATTATGTCTCAAGAAATGATATACTTCCGGTTTACCAGTCCGGCTTTAGAAAAGGTTTTAGTACTAGTGCTGCGATTGCGGATATTCTGAATAAAATTATATGTGCGCGTGATGATGGTATGATTTCTGCCTTAATACTACTGGATTATTCAAAGGCCTTTGATACCATCAATCATGATGTACTTCTGGCCAAACTTAAATATTACGGCTTTGAATCACCTGCCCTTGATCTAATTTCTTCTTATTCGAGTAACCGTCAACAAATAGTTAAATTCAATAATGTTTTGTCTAGCTCTGTAACGTTAAATTCAGGAGTTCCTCAGGGTTCTATTTTGGGCCCTCTGCTGTTTATTATATATACTGCCGACATCATAAATTCTCTTGGAAGAAACTGCCATGTACAGGCGTATGCGGATGACACACAGTTATTATATACATTTCATCCTTCCGATCATCAGTATATGTTAAGTACAATAAATTCTGATTTAAAAAAATTGCACCAACTGTCCAAGGTTCATAATTTAAAGTTGAATTCTGATAAATCTCAAGTTATCCTCTTTGGTAATAGAAATAAAATTGATTCACTTAAACAAAATTTTACAGTCTCATTGAACTCGGGAGTATTGCCTCGTGTTGATTGTGCTAAGGATTTGGGTTTCATCATTGATGAGAATCTTAGGTTTACACCTCATATTAATAAGTTAATTCAGAAAGCATTTATATCGTTGAAATTACTATATGTCAATAAAGACATTATTAACACAAAATTGAAAAAACATCTCTGCGAGTCTTTAGTTCTATCGCACTTCAATTATGGAGATTTTGTTTATGGGCCTTGCCTTGATTCGCTGGATTCCAGGCGTATTCAGTGTCTTCAGAACGCTTGCTGTCGCTTCATTTTTGGTTTAAGGAAATTTGATCACATATCTGCTAAGTTTGCTCAGTTGTTCTGGTTGAATATGTCTAATAGAAGAAAGCATCATTTGGCTGTATTCGTGAATAAATTGTTAATTACGGGTACGCCTGTTTATCTGGCTGAATGCTTGACATTTCGCAAATCTCTCCATGGTGTAAATTTGAGACATGTTTGTTCTTTGCATTTGCCTCGACATCGGACATCACTATTCCGGAGGTCATTTATTTACAGTTCTGTGAAGCTTTTTAATAGTTTGCCATCTGACATGAGGATTTTATCGCCAGGGCAATTTAAGTTGAAATCTAAGCAATATTTTTTCAAGCGTCAGTCAGCAGCGATATAGAATTTGTTACACATCCTACATCATGATGCCCATACACCGATAGATATAAGTATATATATGTTTGTTTCTTTCTTTATTTTGTTTGATTATGATTAGTTTTTGTAACTTAGGGCAGTTGTGTGAGTTTTGCAGTTTGTCCTTTGCTTTTCCTCTTTTTTTTGTGTTTTCGGTCATGCGGGTGCCTCAAATGATAATTTTGTCTAGGTAATTGGGTTAAGTGGTAGAATAGTCGCTTAGACTAAACTTCGCCCAGCCACAATTAGTTTTTTTTCTTTTTTGTTTATTTTGTACTTTGATTGTGGCAATAAAGACCATTTATTATTATTATTATTATTATTATGCTCAGTGGCGCGCCTTCTCATTTTCATTTTCCCTGTCTCATCTTTCGGTTCTTTATGCATTGTCTTATCTATTCTTCTGTCTCTTGAGACCTCTTTATGACTTTTCTTATTGCTATCTTCTTTTCCTTTGGGTTTGCAAGTCATTTTAAGCTTTCTTTCCTTTAGTTACCTATTCCATTACCGGTGACGCCTCTGGAAGATTTGGAAATCTAGGGTACTTCTGGGTACATTATTTGTAGTTTCGGATGGGGCCACCTTGTATTTTAGTCGGCGGTTTTTTGGAAATTCCGATTTGCTTTCTGAAACGGCACTTCCGGCTGTATTCTGCTTGTGAGTGGTTGGTGACGCCAAGTTTCGGAAAATAGATTTTCTTGCCAGTTTCTGGGATTGTCTTGGGTCCCGACAGTTTGAAGACGTCGATTTGGTTGTATTGTGCAAGTTTAGGAATCGTCGTCTAAGCCTTTTGGGATTTTAACTCGCATTTGGAGTCCAGTCGGTTTTGTTGGAGAAAAAACCCCTCGTGGTGAGTGTCTTATTTTTCATCTTTTATTTCAATCTTCAGTGTAGAGGGGGACAACCTAGGTTGTCCTATAATGAGAGAAGAGTTTGAGCTAGCACGAAAAAGTTTAACAAACAATAAAACACCAGGCAGAAATCTTAAAGCGCGCAGGTCAAGAGGTAATAGATCGTTTATAAATTAGTTAGTCGCATATACCTGACAGCCGAGATTCCAGAAGATTACAAACGGAACATCATAGTGGCTTTGCCAAAAAGGAATAAGTATGCAAATTTTAGAACGATCAGTTTAACTTCCCACGCGACAAAAATTTTAACTAGAATTGTGCAAAGAAGTATGGAGAAAAGGGCGGAAGAAATATTAGGAGATCAGTTCGGATTTAGAAGAAATAGTGGAACGCACGAGGCCATTCTAGCTTTACAGGTAATTAGAGAAAAAACAATAGAAAAGATAAAGAACGCCTATATAGGATTTGTAGATTTGAAAAAAGCCTTTGACAATGTTTGAAGTGCTCAAAAATGTAGGGATGAAGTTAGTATAGAAGAATAATTCATAATCTATACAAAGAGCAAACGGCAGTTATAGAATTTGAGCAGGAACATAGAGAAGTAGATATTCGAAAGGGAGTGACATCACGCCATTTGTTTACTTTTTGAAATACACTCTGGCAATCTTCTGTAAGTATTATACTCCTAAAACCCCATATTTTTATCATCTTTGACATGTCTAATTACTTCCGGTTAAACCGGAAGTGATATTAACTTTTTTTTGTTAAATAGCAATATATCATTTTGTTTAGATAGTTCGATATGCCTTTTTATTCTCTTGACAAGAATTTATCATACATATCCAAAAAACTTTATATTTTTGACGCCAGAGGGCGTTAAATGAAAAAGTCACGTTGGCTGTGAATTTGACGATATGAGCCTATTTTTAAACGTTTTAATGAATACAACTATTAATTATAACAGGCTGTTTTAATGACCATGGAAAGAGTTTTGAATTTGAAGCAGTACGTCCTTTATTTTTTTTAAAATAAGGTTAACATAGTCGTTCCAATATTCGTTTTTGAAAGAGAGTTTTTCGTGAAATTTTAAATAGCAAGTTGCTCAAATTTTTCTTGTTTTTCAAACTTTAGTTTATTGTCCTCACAATTAGTGCATAAAAGTGCAATTCAATTATCAATTAGTAATTAAAATTCCATTTTTCAAAACGCTTAAAACGATTATGTTAACTTTATTAAAAAAAAAATAAATAAAAGATGTACTGCTTCAAATTCAAAAATCTTTCCATGGTCATTTAAACGCTGTCAGAATTAATAGTTGAATTCATTAAAACATTTAAAATTAGGCTAATATCATCAAATTCACAGCCAACGTGACTTTTTCATTTAACGCCCTCTTACGTCAAAAATATAAAGTTTTTGGTTATGTATGATACATGGTTGTCAAGAGAATGAAAAGGCCTATCGAACTATCCAAACAAAACGATATATTGTTATTCAAAATAAAAAAGTTGATATCACTTCCGGTTTAACCGGAAGTAATTAGATATGTCAAAGATGATAAAAATATGTGGCTTTAGACGTATAATACTATCAGAGGATTGTCAAAGTGTATTTCAAAAAGTAAACAAATGGCGGGATGTTACATGCACTCGTTGACACCCGTTATATTGAAGATGCGATTGATACTTATTGTTAAAAACAGAATAGCTGCTGGAATTAACATACAGTAGGGCCAAGCTATTAATATGCTCAGATTCGCGGATGATATAGCAGTATTAGCATCCAGCAAAGAATTAGGAAAGGCTCTGAACGAAATAAAAACTGTTTTGACGGAGGAATATGGTATGAAGGTCAATGTATGGGGCGTGATAATAGGACTAAAACGAAAATACAAATTGGAAACGAGAAGAGGAAGTCTCAGATTTCTGCTATTTAGGAAGTCAAATAACTCGCGATGGTAGTAGCTCTGGAGACATAAAACAAATAATAGCGCAGGGCCGAATTGCATTTAATAAAAAGAAACAAGTATTATGCTCAGGAATGATAAATGTAGAAACTCGGAAGAGGCTCTTAAAAACGTATGCATGGAGTACGACATTGTACGGGAGCGAAACTTGGACGATAGGAGAAGCGTATAGGAAAAAATTAGAAGTATTTGAAATGTGATGCTATAGACGCATGTTGAAGATACCGAGAATAGATAAGGTTAGCAACAGAGAGGTATTAGAAAGAGTTGGAGAAAAGCGATATTTATGAAAGGCAGTAAAGAATAGGAGAGATAGGATGGTAGGACACCTTCTGAGGCACAAAGGCTTAATTTGTGACATACTAGAGTCAGAGATAGGAATAAAAAGAGGTAGGGGTAGGCCCAGATTAGACTACTGCTCTCAAATAGTTAGGGATGTAGGATGTTCGACTTTTGGGGAAATGCGTAGGTTAGCTTGGGATGGGAAAGGATGGAGGTATGCGTCCAACCAGTCTTCGGACTGAAATCTTTATGATGATGAATACAAATTAGCCCAAGTTTGAAAGGTTCCCTCGTCCATAAAAGTAGAGGAGACCTCACTTAATAGCAAACATTTTGTGTCAGTAATCTTCTAAAAGTTTCATTCCATTAGTAAGAACTAACTGGATGGTCTTTATAAACGTGTTATTTATGTTATTGTGGGTTTCAACAGATCTGCATATAACAAGCACGAACTTCGAGCAATTTAGCATTACCGAGAGTATTTTGCATTAAAACCTACATACTTCGTTGCCAAGTAAGTACAGAACGCCTCACATTCTCTTAGGAGCAATGTGTTGATTTCCCAAGATACCTACCTCAATAAACTTTAATGCAAAGTGTTAGTTTTTAATTCGAAAACTTTGATAAAACCGACCTCGTTCAAGTCCTATAAAAACTTCTGTTTAGCATATATTTCCCAATTTTATCTAAATATACCTGCAAATAAAGTTTTCCGAGAAATGTTAATTAAATAAGTATCTATAATTCAGAGATACTTAACGAACTCGCAGGGAAGTTCTTCATAAACTTTTCTCTCGCTTCCTGCAGTAATGGCAGCACTTTTTATTTTGCTGCTCAAATTGAAAAACATGAAACTGCTATTATATCTATAAATTAAAAGACTAAAAATACGTTCTCCTCATTATGTTCTTGTTGAATGTTTTTAATCTAATACTTCTTTATGGAAATGAAAATACAGATCCGATTAGAACTTCTCCTCACATGTTTAGATTTTAGTAGTGTCGAATATAATAATAATAATAATCGGTTTTATTATCTGCTATTATAGCATACAACATAAATAACATGGAAAAAGGAAGATAAACGGCGAAGTTTAGTTATTGGCTCCTTGCGGAAGACAATATCTGTTCTTCCACTCAACCGATCGAAATACGATACATATTTCTTTGTTTCTTTGGACAGTCTAAGAAATAATAATTACAATTTTCTACAGGCAAAAAAATATACATAAAGAAAACAATAGGTATAAGTAGTAGTATAATAAATAGGTACATAAAACAAAAAAAATAAAATAAAAAGGCTAGACATCTAAGCAATAAGATTGGCTCACAGGAAATTAATTATTTACAGTGGCAGATTGCAGAAGGTGATGACGGCGTAACGAATTTTTAAATGCAAACAGAGACATAAACTTGTATTCTAGAGGAACAGCATTATATACAGGGCAAACATAGGAAGAAAAACAGCGATTAAATAAAAATAACTTGTATTTAAGGTATCTGCCTTTACTTGACGAAAATCCATAATCACTAATTCAAATGAGACAAGATTGTCTAGGTTTTCGTAAATTTATTATTAATTAAACTTGACAATTGTTTCGCCTACACAATGTTGGTACTGAACTAGTTCAGTACCAACATCTGAAGAAGCCACTGTGACGGCGAAACAATTGTCATGTTTAATTAATAATAAATTTACGAAAACCTAGACAACCTTGTCTCATTTGAATTAGAAAATAACTTGTGTTTAGGAATTGTGAGCTTGTCCTTCCTCCTAATATTCGCACTGTGCACATCAGTTCTGAACCTTATTTTGTTATATAAGTATGGAGGCGATTTGTTCAATATAATCTTATGAAATAAACAAGCAGCATGATGAAATCTTCGAGAACTCATACTCAACCAGGAAATCTCCGCAAGCTTATGAGTAATATAATAACCACTACGAATTTCATAGATTAAACGTAAACTCGAGTTTTGCACAGCCTGTATCCTTCTGGCCTGAATAACCGTGTCCAAGCAAGGACCATATACTCCATTGGCATAGTTGAAGATTGGAAAACCATAAGATCACAAAGTAGTATCTTAGTTCGGAAATCAACAAAATTTCGAATTATATAAATACATCTCAGGTTCATGTACGCATTACGCACCAAACCTAAGTTTAAAGTCAAACCATACCCCCAGACTACGCGCACAGTCTGTATATTCCAGCGGATGATTTTTAATTGTCACCAACAACTTCCGCATTATTTGACGCCGAAGGGATGCGTTGAAAGGCTTCCCAAATAAAATTAGCTTTGACTTATCGGGGGTAAATACCTAAGAGATCATTTTTTTATGAATAAATAGGTACATGTTTAATTGTATGAAAGTTTTATTGTCATAGCAAATAATCGAGAATCAAGGTAATGAAAAAATCGCGAGAGCTTGCTCGAGCGATTTTTTCTACTTCCCTTGACCTTGATTCGACATTTTTTGCCGAATGGCAATAAAATTTGAATACAATTTGAAATGTACCTATTATTTATTTCTTAAAAAATAATCTCGAATGTGTGTTAGGGACGTTGCAAGAAAACTCGAAAATAATATGACAGTGACAGTTGCCAAGGTAGAAATTTCAAAACTAGCATTCACAGCATAGTTGATTCAAAGCAAGGCGCATATTTATCAGTTATTGGGAAAGCTAGGTAGGTTTTTATAGTTTAAAATGACAGTTGATTGGTCGATTTTAAGAAATTGAAGAAATCTCATTGGCTGTTAGAATAGGCGTGTATTTATCGTTTAAAATGACAGTTGATTGGTCGATTTTAAGAAATTGAAGAAATCTCATTGGTTGTTAGAATAGGCGTGTATTAATCTGTATTAATCATTACCTAGTGAATGTGGCTCTGCTAGATGTATGAATTTATTTAGATCGAAATTTATTATTAGCTCCAGCCACCTCCAAGTCATTTTCAGAAAACTGATAATACGACTGCGTGGGTATTGCCCCATTATCAACCACATGCGTCGTGGAAGTCATCTTTATGGGCTCGTACGAGACCGCACATAAAAGAAGACCTACTGCGCGACTCCCGACATTACATTTAGCAATCAAATTGGGATCTACTTTCTATGTTTCCTAGCAGAAATTAAATAAGTAACAATAATTAGTGAAAATAAGAAATAGGTAATCGAACGAGTTGCACTACGGGAGCGATCTAACATGGAATAACATGGTGAAAAGGAGACAGTGGCAGACTGTCAAATTTTCCGCAGGCATTTCACAGGCCTGCTTTTGAAATGAGTTAACAATAATATTACGTAAAGTCTGAATAATATAACTTGGCGTATGATTGAAATAATCTACGCATTATGTTAGTTTGATGTCTCTCTCGCACGCAACCACTTGATATGGTTGCTAATTATTAACGTAAGATGAAATAATCAAGATTTTCCATTGTAACTCTTTATTTCACTCATTCTCATTTGTTATGTTGGGTAACAATGTATTTGTACGTCTCTGCTTGTTTTGTACTAATTAGTTATACTTGGGCCGGCGAACAGACGCAGTGATCACCCTGCAATATACATAATGTTTATAGAAAAGGAAAAATATTGATTTCAACTCAAAGGCTGAAAAACTTTAGAAATACTGCTTTCTGGATTTCCTTACAATACTTTAAAATTGCAGCCGCTTTGGAAACTGCAATTCTGCATTTCTCCTTGTATAGTACAATGTTATATCTACTATTTGACGTTACAAATGCCTCGGGATGGAAGCAAAACTAAAGTCTCAGTGAAGAGATGCAATTGCTTCATTTTTATTTTTATTTGAATCGCCTGTTTTATCCATTCTCACTATCGTCATATATCTCAGAGGCAAACAATAAACTGTCTTTTTAAATGCGTAAAAATATTATTCACTGACAGAACTATTGGCGTCAAGAAAAGTCGGTATTTTCTAGGATTATTTTTCATCGTCAGTTTACGTTTGCGTTTTGTATTCTTTTCGTAAAATGGACAATATCACTCGAGATTAGATTTTACCAAGCAAAATTTGTGAATTGCAAACTCGAGGAGCCCACTTTTGCTCATGACATTTCTGAAAAATTACCTGTCGGACGGTTAAACTGTTTCAACCCTCATCATGTGTCTGTAGCACCACATTTCAAACTTTTCTAGTTTTTTCGATCCGCTTCTACTATTGTCTAAGTTTCGCACCTGTGCAATGTCGTAGCCCATATATACGTCTTTAAGAGTCTCTCCCGAGATTCTACATTATCCGTTCCCGAGCATAACAGTTGTTTATTTTTGTTAAACGCAATGCGGCTCTGCGGCATTCTTTGTTTTATATTTATAGTGACTTCCTAAATAGCAGAAATCTGAGACTTCCTCTAGCTTCTCATTTCCTATTTCTATTTTAGTTTTCACGCCCCCTACACACCAAAAACTTGGTTTTCTTTTTATTGATCTTCATGCAGTAGCTCTCTATCAAATCTGCTTCCATTTCGTTCAGAGTCATTTCTAATTATTCTTCTTTGCTGGATGCTAACACTGCTATCTCATCTGCAAATATGAGCGTGTTAATATGTAGTTTGACGCTTTACCTATATTAATCCCTGAAGCTGTTTTGTCCTTAACAATGTTAATCGCATCTTCGATATATAAGTTGAAAACTGAACGTGACAACACACATCCCTGTCTTACTTCCTCCCGTATATCTATTCCTCTTTGTTCCTGCTCAAATTCTATAGCTATCGTTTGCTCTTTGTAGAGATTGTGTATTATTCTTCTTCTCCCCCTAAGTATATTTCATACCTACCTTTCCTAGCGCTTCCAACATCTTCCCCATTTTATGAAGTCGAAGGCTTTTTCTGAATCAAACAGATAGGTTCCATTTTCTATTGTTTTTTATATAATTACGCATAAAGTTTGAATGGCCTCGCGCGTCCCTCTACTTCGTCTAAATCTTCTCCTAATATTTCTTCCGCCCTTTTCTCCACACATGTTTGCACAAAAAAATTAAATAATACTAAAAACAATTTATTGTATTTATTTCCAATCATTCTTTTAATCGTCAAATTGACCACTCAAAACACTTAGCTTAGGACAAGTTTCTGAAATTTTTAGACAATTTTTCTTGTTGATAAATCACTGTCATGCAAAATTTTGCTCGCTCCGAAAATTTTCATTAAATTATGGGTAAAACTAAACGGCCGAAATGTCGAATTTACAAAGTCTGTATTATATTTATTAAACTGCACGGAATTATAAAATTATTTAAAAAAATAATATTAAGTTAAAATGGATTTAAAACAGAAATTGAAAAAATTGAATATTGTGGTTTATAGGATATTGGAAATTTTAAGTTCAAGAAATCTGGAAATTTACTGCAGGTAGACACCTTTGTACTTGCCTTTGTACAGGCCTGTACCAAACAATAAAAATGCCTAAGAAGGGACAGCCCGAACGAGAGAATGAGATTAGAAAGAGTTGGTTGAATAACTCCAATATAAAGGGGCCAGATTGCCAAAATGCAAAATTTGCTTCTTGATGTGATGGCTGAACAAGTTTTCCGAGTGACAAATATCAGCATAAAACCTGTTAAATATTTGGGAATTAGTATAAAAACAAGGAATATTTTGTAATTAAGCACGACATGTGATAAAATGCAGTGTCGCTGGCGGAATTCACGACCATGATGCAACTAAGTGGTCCAGCTGTACATAATAAAAGGAACGCACTTTTTGCAATTAGTGCATGTGCAGATAACCAAGATAGAACTGGGAAAACACCATCCACTTTCATTTGCAACGTAAAATCGAGTCCAAAATAAAATTCGAACCAAAAAAATTTATTTTTATGTCGTATTATACTACAGAATTAAGGCACGCATAGCGCTGGAAATCCTGGTCTGCTTCGCAGCCGACGTCATAATGTGTAGTACTCTCTTTAAATTTTTTTCATTTTTGCGCAACATAACTTACTTATATAACCTGCTGCGATCAGATACAAGTAAACGTCAATTACTTTACTAATGTTTTTGTGCCATGAGTGTACTGGATCGTTTGAACAACATATTCATTGAGCAAATACCCCACCAGGCCTTGAATATTGTAACCAAATCCGGATTCCTTTGTGTAAAGAGTTATAACAGAATGCTACTCCAGCTAACTGTTATCGCGTACTATAACGAAATCTGGATTTAGTTCAAAAATTAATTGTCTCGTGGATATCTGCTCGAAGGAGTACTTGTTCGAACTATCCAGTATCACTCATTGTTAATTTATTTTTATAAGATGAACCAAACCCGTTTAAGCAATTCATTATTTACCAGCTTAGCTACTGGAATTTCAATCTTCTACAGCGCAACCTTTTACTGCGCTACAAAAGTGAGCACATGTTTAAAACCAATTTGCAAAACCTGATTATAAAATGTTTGTCAGATACGAACATTTTTCTCTTGTTGGTTAGGTAATGTTTCTTTTTAAATTTTTACATTAAAATACACACAGGTAGATATGTCATGCGAATTTTAAAATTTTCATCAAAGGGATTCCTTGCATTACACAGGGGTTAAACTAATACGAAGCTGATATTGTGCCACAGATAATACGTAAAGCGTCGTGTTTGTATCGTAGCAAGTAAAAAATAATAATTCAAAACTGATCGGTTCACGTTTATTATTCAGAGCAAGGCATCTGTACTCTTTAGAGTACAGATGCCTTGATTCAGAGTAACTGGAAACTTGTAACGGAGCTTATTTATTGATTCGTTCTGCGAATAATATAGCTTCTGATGCTAAAGTTTAATCCTGTTTAAATATCAACACTTTAAACATAGTTCCGGGTAATGTTCCAATGGACTACACTACACGTATATGTATCTAAAACTCTCTTGTTCCGGGATTAATTCCTCGGCTAAGATTGAGGAGCAGAGACTAGTTCCGTTGGATCTATTATTTTTGTTTTCAACATGAACGTGAAACGAACAGCTCTGAAGAAGTCGGCAATGGACGTATACATTTTTGTTGGAAATCCTCTTAATTCGATTAGGCAAACTTTCATGTTTATGTTGTTTATAATTTTATTGTATAATCTGCCGAAGACATGAAACAGAAAATTCAAGCTAACGAATTATTAGTTATATACAGAAAGTCACCACATATTTATTTGTATTAAACGAGAGGTTTTCGGATTCCGCAGATTATTAATTTGTGGTCAACTTTTGTTAAGGATCTCTTGGAAAAAGTTTAGTTTTGTTAGAAACACCGTAAGTGCAATCGTGTAGGTACAACAGTATTCCCATAAACTTTGAATCAGTCTGAGGTCTGCTGCTAAAAAATCGACAAAAGACGGGTCAACTAGAAGGTACCTACATATACAGGGTGGGCCAATAGTGCGTAGTCGGTCCATATCTCTGATTCTATTTAAGATATCATCATAAAATTTTACGTGTGTGTGGAGAACCCCACGAAACATCTGTTAAAATTATTTTGATGTATACAGGATGTTCACGTACTACGTACCAAACCAAAGTTATATTTTTATAAACGGAATGCCCCACATTTGTTCGCATATTTGGATTCCCCATAAAATTTCATGAAAGTTGATATGCTACACGGTGGGGTTTAGAGTAAGCGATGTTAAGATATGGCCATTTTAGTACCAGTGTGAACCCAAATTTGTGGTGCTACTGACGTCTGCTGGTCAAAGCTAAGTATGATTTTTTTAATGAACTAGGTTCAGAGGATACTTTATTTGTAAAATCCATTAACACTTTTTTCGAAATAGTTCTTAATGTACAGAGTGGTCAACTTGCGCTAAATGGAGCTTTTCTCAAAAATGTTAAATGAAACACCCCGTATATTATTTGCAGGTTTGATAGCCAGTTTATTAAGCTTTTGACTGATGCAGATATTGGCAGGTCTGCGACTGATAATTTAGCCAGAAATAAAGATTGAACCTTAAGAATTGAAATTTTTGCCGTAATTTTGTAATATTTTTGAGGAATTTTCCACATTTTGCCACCCAAAACTCAAAAAAATGTTTACAATTTGCTTTTACGGAAAATTTAACGAACAGACTTTACACCGGCACAAGAAATCTCATTGCAAGACTACGTCTTGAAAGGACGGTTTTCTTCCATCGCACTCCTTGTTTCAATTTATACCTACCCTACTAGCATTTCTGTAACAATGTATAGAAATTTATTACAGGAATGTCGCCGTTACGTAACTGAGACGAAAAATATTACAACTCCACACATAACGCGTAGTTCCGTAACTGCTACGTAATAATGTTTCATGAATGTGACTTGTTATGTCTTCAACACTAATTTACCGGTTCACGACAACTATGTAACAAAGGTAATTTTGAGTCGTTACAATTACGTAACAAAGTTACGACTAGAAAACCTCGTTACATCTTCTACGTGATGTTACAGCTTAGTCACAAAAGGAACTTTGGTGTCGTAACCGTGACGAAACCGCGCGACTTTGATAACTTTCGTAACATTGTTTCGCCTTTCGTAACTTTGTTACTTCTTTTGTAACTTTGCTTCGTCTTGCGTAATTTTGTTACGATTTTAGAAACTTTGCTACGCAAATTGGGTAATTTTGTTTCCACGCCAGAAACTGCGCGACGTCCTTGTATCAGACACGTAATGTTCCGTAACTTTATTACAACAATAATTTTGCTTCGTTGAAGGACGGCAGCCATGATGGCAAAATCAGGCAATCGTCGAAACGGGGTTTCTTAATTTCTTATTTTTGGCCACAACAAGTGCATGTGCAAGGTGATTTTTGTGTGTTTGTGAAGCTGATTGAGCGCAGATCATTTTAAGAGGGATAGGTACGTTGAAAACAGCGCCGATATCAAGCTCTATGTTACGAAACGTAGAGCTCTTACTAATAAATATTTTGCTGAAATTTCTTCTTTGTCAGAAAGAAGAAGATTTGTTCTACAATTCTGTCAAACCAAATTAAGAACACATATGTAAATAATCACAGAAACGAGACGTGAAATTTGCGTTTTGGTGTATTTTCAGCAGCTAGAAACTTGGTTCAAAAAGCAAATACTGGAAAACTAATTAGAGCACATTATAATATGAACATTAGATTGCTTGCGTTTCAAATTTGAATGCATTTAAACTGAAAATAAATAAGCTACATTAAATTTACTTCGACAATAAACCCATTTCTAAAAACGGGAGCGCCTCCTTCCACTAGCAGATTCCAACCGCCCCTCAGTATTCGGTGACAGCCGAGTACGTTCGGGCCGTATCTGGCTGGCAGATCTGTTTCTCTTCGTGTTTCTCCTACGCTGGCTGGTGTAGTGGGGGAGACCGAGTGTTTATTTTTCTTGAGCAACGTACGTATCCCTCTTAAGTCCAATTTTAATGATTAATTTAGCAATTTGCGAAAAATCTAATGTTTTTCTTGAATTTTTCTTTTGAGAGTTTCTAATTATTTTTGAGGCGCCTTTGTTATTTTGTAGGTTTTACCCCCAATATTGTCAATAAAATCAGAAGCGTTATAATTTGGAAACCCCAGATGCCCAGAACAATGTCTAAATATTATCACTTTAGCACATATCTATTTGTACAAAATATCCATTCCATGACGAAAGCTACAACCCATGAAAAACTGAATGTGTAGTACAACCGATTAATAAGTTGACACGATGTTTCGCATTTTATGCATAAACCCTACACTTAGTTACACAGATATAATAATTTAAGTACGCCACGTTTCATCTTTGCAACTGTGTCGAAACGGCGACGGTGGTATTTCGTAACAAATACGTAAAAGTTACGGCACTAAGTTACTTAATCCCGTAGCATGTGTCGTAACATGTGTCGTAACTTGTGTGGTAACGGTGTATTCCCCATTTCTGGTAACAGCGACGGCTACGCTTCGTAACGGTGACGAGAATTGTTTCACGTTTCGAAACGCTTTTTGTAGCAGTTACGTAACAGCGACTACTTTTCGACGAAATATGCTAGTAGGGTAGGTTTAATAAGATACCATTTATTTAAGAATATGACCATGAAGAAGCAATCTGGCGATGAAATCTTTTGTCTCAATGTGAAATCAACTTCCAGAAACAAAATGGAAATCATATTTTGTGTTTTGGGGGCTAAAATATAGGAGAAACGAATAAACAACCGGTAAAATTACTACATTTTAAAGTTCAATTTTCAATTCTACCGAAACCGTCAGTCGCAGACCTAACAATATCTATATCAATCAAAAGCTTAGTAAACTGTCTATCAAATATGGAAATAATATATGGGGTGTTCCATTTGAAATTTTTAAGAAAAATGCATATTGCGTAAGCTGTCCACCCTGTATGATATTAAGTTTTGTGACAAAAGTACTGAAGAATTTTACAAATAGAGCAGTCTGTGAACCTAGTCCAATAAAGAAATCTCGAACAGCTTCGACCAGTAGATGTCAGCAGTTCCTCAAAGTTGGGTCCACACTGGCACTAAAATTGCATGCTGGATGTCAATTTCGTAATCGCTAGATTAATGGGAATTGCGGAATAAGGCAAAAATTGTTTTTATTGTCGTTTAATTGGTATCTCATTTATTTATTTATTTAGATATCAGGCAGAAATTTTTAGGAAGTCGATCTTTTAGGTTTCTACTTGGGTAAAGTAAGTTTTGTTTATGTCACAAAGACAGCTAATTTAAAATTTGATTTTCATTTTCTTCTCTTTTTGGTTCTAGAAATTTGATACAGCTGCTTCAGGCACCTATGGCCATTATCGCCGATTTGTCTTTTATGATCATGCTCAATGATATATCAGCGACAAATACAACATATCAGTAGTATAGATGTGTATGTGCTGCTACAATTTGTGCACCATGAGCGGGGTCAGCTGATGGACGCGTGGGGAGATGGGGTGAGTCTGGATGAGATCTTAGTGAAGGCGTGGTTGGGTATTGGTAAGGACCATATAAATAATAAGACTATTAGGAGCACTGGACCGAGAAACTGAAACCAACAATGCAACGGATGTCAATATTCTTGTCCAGCAAACTGCGAAACTCTCTTTGTTGGTCACATTTTCCACTCATTGGTCTTATGGACAAAGCTCGGCAATGTTCCTTATACCCTTATTCCTTATGTGACAGGGACTTGGTGGGTTCTTAGTAGGTGTTGGCCTGATCAACACAAACAGCTGTTGAAACAACTCTGCCAACAGCGCCAACAGTTCTTCTGGTCAACACAAACAGCTGTTGAAACGCTCTGTTAACAGCTTTAACAGCACGTTGACCAGGTTGGGTTATAAAGAAGAGCTATTAAAGCTGCCAACAGAACTGTTTCAACTGCTGCTTGTATTGATCGGAGCAACTCCTGTTAAGGCCCTACCAACACCCCACCACGCCTCCACAAAGACCTCACCCAGACTCTCCCCTAGCCCCCATCAAGGATCCATTCCAGCTAGTCCCGTCCATGGTGCACAAAGTGGTCCAGCACATACACATGTATAGTTCTCATATTTCCATGACTGGTATCATTCACGAACAACCATAACACTTCTTTAATTTCAGATATTAAGATATTACCGCATTTAACCAACATTATCATGAAAGCTTCCATATACATTTTTTATATTTTTTTGAGACGTCCATCACTGACAATAATATCCAAACAACTATACCTACAAGCCATCATCATAATCACATATATGTGTAAAGTTAGCAAAAAAGGACAAATCGGGAAACGACTTTTTGGGAAATAAATGCCTACTCACATATTGCCGAGTTATCTGCGAACATTACAGAAATATGATGGAGTCGTTTATTATGCTGGGATACGAACTAAACAGGTTTTATTCTCAACGTGTTTAGTTTACTGTCTGAACATAAACACATAGAAATGTGCGTAGGCTGGAATTTCCATTCCCGAATTGCAGTAGTCCAATAAATGTAGAAATAAATTACAGATTCAAATGGTATGCCGGACATCTTTAAAGATAAGCCTTATTTATGAGGAAAACTAGAAGGGCGTTCATAAAACACGTTAAATTTCTGTTACAAATCTGCCCTGCGTTTTCATATTACTAGCACAGGGACTCCAAAATCAAGAGTGCGCCATAAGGTCGGTTAAATGGGTAAAGATATAGGGTTCAATAAAGCCTTGTACACATTGTAGTCGCAACATGCAATGCAACATATAATGCAACATGTAATGCAACCTGTGTGGATATACATTGCACGTTGCATCGGCGGCGATCCGTCGGTTGTCGGTTGTCGGTTTTTGTCGCGAACACAAAGGAGCGCGCCGATGCAATGTGAGATGCTCGCCGACGAATTACCGTCCACGTTGCATTACAAGTTGCATTGCACGTTGTGACCATAATGAATACAAGGTTTAAGTTGGTGGAAAGAAAAAAACAACAAATTGCATCCTTGAACTATTCACTCAAACAATAATTTCTTAAATGGGGCACTCTGTATACAGGATGGCCCGAAATTAGCGTGCAATATTTTACCAGCGTGTTCTGTAGTCAAAATTAAGACAAGAAATTCCTATAAGCGTATACCGAAATATTTTTCCCAAGGGAATTATAGCTTTCTAAAAGAGAAGGCCTGAAGACGTTGTCTTCTAAGTATTTTCGAAACAAGTCCAGTTAAAATTATGAAATTTAATGGAATGTGTAAGTACCAAATGCTGAATCTTTTGATGCAAACATAATTTTTAAAATTTAACAGGGGCATCTCAAAGCTGGGGGTGGCGGAGGTAAGATTTACCTCAACTTTTTTCAGAGCATGTCATTTTCAATTTTTCCATAAAAATTTGCAACTTCAGAGTTTTTTGCATAAAAAAATGTGCTCTTGTTTCGTTTTGATAGGAGGCACCGTTATCGAGCACAATCGATTCAAAAATTTCGCTGCATGCCCAAAAAATTTCTACAAGAAGTGGAGAACTTCGTTTGTATACTTAAACGAGAGACAGGAGCATATTTTTTTGCAAAAAACTCCGAAGTTGCAAATTTTAACGGAAAAATTGAAAACGACATGCTCTAAAAAAAGTTAGGGGTAAATCTTACCTCCGCCACCCCCAGCTTTGAGACGCCTCTGTTAAATTTTAAAAAGTATGTTTACAGCAAAATATTCAGCATTTGGTACTTATACATTCCATTAAATTTCATGATTTTAACTGGACTTGTTTCGAAGATATTTAGAAGAAAACGTCCTCAGGTTTTCTCTTTTAGAAAGCTAATAGCTCCCTTGCGAAGTATATTTCGGTATACGCTTATAGGATTATTTTGTCTTATTTTTGACCACAGAACACGCTGGTAAAATATTGTACGCTAATTTCGGGCCACCCTGTATTTTTGCATGTTTAGTAAAAGCATAAAATTATGTACATTGTACATGCACATTCTATTGTTTGCACATTACTATTGTTTGCGTTGCTCTTTTGGCAGTTTTCTATAAAGGATTCTGCCAAATTTATTTAATGTGCTACGTAATGGGATAGTCCCGGGCAGCTCCGTGATCCTTGAACTCATATTATTCTTGATTTTAGAAGACCTTTTTTATTCAGGACTGTATTACCTTTATAAATCTATAAAAATATACAGTTCATTCTATTAAAGAAATATTGCTTTTGTGAATAGCTGGAGAAAATAAAGGGGTGCGTGTAGATCAAATCACGGTTTAAACGAAACACACCAGTTAGGAGTTCCTGATATCCTGATAATATACGGGTATTTATGCTTTAAGAAAAATCAAGTTACCCATTAGTCACCATACTTTGATATCATTTTTAGCATGCGATTGCATGGAGTTGGCGCACTTATGAACTTTGCTTGCATGCCACTTTTACATGTACAAGTTACTGTAAAACTATTACAAGTTTATATTTGCAGGCATGTAAACATCCCCGCTCTAGTTGTTGTACAACTACAGTTACTACCATGTATCTGTAAACTTCTATAAACGTAAATGTCACACACTGCGAAACGTGCTGAAAAGAAGAAAAAATCTGGAGCAAAACCGAGAACCTAAAGAAACATGCCCAGTGAAACGTTATCAAAAATAATAACTTGCAAGATAAACAATCACATCACAAAACATCAAACCGACGAAACACTAGTTTTAGCCCTGTCTTATTTGACAGCATAGTCTTATCTGATAGCATAGTGAACCAACTAATAGAGAGCATTAGAAACACCTACATTATGCTACAGAATTGGAAAAGAAAAACACAAACAGCAATGTGCTACGTCAACGACATAGACTTAATCGCTGAAAACGAGATGATCTACGACTACTGCTCAAACTAAAAACAACGGCGAACATATTAATATGCAAATTTCCGTACTCAAAAATCCAGCCAGAAACCCTACACGATTAAAGCTAATATTTACTGGTAAACCGTTCCAAATATTTCTGGGTTGATGTATCAATCTACAACAAACCCCGAAACGAAGAAAAATCAGAAGTTATGAACGCTGTATGTACTGTGGAATTAGGTTATATTATAACATTATTTGGAGAAACAAGCATCGGTATAAAGAAAGAACCTCGGGATTTACAAAAAGTGTGTACGGCAGATTTTGGAACACGCAGCTGAGGCAAGAGCAGAAGAAAGAAAATAAAACAAATTGCAGGGGTCACGAAATGGAAAGCCTGAGAGACACCACTGGTCTAAACTCTTTGTTATCTAGAAAGAAGTAACATCTGCACTAGGTGCGACGCAATAGGAACCAAAACTAGACGAAGGCATTGGAGAGATTATGCTAAAAGAATGAGAGCCAAGCGAGAAGCGACTCTGACGCAAAATTCTCATAAAACGACGCACAGGAAGATGAAATTAGGAAAGATGGAATGAGAGTGCAATACGCAGAAGCGTGTTCAAAGTAGAGGAGAAAGACCTACCATCCAGCGGCGAACCAACCGGCATTTCTTAAAAATGTAAATAGTTACTGATAGGTATACCTGTATTTAGTAATAGCATAAGAGAACGATTTCCTTGCGGTGCCTAGGAAACATCTTCAGCATTCTCTTAAGAACGTTCATAATGAGCATTAACCATAGATCTCAACCTGTTATACAATAATTAAAATGGCGAACTTTCATGGGATCATCTTGATCTAAAAATATAAATAGCAATAGCGCTTTTCGTTCTAAAAACAACAAAGACGTTTCATGATATTCCATAAACCCAATTCAAAATGGCGGCGAATTCTATATTTCAGGAAAAGCTCAGTGGTTGTGCTCAGAATGAAGAACGCTTTGGAATGAGTCCTCACTTGATCCCTATACCCACTTCACTTTTATACCAAGATATAATTTTCATTGTCATAGGAGAATATGACCTCGAGTTATGACGTCACACATTTAATACAGTTTCGGCATAGTTCATTTTTTGTTGATATCTTGAATAACTTTTACACACTGAATAAAATGAACCGAGAAAACGAAGGAAAACTCCGAAAATCACTTCTCTACAAAGTGAATAAAAAAACTAAAACGGGGATACGGAGTTTATGTGTAAAAGTATGTGAAACCTGTCGGGTAAGTGAAGACGGATAATTCAGTAGTTTAGTCGTGAAATATGCACAAGTTGAATTCTGAAGACATCCAATTGCATCATTGGTCAATTACATGAACAACTGCAGCTGTTTACTAGTTCACGATATGATATTAAGATATGTTTAAGATTATGATGCATTAGTCCTCCTTCCTTACTAAAGTATGCTCCACTTTAATTCACTTCTTTAACATCGACAATTGTCAAAAAAATATTGTTTAACCTCGAAATTCTTTCAGTTTAATTTAATGAAATTTATGAATGACAATGAAGTGTATTGGAGTTTCTTACTCTTTGTTTAATGCAGAAAGCGCCCTGATGTTCTTGATAAAGAAAACAATTTAGTGGTGTAATTATAAGGATATCTGTTAGATGCGACGGAAATATCCATTTACTTGAATATTCTCTAAATGATTTCTGAAACAATCTCTATGTTCAAAATTCATTTAATTAATATGAGGGAACAAATAGCTTTATTCGAGAATTCCTTCATAAAATAATCTCAATTATTATGTTTTCTGCTTTGAGAAAGTAAACATGGAAGTTCATAAACCTTTATTATTCAGAACATTGTATTCGAATTTATTAAATCTTCAGAAAAACACGTGGGCAGTGTTGCTAGTCCGATTTAAGCCCAAATTATTAAGGGGGATTACGAATAAGGACAGCAACACATTTATCAATCTAACAGTGGTGAATGTATACTAGTAGTGTTTATACAAAGCATCATATAATTGAATCAAGGAACGGGATAGCAGAGTTGTACAACCAACATTTGTTTAATTTGAAAATCTATTCCAAGACAGTGTTATGTCTGTGTCTACTGAGATGTTGGATTAATATTACATTTCCAGCTCCGTCTGAATAGATCACAGTTAGGTCTCCCGTCTCTATGTATTGTGTTCTCTCAATTTCATATTAATTAAGGATAGCAACAGCTCCTCACGTACCTCTATTTGCTGGCACAACATTTTCTAGCATGTTAGAGAAAACACGTGTTAGTGATTTTGAAGATGACGAAACGAATGAGAACTACTTCCAGTAACTTTGTATCATATATTAAGACTAGAAAGCCAATAGGACCATAAAAAGGAACAAGTACAAATATGTGAATACATAGGCCGTTATTCTTAGAATTTTGTCTAATTTACTAAATCTCTTTATATCAAGAATCCTTTCTTGCTTAGATTGTAACTGCACCTTGATATTTTTAAAGCAAGTGCCCCTTCAGGCAATCTATTAATCATGGTATTATCCCTTCTCATTGTAAGAATTCATATGCTTTCTAGGCTCCTAAACTCTCTTAAATCTTCTGCTTGACAAGAAGCTTGTAGGACAACTGCCCGGTTCATATTTATACTGTATGTATCAACAGTCGTTGGCCCGTGGACAGTCCTTCCCAATATGTTTTATTAATAGCCGTTAATTTTTCTGTTCACAGTTTACAACATGCTAATTCCTGCTAATTCCTGAAATAGGTTCATTTCAATCAACCCAAGTATCTGCCAATTGGTACTGTTCGAGCCTACTGCAATTTGTAGCTGGGGTTCCCAAATCATCGAAACATATTTCTGGAATTTCTATTGCACTTACTTTCACTGACTGTTTTGTGTACTGGCTCCTTAACTTAAGTTCGACTCTATTGCACAAGTGCGCCGGTTCCTTGCAATGAGAACCAAATGGAATAATAGGAAGCGTTCGAGTTCCTATTACAGGTAAATTTAGTTTTCTAGTTACACACTCCTTTATAAAAGTTAATTGGCTCCCCCATCCAGAATAAGTCGAATAAGCATTTCATTCTCGTCTGTACCATTTTGTACAGACACAAAAGCACAAGCGGTTTGTAGAAGAATTGCACTAAACCTACCTTCCGTTAATAATTTTGTCATATGTTCGCTGGTAACTTGATTAGGTTATCCATCTGTGCAAACTAAACGTTTCCTGTAATTTGGATCGCACATTGTCGTTGCATGCTTACCCTGACAATTTTCACACGTTAAATATATTTTTCTTGCAAACGCGTGCGGTATGGCCAGTCTTCGTACATTCATAACAACGTGAATTTCGTTTCAAAATGTCTCGTTTTCGTTCAATGGTAATGTGTTTATCGCACTTCGTTGTAGAATGAAAATCAGTGCCACAAAATATACAGTTGTCCGTTACACCTGCAAATAACTCCGCCACTGTATTTTTATTCTCAGAACTTTTGAAGTCGCTCGTTTTCCGTTCCGTCATAGCTCCGCTACTAGTGAGGCTAAAACTCGGCGCATCTGGGCAATCCATCATTATTAACGATATCATCAGTATCATTCTCTCTACTTAATTTATTATATTCAACTTTTAACTGAAATGGCAAACATTTCATTAGCATTGTCTTAACCGTTAAACCATATTCACCAGACTTAATACCCATAGAATTTAGAGATCGTGTAACTGCCGATACCGTATTAAAAAGTTTTCTTAGTCCCACAATATCAGTTCTGTTTTTAACCGAAGTGAAATTTGTTAATTTTTGCCTGTAACTCAATAATTCTGTCAAGATTACAAAATTCACTCTTCAGCATTTCAATCGCATCTTTCAGTTCGTTCATATAGCGAACCGCAGTTTTAAATTGTTCCCAAAATGGAATTCATGGATGAATTTTGTCGTCAAAATTTAATAAATTAAATTTTAGTAGCCTTACTGAACTTTTGTTGTTTCTAAACCTATTGTCGTCCCCTGGCAGCTGCTGTTGTGAAGCCTGCTGTACAACCGTAGCCGACGGTTCTGGTGTAGTTGACGTTGTCCTGGAGAGTCCTTGTCGAAGCATGGACATAGCGGTGGCCACGCGATCTTCATAGTCCACGATACTCTCATACTCACTCTCACGCTCCGAAAGGCAAAACTTTCTGTTTAGAACACTTCAAATTTTCGTTTGCAACGTTAATTCTGTCCATCATGACCGTTATATTCAGATCACTAGCCGATTCTTCATTCGATAGTTCTATTGCACGATTAATTACTTTCGTCATTTACATACGACACGTTTTTAGGTATTGTAAATCTATTTCTGTACTCACGTAAGAATGTGCTGACTGCTTTCTTCGTTTTAAAGGATTTCCTTACTTACCGGGTTTCGGCATGAAAGTATTATAAGTAAACAGATAACAGTTGCATTTTGAGCTTCTTTTAATGCAACACTAATTATGACAAGTGACATATTTTCTATCAACAGATTTTTCTTTTACTGACTCTTTGTATCATGAACAATGCCAAAATATCGCTGCCAGACACATTAGATAGTCGCGAGTGGGTGCCAGAGAACCCCAAACTTTTCTGAAGAGAGCAATCTGCGGTGCAACTTGGACGCAACTTTCTTATAGCCATACTCTTGTTCTTCATGTTTCATACATTAAGATTAATAACGTCTGGCGTGGTAGAAAATGCAACAATAAGTTACAATGCGGCTCCCTAACCATAAGATTTAGGCCGGGAACAAAGTTTGGTCAGTTATGTGAAATTCACCCTTTTACTATTATTTCGTCAAAAACTTTTCACCCCTTAAGTTTCTTATCATTTCAGCTACATTTTTGCATCCTGATATTGCTTTCACAATAAAATGTTGCGACTCGATAATATTAACCGTCTTCAAGACGATGAGTATTTTCTTCGGCAATGCATTCGGACTGATTCTGCTTTCAAGCTTCTTGATTTACTCGTCTTTAAGTTGCTTTAAATGTTTGTTTACAATGGTTTAGAATACTGTATGCAATGTTCTGTTCACGTCATGGGCCATCAAAGATTGTTAGCACAACTGTCTGCCAAAAAATAAAGTTTGGCGTGTCTTGCAGCAACTCCTTGCACGACAAAGCTTGTCAGCAAAGAACTAACCAAAAAGTAGAAATTGAAAGATCTAGAAGTCACAAAGACGTTCAACAGGATAATAGACGAAAAAGTGATAAAAATGGAACAGCTAAATATTATCGGACTATCCACTTATACATCGTACAAAGTTCAGAGACAGGGCATCAAAATTCTGGTATCAGAAGCGTATAGCATAACTTGGGAATAATTCAGAAGGAAGATGGAACTAGCAAATAAAAAGCAAGGACGGAGCAATTCTAAGCGAAGAAATCCAGATCATGAATAGATGGAGCGACTACTTCAGGCGCTTCTGAGAGCGAAATCAGAGAATACTAATAGTGAAACCTACGGAGAAGGTAAACACAAGAGATAATGGATGTAGACGATGGAATAACTCAAGAGCAATTATTGAAGGATTCAGGGTCAGGTCTCGACAGGATTACCTCAGAGTTAATAAGTGAATATGAGAGACACCGACAATAAGGCTATTGAAACACTGAAAGACAAGAGAGGTACCACAGGACTGTGGGGGTGGGAGTTATAATGACTGTATTTAGGAAACGAAGCAGCGGGGAGTGAGAATTATACACAGGAATAACTTTGATGAACGTAGTAAAGAAAAATTGGTGGGTGAAAGAATAATGCAGATTATAGAACAGCAAATGGAGGAGTTCCAATGTGGATTCAGAAAGGGAATGAGATCAGATCAGATATTTATATTGAAACAGACGCCTTGTATTCATCGGAATGGAAAATTCCTTCGATAGGGTACCTCAAAATAAGGTTAGGAAAGTTTTTAGAGGCTAGAACAATAATAATTGTAATAGAAGCTATAGGCAAATCAACGACATACCGCCGAAAAAATTGAAAACTCGTGAAAGAATCAAATAAGGCGAAGTGCTAGTTCTACTTTATATAATGATGATGGACGATATAGCGAAAATAACAACAACAACAACAGTGAAAAAGCTGCAAATTGGTTATAGAAACTTACGGTTAGTTTGCATGATATCAGAAAATGTCTTCGCAAATTTATTAATTTATGTAGGTATCGCAAGTATCTATAAGACAACCTAAAGATATAGAACGAGCCTCTAAAATAATGGAATATGAAAACTAACACAAACTAAACAAAGAACATACAAATTGCCGAAAATGAATCATAATCATAGTCATCGAACTGGACTGGGAGTTAAACCAGTAGATTCTCTTAAATACCTTGGAACAAATAGAACAGGGAAAAGCTACAGGGAGATGAGTGCCAGAGTGGAGGCCGCAGAGATGAAATACCTAAGAAAGGTGAGATGCGTTACGCGTAAAGATAGGATAAGGAACTAAATAAAAATGGAAGAGCTGGAAGTAAAGTCGATAATCACTGAAGCCGAGGTGACGCAATTAAAGTGGTCTGGACACCTAGTGCAGATGAGTGGCCAACCACCTACCAGAAGCATACAGGAGGCAAGAGTGAAGGCAAGCAGGGCAAGGGAAAGACCAACGCAAATAATGGAACAACATACTGGCGCAGATGCTTAAGCGAAGAGGTTTAACACGGAACAGAGCAAAGGAAGAAGCCAAAGACAGGAAGAAGAAATGTACACGGAAACTAATTTAAAAAACCCCACTCCAGAAATCGGTACAAAGAAGAAGCTCAATTTTGCCTTTCCGGATTAGTAAACAAAACAGAATCATCGTTATAGCAGCGTGAGGGCGAGTTCACAACAACAGTTAGTACTGATTGCGAAGGAATTATTGTTTCGCGCAGAGCATCCGTCTTTGGAATATTTCGCCGGCTTTCTTTTTAAAGATGAACATGACTTGCCTGTTACCAGTACATACAGGTTGTCCCACGCTACCGTATTTCCTCCATAACTCAACAGGAGTTGTATATATGATTCAAATGAAAGTTGCATGAAATCAATTTCCTCACATTATAAAATTATTTTCGATTATGCAGGATGTCCCATTTCTTCTAAACAACACCTAACTTTGTTTTCTTTAATGGAACACCCTCTATATGATTGCATCTTGGAATTGCTTGTTGAATTTAAGTGCCTCTTCGTCGACCATGCATTGGGTTTCGGCGTTATTTGACGCGTTAAAAATCGTCATTTTTCGAATTTCATCAGTTATATTGGAAACGGTACGAGATAAAGAAGAATGGCTTACATGTCCCTATCCTATAGTTTTTAGTTCTCTATGTAATGAGTGTGGCAAATAATGCTTCCTGATTGGCAGTATTTAGTAATTTTTTGACAAAACAGGAGGCAGAATTTTCCATAGGTACCCATTAGTTAGAGAATTAAAAACTGAGATAGGGACATGTAAGTCATTTTTCTTTATCTCGTACCGTTTCCATGCTATAATTTATGAAATTTGAAGATTTTTAAGTTCAAATAACGCCGAAACCGTAAGACCTAGACCCAATTTATGGTTAACAAAGTAGCCCTTAAATTCATTAAATTCAACAAACAATTGAAAAACTTGATCAGATACATGGTGTTCCGTTGAAGAAAACAAAGTTAGGTGCCGTGCAGAAGAAATGGGACATCCTGTATAGTCGAAAATAATTTTATAATGTAAAGAAGTTGATTGGCTGCAACTTTCATTTGAACCATTTTTCGATATCTACAACTCCTGTTGAGTTAAGGAGGAAATACGCTAGCATGGGACACCCTGTATAGTGAAACTTGCAACAACTTAGAAACTGAGATGTGAGTACATGCAGAATACGGTTCAAGGAGGACTTGCCACACTGTTATTTCAATTCAAAGTTCAGTTTTTGATGAATACGACTTGATTTAAAATGGTTACTTGACCTTGCCAAACCTTATGTAATCAAAAATATTTTCGCAAATTCTTTAAAGCCAGTGATCTTGAAGACGGTTCGGGAAATGTAATTAATAGATCGAACTTACCAAAGCGGTTCTCGATCACTCCTTCTCAAAGAATTTCTCCATCCGACAACTGCAACGGATACTATGAAATAATTGCAGGCGTCATCGTCAGGTAGAGGTAAGTCAGGAGATCTTTGTTAACTTTGGACATGGTGAGAAGAACGCACAGAGATGGGAAGCTACACAGCAGAACTGGGAGATTAAACAATTATTTTCGAATACCACTTAGGAAAGTAATAATTAGATTGCAATAAATTTTGTTATTTAAACTACACACTAACTTTTAAATTTCTTGCTACTAAACCCATGCCCAACTTAAACTGCCTCGTTTAAGATTATTTAAACAAACAAGTTTCACTTGAACAAACTCGTTATCCCTACAGTTTACTGGTAGGAGTTAAATTCGTTCATTTCATCGTACATTCATCATCTGATAAGGATTATGTTCTAGTTTTCCTCGATAATAACTGTAAACTAATTATTCATTTATACATCACCTTTAATCTTCGGAAGGTCTTAAATTGTCAGAAACTTTATCGAATTTCAAGTATTTCTTACAAAAAACGTTTTCTTTCTACTTTTATTGGATCTGCCGAAACATCCAGCCGATGCAATGGAGCGAAGCGTATACATTCCACAAGGATCTTTTTTAATTTCACGCTTTTCTCATTCAAATTATTCTTTTGTGCGCGTTCCGTGTTATAAAACCACCCTTATGTTGCAGATTAAACAGATCAGTTCAATTTTAGTGCTACGTTTCACGAAAGCAGAAAGGGTTTTCATATTTAAAGACTGAACAGGGACTGTTCAGGCCTTAATTAAGATTTGTTTTGTTTCTCTACTTGTATTCGTATTTTTTATTGTAGGCCAACTATTTTTATATAAAATGTCATTATATAAATAATAATATTTTTCATAAGTCATAATTTTTTAGTAAGCAAATTATATGTAAATGTACCACTCAAGATACAGCCAATAAAAAGTCTTACTTTCAAGAAATTTACAGTCCACTACTTACTATCAGGAGCTCTAATTATTGGGAAACGAATAATTCGCGCCTGCAAGATAATGGACTCCACAGGGACAGTCCCTGTTTTGATATAGTCATAACATTTTTGTCGACATAAACCTATAGAACCAGCTGCATCACCACTTAAGTACAATAGGCGGTAATGTTACATATTTTGGAAGCATTTTAAAACAATCTAAAGAGTAAAGACAGGCAACCTATGCCACTAAAGTTTGACATCGATTTCTGCAGCCGGTAAAAGCTAAACGAGCAGTACTAGCGGATGAAAAATTTGTGATGTCACTTTGTGCCAATGCACTAAAAATAATGTTTAAAGTCGGACTGCTTCTTGACTTAATTGGCAGTTTGACACAAATTGTGGTGCATTCGATGTATTCTTGACACGCCGTCTGTTGGAAAACATAACCTCAATTTGCTTAGTGTTTATAAGGGGTATGTTCTTATATTCTCATCTGGTGCCATTTCTAGATGGCACCAAATCGTTGATTGCGTGCGCCGCGTTTTGTTCATGTTGACAAGTTTTGCGGTGCGTTTAATGATTTTTGACTATTACTTTGATTAGGTACTTTGACAGGAATTTTGCTTTGCATTGATTATTGCTTATTGTATTCACGTACATGTCTAAAGATGGCAATCGAACTGTTTATTGCATTAATTATCGAAGATCGCGAAATGTACATACAAGCAAATAGTGAATTATCCTGGATAACAAAGGATATTATGGCTCTAATAGACGAGAGGCGACAATATAAAAATACACTAGATGAAGGAGGCAAACAAAAATATAAGGCGGTCAAGTGGGAAATTATTCGAAAATGTAGGAAAGCGAAAGAACAGTGAATTGGTAATAAATGCAAAGAAACGGAAGATAAGTTCGAAGTAGGTAAAAAACGTATTAAATAATGGGAAGAAATTTCAGAGAAATTTGATCTAGCAGCAAGGACATAATTAGAAACGAGGCAGGGAACACTCTAATCAGTAGAGAGGAAAAGGCAGATAGGTGGAAGCAATATTTGGGAATTTTATATGCGGGATAGGAACTAGGAGATACAATCATTAGAAAAGGAAAACCAGTGTAGAGGGGGATAACCTAGGCTCTTCTATAATAAGGGAAGGGTTTGAGCTAGCATAAGAAAGTTAAAAAAAAACAATAAAACACCAGGTGTAGACGTATTGCAGGCAGAAATCTTAAAATGTGCAGGTCAAGATGTAAGAGAGCGTTTATTTAGATAGTTAGCTGTATACATCAGGCAGGTGAGATTCCAGAAGATTACAAAAGGGAACATCACAGTCGCTTTGCAGAAAGGAAAGGCGCAGATAGGTGTGAAAATTGTAGAACGATCAGTGACTTCCCGCGCGTCAAAAATTGTAACTACAGTGTTAGAAGGTTTTTCAATATTGCATGTTTCGAATGTGCATGGAAAACCGTAGACCACTGGTTTCGTCCTTTTTGGGACTCATCAGTACGGTGCTTTGCCCTACACACTCGAACTATGCAATATTGCTTGCTCTATATATACTTACACGCTTGGTGTAAGTATTAGCAAGAGTTAATTATTTGCCGAATTATGGGGCGTTTATGAGTGGTACTGGACCGTTCGAACAACTGCTCCTCGGGCAAATACCCCGCCAGGCATTGAATTATAGAACTAAATCCAGATTTTGTGTACTACGAGATCTTTTTCGGGATGCTACCCCAAACATATCGTTGGGTTTGGAACATCCTTAGATCTCTACGTACTTTCCTGCTCAACTAGCAGTTAGTAAGTATGTTAGAAGGTTTTTCAATATTGCATGTTTTGAATGTGCATGGAAAACCGTAGACCACTGGTTTCGTCCTTTTTGGGACTCATCAGTACGGTGCTTTGCCCTCCACACTCGAACTATGCAATATTGCTTTCTTTATATACACGCTTGGTGTAAGTATTAGCAAGAGCTAATTATTTGCCGAATTATGGGGCGGTTATGAGTGGTACTGGACCGTTCGAACAACTACTCCTCGGGCAAATACCCCGCCCCATAATTCGGCAAATAATGAGCTCTTGCTAATACTTACACCAAGCTTGTAAGTATATATAAAGCAAGGAATATTGCATAGTTCGAGTGTGTAGGGCAAAGCACCGTACTGATGAGTCCCAAAAAGGACGAAACCAGTGGTCTACGGTTTTCCATGCACATTCGAAACATGCAATATTGAAAAACCTTCTAACATACTTACTAACTGCTAGTTGAGCAGGAAAGTACTTAGAGATCTAAGGATGTTCCAAGCCCAACGATATGTTTGGGGTAGCATCCCGTATCGTGGTACACAAGATCTGGATTTAGTTCTATAATTCAATGCCTGGCGGGGTATTTACCCGAGGAGTAGTTGTTCGAACGGTCCAGTACCACTCACTTTAACTACAATTTTGCAAAAAAGGATGGAGAAGATCAGTTCGGATTTAGACGGAGTAGAGGAACGCGCGAGGGCATTCTAGTAATTAAAGAAAAAATAGAAAGGGAACGAGCACTTATAGAGGATTGTAGATTTAGAAAAAGCCTTCGATAACGTAAAATGGTGGAAGATGTTCGAAGTGCTCAGAAAGGTAGGGATGAAATATGGGGAGAGAAGAATAATACGCAATCTCTAAAAAGAGCAAACTGCAGTTGTAGAATTTGAATAGGAACGAAGAGAATTAGATATCCGGAAGGGAGTGATACAGAGATGTGCGGTGTCACCTCTAGTTTTTAACTTATATCGAAGATGCGATTAATATTGTCAAGGACTAATTACAGGGTCAAACTGTTCGCTCAGATTCGCATATGATATCATGATATAGCAAAGAAGAATTAGGAATGACTCTGAACGAAATGGAAACAGTTTTGACAGAAGGCTACCGCATGAAGATCAATAAAAAGAAAATCAAAATTTTGGTATGTAGGGGGCGTGAAAATACAAATGAGAAGATAGAGGAAGTCGCGGACTTCTGCTATTTAGGAAGTCAAGTAACAGGGCAGGGTCGAGTTGCGTTTAACAAAAAGGCGCAACTGTAATGCTCGGGAACGGCTAATGCAGAAACTCAAAAGACTTTTAAGGACGTACGTATGGCTATGGACTACGGCATTTTACGGGTGCGGAACTTGAACAATAAGAGAAGCAGATCGAGAAAGAATAGAAACACTTAAAATGTGGTGCTACCAGAAGCATGATGAAGATACACCGAGGATACATAGGATTAGCAGTAGGGAAGTATTACAAAGAGTTAGGGAAAAGCGAAAGGTATGGAAGACAATAAAGAATAGGAAGGGTAGGATGGTAGGGTGGTAGGACACCTTCTGAGACACGAAAGAATAGTTCACGACATACTAGAGTCAGAAATAGAAATAAAAAGATTTAGGGGTAGGACCAGATTAGACTACTACTTTCAAATATTTAGGGACGCAGGATGTTCTACTTTTAGGGAAATGCGTAGGTTAGCTCAGGATAGGAAAGGATGGAGGTACACGTCCAACCAGTCTTCGGACTGAGAACTTTATGATGATGTGAATAAATATTCTTTCGTAGGGTGATCTCCGGAAAAATATTGTGTGCCTCGTATCTCTTTCTACAACTTACTGTTGTAGGACACAGACTGTACTTTTAGTGCGGTCCTGGGTGAGCGTTTTTAGATAAATTATTACTGCCTGCACTAGGCAGGTAAGTGTGAATTCCAAGCGGAGAGCCTTACATGAATTTGTATCATGATTTTTATGAGACTAATCCATTCCCTGAATATTATAGGTATGATTTCAGTGTAACCCGTATATTTTGCTTTTTAGAGAAGTACCCACTTGTAGGTATAACAACTGATTCTGGTCTTGAACCCAAATCAGAACTTCTCTATTTTAATATGTTCTCAGGTAAATTAACTTCTTCTTTCAGGCAAGAATAAATTGTGTTAAACATGTTAAAAGAAAGACCGCTTCTGTAGTGTCCATAACGCTGCTTAACGGCGAAGGAAACGACTTTGAAATAAACTTCTTGTTGAACTTGTCAGAAAGATTAGAAATAACTTGAGAGTCCAGGTGAGACTCTCTTAGTAACATTACCAGAAGTGTCTTCGACACTACTTGTAAGCTGTAAGTTGCTCAGTGCAAAAGAGAAAGAGAAATGCAAACAGACCAGTTCCTAAAGAGAGATCTTATATACTACTCATGTTAAGTTCTAACCAGTACCTAACTGTAAAATTTGTTCTAAAACTAGATGGTTCTTTTACAATCGTGGAAAAGTGCAACACGTATCGCTTGAACTCTGGTAATTCACGGAACCAGAAAGGCGGATTTGGAAATATCACAGAAGGTAAAATTATTTTTAGCATAAAAGGTATATGATTTCTGCACAAAGAGGTTTCTGAAAAGATTTTGGATATACTGTCTAACCTCCCTCGTACTGTGGCATGGTGCGCAATCCTGTTGGTACCACATTTGTAGCCTTTCACGTAAGGGTAGAAAGGTCCAATTACCCGAGTACTGATCACGAGTATTTTTAATAAAATTGGGATCAATTTCACTCCACCAACGACAATTTTGCGAACTGACTGTTCCACTGGAAGTGAACGTTGCCTTGAAGGAAAAAATTATATGTCTCCTTGGTTCAAAGAACAAAATTTGAACCGTCGCTGAAAATCTCCTGGTTTCATGAATGAATTTGGGTTTGTGCGAGGGCGAAATTTGTTTTCTTTTAATATTTTTGAAACTGTGCCTTTACCCTTGGTTGATATTCTTCTTGAAATGATTTTCAACATTTCCGTAAGTCTTGATTTAGATAGTATTTTCTTTACTGTTGTGAAGTGTATAATTTTATCAGGGTGTCTTTTATCAAAAATGTCGAGCTTCCCGAGAAGTTTTATAATTTTCTCCAACAATTAAAGTACTTAATTTCAATTTTATCTTCGAGATTCAATTTAATTGACATTTTTATTTATTTGGATATTCAAAGTAATGTTTCACGTTCTTTTGCAGAACTTGTTATTATCAATTTATTATCCAAACAAGGAATATTCTTAAATTATTTTTATAGGAGGCATGATTCAAAACTTAGATTGTTGATTAAGCAATATAAATAAAAAATAAGGTTAATTCTCTTTGTGGTCAGTTATGACTATTTCCATTTTCTGACCACTCTGTACATGCCATCTCAAGTTTTATTAGTTTAATATTATTTTCTTAGAAGGCAGAACTTTTTATAAATAGAAACTTTCTTAATAAAGTTAATAACAATAAAGTTTTTCATGTGTAGACAACTTTAGTAGACACACTGTATATCATTTCTAGAGCGAGGATTTAAAATATACTCAAGCTTTCATATATGGTTCATATACCTCAATAGCTACTATTGGTGTTTTATGACGCATTTGTTGCACATACATTTTGCTTCTGTATTTTAGACAAGACATTTATTTGAATCGAGAGAAATTTCAAAGATATCGCAGAATAATGGAGCAAGGGGGCCCTTAACGTTTATAACGGCATGCCCAAAGGAAACATTTTCTTTAACTGCGGCACAGTTATCTATGGAATTTGTATTGGCCTATTACTACTGATGCAACCTGTATAGCACACACCAGCTTCGAAATAGCTCTCTAAACATGAACTTGAGGAGCTTTGAATTCAGTAAGAGAGAGTGTCATTTCACGAGATGTGTGCGTTTAATGGTATCAAATATTTGAATAAATAAGCGGCATTTCTCCTCTTCATGCCACTGAAGATTACGTGGCAAGGCAAACTTTTCGCCAACTTTCCGTTATGTAAGCGAGCTCCCAGCGGAACCGAGGACAGGCATTTTATTCTTCTCAGTCATGAATATTTGCTTTTCACCGCCGTACATTCGATGGAAATATAAGCATGAAGTTCGAAAACAAATAAACGTTTTTCGTTGCTGGTTACATAACAAAGAAAATAAGCGTTCCTTCCCACAACTACGGGTAGAGTATTGACGTTTTGTCTGCACTAACATATAAGATGTTGGCAACTTTACATTCCAGTCAAATGCGTAGAAATCATGGAGGCAATTTATCAACAGATAAAGAATTGATTTCATAAAATACAGAGTCTTTCCTTTATTTAGAAATTTAGGTTGTCGAAGCTCTCATCTTCCTATATGATAATCTTAACAAATTCCTTTGCTTTAATACCAGTATTTTGGTGTATCGCGTAATTATTGAATAAATTGTTCACCAGTTTCGAAAGTTACGTCTCATCTCAGTTTATTAACTTACTCAGTGAATGTTTCAATGTCAGATTAGCGGGGGTAGCATTCTATGATAACGCATAGTAAAAATAACCTTGATTTAATTCTAAGTATAACTCGATGCTTGACGAGGTCCGAGGAGTAGTTGTTGAAACTGTCCAGTATCACTCAGCAGATACATATTTGTGGTTTATTGCTTCCAATATTTGTACAAGGCATCACATGTAAAAAACATATCAATAAAAATTTTGTGAACATCTACGCATTGTGCAATAAATGCGGTTTGATAATGATTTCATATAGGTACCTATATTTTGTTAAAAATAAATTAAACATAAAGTTTGTTTTATGTAACAATATCTCGTTTTAATTCCTCATGTAAAGTATATTTTATGAAATAAAAGAGTTAAAAATTGATCCTAATTCTACATCGTCATTTACGAGTTTCCAAAATTCCAAATCCAAATATTGGCGCATTGTTATGTATCGTTTCATTTTTCGACATAAGATTACTAAAGCTGATCATCCCCCATCGTTTGGTATATACTGCATAAGATTTCGAAATCGCAGTATTAAAAGGACAGATACAGAATGTAAGAGAATCACGATAAATATACAGGATCAATTTAAATTAAGCTGACGCCGATTATCCCATGTAATAGCACCAGCAAAATGTCTTTTAGTTAAATTTATCGGTGTGGTAAAAACGGAAATCGTTATCCTAATCCTTGAATTATTCTTTATATAGGATTAAGAGAATTGTTACAATGGATTCACTCGGAAGTTAATATGTTAATAAGTAATAACTACTTCTGCGTACTTGTTCCGATGCAACATTTTTTAAAGAAAAGGTTAATAATCTTAACACAATATAGCAACCATCCTAAGATTGCATCAGGTACACGATATCTACCTATATAAAATTTGCGGCATGCAAATTTATAGGTACACCGGGTGGCCCACTGAAAACAGTAAGTGCGATTTTATACCATTTGGCATAATTCTTACGCAAAAAGCTCAGACACGTCGATTTTGGTTGTAAGGGGGCATCTGAATTCGATGTTTTCATTCATGTAATTTCATCCCCAAAGCTGAGGAGGGTACACCAAACTTAACTTGTTAAATGGAAGTTGGTATCAAGATACACACCGTTTGAAAGGCGTTTCAATTCTCTTTGTAACAATTTTTTATTTTTTTAATCGTACCTTTAACCACCGAGAAAGTGCGCCTCCAAGATAACATTAATTAAGGACCTTAACACCAGTAAGTGCGATTTTATACCATTTAAAGTCACTATGAATTCTTAATAAGTTAACCCCACACGCCAAAAGACAGTGACACAGTAATTAATTAATCTTAAACTCCTGAAGATGCTGACGTTGACAGCGAAACACGTGTCGAGTTTAATTACTATGTCACTGTCTTTTGGCGTGTGGGGTTAACTTATTAAGAATTCATAGTGACTTTAAATGGTATAAATTCGCACTTATTGGTGTTAAAGTGCCTTAATATTAATGTTATCTTTAAAGCGCATTTTCTTGGAGGTTAGTGGTACAATATTAAAAAACAAAACGGTGTGCATCTTGACACGACCTTCCATTAAAAAATTTAAGGGTGCTTTCCCCTCTCGCTTTGGGGTTGAAGTTACATGAACGAAAACATCGAATTCAGATGCCCCCCTTACAACCAAAATCGACGTGTCCGAGCTTTTTTCGTAAAAATGATGCTAAATGGTATAAAATCGCACTTACTGTTTTCAGTGGGCCATCCTGTATACAAAGTAAGGAATATAGGGCCCATTAATAGAAACTTATTTCCTTGTAAAACCGGATGTTTGGGCCTTTATTACGATCACGTTTAAGAGTTTAATGGAACCACAAAATATTAGTACACCATATGGTTTTTCTGAAGCGGTATTATGGCAAATTAACAGAGGAAAATATATTCTGTAAAAGTTCTGCTCCCAGTAAAATAATCCAACGAACTTATTATATTATTCTTTGGAAAAAATATTGAAAGTAAATGTTTAATAATAAACACTGAATGAATCTTGGACGGATGTAACGGTTGCGGTTGGTTGGTGTTACGTATTAGGATGGTCAGCGATGCCAGAGTATGTACATTCTTTATACAGGGTGATTGGCGAAGATCCCCCAAAATGCGTCTGTGAAGGAATAAAATTCTTAAAATAAAAAACGTTTTTTAGCAGCGAAAGCCATGTTAGTAGGAATAGTGAACGATTTTCGATTCTCTTAGGCCACACGTATATTTTTGTACAATCATTTTCCTTTCCAAATAAACACAATCATGTTTACGTAGTTGCATCACTAGGGCAAAGGTGCCTGAAGGCATAGTCGACCACGTATGACAGTCTGTGTCACAAAAGCAGAATTACAGTCTTGCACTTTTGTTATCATCCACTTTAAGTTACGATTCAAGATCTGGCACATTATGTCAAGTAAAGTAACGGTATGGGTGCCTAGTTTCAAGCTATTTACGACAATTAGAACAATAACAGTGGTTCTCAATTATTTGCAAGATGCATAGAATGCTGGCTAATTTTTACGGGAAATATTTACATCGAAAAGAGGTAATTCGAAAATATAGGTTTAGAAACTAATAACCACGCAAAAATTTTGTCGAACGGTTTATAGAGCCCAAGTAAAGAACTGTCTTTGCTTTCTTCGTTAAAATAGGCAAGTAAAATTTACTAAATCAACTTTTTACATACCTGCTTTTATCAGGGAGATGCTCAAATCGGAATGTGAAAGTTAGGAATAACAAATTTATTCTCAGAAAACAGAGTACCCAGTAAATGTAATAGGTATGTAGCAGATAAAGAAAATACGGATACGCAAACCTGCTTCAAAAACTTGAAAGAATTTAAATGTCAACCCAACTGCGACAAGCAAAATTAAATGAATTTTAAAAAGGATTACTTATTAATGTAATATTCATTTTGAAGAAATTTTTATTGCCCGAACCTCACACATGAGGTTCGGGCATAACAAGAACATAAAGCCCATTAATTAAAAACAAATTGTCAGCATATTATTATAAAACTGCAATGCCTCTTTCACAAAGGGCCCCACACACACGCAATTTAGAGTTAATTCAAAACTGTACATTCAAAAGTTTTGAACGGAATGTTGCGCGAAGGTTTTCCACACACACACAATTTTCACTTCGCAGAGAAAAGAATTAAATTTATTACCAGTGGCGTGCCTAATTATTTTGAAAAAGAAAAATAAACAAAGATTTAGTCGGAGCAGGTGGGAGAAACATTGGTTGCTGAAACGTGATCACTTTTCACATATTAATCTCTTAGATGAGTTGCACTCGTCGGGGCGGTCTGTGAAAGTCACCCCGAGCATAATAAAATGCGCAATTTCGACGAAAAATTTGACAGGCGGGTGTCTGATCTTGGAAGATTTCGCGATCGCCGGAAATTTTTGTTTACCATTTTCTCATGCATTTTTCTACCCTTAAACTTTGACCGATCTAAAATTCCGCCCAACTTAACACTCTTTGAACTTTCCCCTTTCGACCCGTACCCCGCTAGACTTCCCCCTTCGACCTCCAGGGACGTATTTGGCCCCCGTTTTGCATGCTTTTTGCCCTAAAATTTTCGGGGAAAAATTGTTTTCCCCATCAACCCCTATGCGGGGGAGATGATTTTTGAATATTTTCGGTCCGATCGACTGGGCTATAGGAATCCGCCTTCAAATTTAGCCGGCGACCCCCAGCTTGGCCGTTATAAAAAACTATCCTTATTTTGAGGGCGTCGTATCTCGCTGGCGGTTCGACTCCCGCGTTCGAGATCGCCTTATGACCTACAACTTTTGTCGGCGAAGAACGGACGACGCCCGTTTTTTCGCATGGCTTGTTCTTCTGGGTGCGATGGAACATTTTCGGCCCCTTCCGGTACGCCGAGTTCGTTATCGCTTGGAAACGGGGTGTTTTACCGGAGTTGGCAAAATCGAGATGGTCACTGCGGATCCGGGACAAATCCGCCTTTGAACTTCTCAAATTTCATCCAGATCGAAGGTGTTTTCGCCCGTGTTTTCGTTCTTTAAAAAGATATTTTCTATTTTTCACGTTTTCGCCGCTATTCGGGGCGAGGTTGACGATTGTGGGACGGATGGACGGGTGAAATTATAGTCGAATTGCTTGTTTTTTTTGAAAAAACATAATAATGTTCAAAAATACGTTTAGTATAAATATATATAAAAAATTACTTATCTACTTCTATTATATTAACTGCTCAAAATCAAATAAACCCGTTAAAACTATGTCACCTGCTGCGCGCCGCTGTATTAAACAAAACTTGAAGTTTTAACCACACACGCTCAATTTTGAATGCGCAATCGTCGGTGTACAGTTAAAATTTCAAGACAGACTTGAAATGAACGGTTCAACTGCGCAGTTCGAAAAAGTCTTAAGGCTTGCACCACACACGCACAATTTTGAATGCACGTTTTTGCCTGTTCATTCAAAACTTAACGCAAGTACGTGTGTGAGTGGGCGCCTTTAAGTTCAGTTCGGGACAAGTCTTTATGTCATTCTTATGACGTACGAATATAATTTCCTCCCAAATATCACAAGTCAGTTAAGGGTAGCAGTAGATTATGGAGATTTTGCGCGAAATATAATGATCCTTGTGGAAGTATAAAAACCGGGTAAAAAGCAAGAAACAACAAGACAAACTCACCCTGAAACTCCTTCCTGGCTGCTGAAACCGACGTAACAATGTTAGCGACGTGTCCCAATACTGTTGCGAAGAGCAGCAATCCGAAAAGAAGCTGAAAAATAACGAATAAATATTCGCCTTTGTTCCTAGGCCTCGGCAAATCGCCGATGGTGGTAAGCGCTAACGTGCACCAATAATAACTTTGCAAATAAGCTTTCACATAGTCCGTACTATCCGAATCACTATACACCCAATTTTTAGACCCGAACCCGTCATTTTTTAGAATTATATGAAACAAACACCCGTTCCAATGGAATATAACTAGGAGGTAGTGTATTAAACTGGTCGAACGGAACAGGTTGGGATAATTCGTATGTCGTTCAGTTCTGTCCATAAATGCCCAAAACCGGTAGATTTTCACGAGCCTAAACGACCTCAAAATAGAGTTGAATCCTACTGAAAGGTACAAGAAGTCTAGAGGTAACAGGCACAAACAGTCTATATAAAACGTGGTGGAGTTCATATAGTGATGGCGCAGCTTTGTTGAATCCGTCTGCAGTACGCCGTCCTCAAGATAACCGGTTCGGAAATGGAACATTATGTCCATTAAATATAGGAAATCGGCGAAATAATCCAGGCAGAACCACACCAGGATCGTGTTTGCTGCAAACATAAAAATACGTAAATTACCCTTGATGAACCAATGAGGCCAGGTTTAAAACAGCAATATGTTTCACATTTTCGAAAAACAAATATTCTTGAAGCTTCCATAAACAGCAATTTCAACGTAAAAGATGAACATGAACATCCATACAGTAATCAGTAATTTTAACATA